>OY744603.1:85422772-85439433 GCA_963556255.1 Allolobophora icterica | reverse complement strand
ATAGATCGCAGTCTCAGCTTAGCTTCGCGTATGTGAGAAATTGGTACCCCCCCACTTTTTAGACCACAGTTACGCCCCTGGATGCAACCACTCCTCCGCTGTCCAGTCTCTCTCTCTCTCTCTCTCTCTCTCTCTCTCTCTCTCTCTTCTCTCTCTCTCTCTCTCTCTCCTCTCTCTCTCTCTCTCTCTCTCTCTCTCTCTCTCTCTCTCTCTCTCTCTCTCTCTCTCTCTCTCTCTCTCTCTCTCTCTCTCTCTCTCTCCTCTCTCTCTCCTTTATTCTTCATTCAATATTGTTATCTGTGGACAACCCGGTTGACTCGACGCAGCGCTTGTGAATAAGCCCTGCGCTTAACTGTTAGCACGGTCCGCACACGAAGTCCTCAAATGACGTGGCACCCATTCAAACGGGCAGCGATGGTGCAGAATTTCGCCCGATAAATTAATAGAAAAATGAACTAAGTCGAGAAGATAGGCGTAATTTGTGGGGTACACGGGGTACCGTATCCCCGACTTTTTGGACTGAAGGGTAGCGTACCCCTCACTTTTTGAACAATGCAAATCAATATTTTATTACTGTGCCTTCCCAGAGATCGCAGTCTCCGCCTTGCTTCGTGTAGGCCTGTGTAAGATATTGGTACCCCCCCCCCACATTTTAGACCAAAGTTATGCTCTGGTCGAAGATATACGGTCGCTTTAAAAATGGTACATTTACATTTATTGAGTAGCACTTTAGATTTCGGAAGTGACGATGACGATTATGATTTCTGTAACAAAATTTTCGATGCTTTATGGGACGAATGGTTTGATGGTTTGGGAGTAAATTCCACAGCGTTGTAAAAACTGTCTTCGAACCCTTGAAGGAGAATGAGTTTAGGGACGTCTTCCCTTTGTTTTTGATGCTGTGGCGGATGTCTTCGTACTCTTTGAGCCTTTGAAAGTGATTGCGATTATACCAGTCTTGTTGTCCTCGAGACCAAGGTCTTGGTCTCGAGTGCACTCGAGTTCGTTTTTAAAAGTCTTGATCTTGGTCTTGGTCTTGAGGTTCAAGGTCTTGGTCTTGGTCTTGAGGTTCAAAGTCTTGGTCTTGGTCTTGAGGTTCAAAGTCTTGGTCTTGGTCTCGCAAGACCAAGACCAAGACCGGTTGTCAATATGAACAGTCATTAAACAGAACTCAAGAATTCTGTATCAAGCCTGCTTGCATCATGCGACCAATATCTATGGATGGATAAAAGTCAGAGGCGTAGCGACCGCCCTGCGTACCCTCCGACCGGAGGGGGCCCCTTCCTGGAAGGGGGCCCCTAAAAGTGGCCAAAAATAACGATTATGACGCATTGATTAATCAATTTGAGGAGAACAAGGCTCGAACGAAGCGCTTTGTGTAAATACGGAAATGGAATACATGTACACTGTAGGGCGTAGGCCTATGTATACATAATATGAACCCTGTATATTGTATATTACCGCATTTCCAGTAAGGGGCCCCGGACGTATGCGCATTGTAAGGGGCCCCGGACGTATGTTCGGAGGGGGCCACGTTCTTTGCTGCTACGGCTCTGATAAAAGTGTTGTTGGTCAGGAAAACCCATTGGCAGCAGCAACAGTTATTCTGTATCAGACGGTATGATAAACCATGGGAAGATTTCAAAAGAACTCACTATCTGTACATTTACATCCAGTGCTTGAAAAGCTACTGTATGTGTTTAAGCGACTTCAGCACCTGTAGAACGTATTTTTTTCACATAGTGGAATTTTTATGAGGCCCACCAGGCACGTCTTGGTCAGAAAATTTTGAGCGAATTGGTTTTTATATAATACAAAAGGCATTTGGAATAATAGTTTGCATGAAGGACCTTTGAATACAAATTCGGATTTCTCTGCAGTTTGCATTTAAAGTTAATTTCCTTGAATAAAATAAAAGACTCATGTTTTCATTAAAATTGCGAATATTCCGACTTGACAATTTTAGAAGTCTTGACCTGATTGCGATTTTTTGGGTCTTGGTCTTGGTCTTGGTCTTGAGGTTCAAGTCTTGGTCTTGGTCTTGAGGTTCAAGGTCTTGGTCTTGGTCTTGGTCTTTCGGTTTAAGGTCTTGACAACAAGACTGGATTATACTACTAGTACGAATTCTTCTCTTTAAAAGGGTATTGTTGTTTAAAAGATGACTTCTGCTTAGCGTTCTATTCGATTGGTGACAGGGCTGTTCCACGAGAAAATTCAGTCACTGTGATTCGTCAGCAGACCGCATTCCTGTTTTGTTCGCCAGGGGCAGCACTGTTATTTGCGCCAATCAGTCGACCATGGTTGTTAATTCATTGATTCGGTAGCTGGCAGCATTATTTTTAAACGTGTCTAAATCGTAAACACTAGATGCAGTCAATGTAGTTCAATTTGATGGTAATAAGGCATTGTTGTTTTAAATTGGAATTTCAAGAGAACCGATGGAATAGCATGAAATGGATTATTTCCACTATGGATTTTAAGTAAACGATTTGTAACTTATGTGAAAATTTATATGGCGCCCCCTTTCTAACATGCTGAAGTGAACCGCTATGATCAGAGCCACTACAGTTTAGATGGTGATTAATTAGGATCAGGCAAGATTAGATTTAACGAGATTACGAGATCATAATATTATCTGATCAAGAACGAAAAGAAACGTCTAGCTAAGCGTAGAATATGCCTAAGTTTCCGTTTGGACCAAATTATTTAAGATAATTTATGATAAATTATCAAATCATTTAAGATATGATCAACCCATTCGGATCATATCAAATGAGATCCTTTGAATCAGGTCAAACCATTTAAGATGAAATCATCTGGAGCAGTGGTTTCCAAACGGTGGTGCGCGTACCACTTGTGGTAAGGCAGGTGTCGCTAAGTGGTACGCGGAAAAATTCAAAGAGATTACATTCTTAAAATTATATATTAATTTTAAAATTTGTCTACCTAGGGTTCTAGACTAAATGCAAGGGGACTTCGCGCTCGCCTGTTGTTCTTGATCTGACCTTTGTTGGTGGTACGCCAACGTTCGATTTTTTTACCTGGTGGTACAATAAAAATAAAGCTTGAAAACTGCTGATCTATAGAATCTCATAAAAGCATTTTGTATCAGATCAGTTAAACCAAATCCTTTCAGTCAGATCAAAATCATTTCGGATCAAATCATTTCAAATCAGTCTGGATGAAAAGGAACAAGAATGTCGGAATTAATTACTACTTATGACATCAACGCATGACGCGTCCGCATTTCCGGTTAACGTCTGACGTTTCGTGACACATGACGGGCAGTCTCGTCTCGTTCTCCGCGCAACGAGATCTCGCGACAGCGAGAACCACGTCTAATGGAAAGCTTTAGATTCTACGAGGTGATTAAATTTTTTCCTCTATAGCCAGAGTGACTCTTGCCAAGCGGTAATTCGGCCTTGACTATATATAAATGAAGACACCAGCCATGGCAGCCACTAGAGGCCGTCCCTCGCACCGCTCAAACGACCCAAGCTCCACTGCTGCCCGACGCGTCGTGCAGTAAGGCTAACAACCATATGATGCTAGCAAATGTAAAGACTATGTAGTGGTAACAACCATTCATACCATAAAATGGTTACAATCATGAATACCATGAAATGTTAACAGTAGTACATGGATAGCATGCGATGGTAGCAACCGTAAACACCATGAAATGGTAACAATCATGAATACCACGAAGTGGTAACAGCCATGACTACCACGAAATGGTAGCGACCATGAATATTATGAAATGGAAACAACCATGAATACCATGAAACGGTAACAACTATGAATGCCCTAAACTGGTAACAACCATGAATACCATATTATGGTAACAACCATGAATACCCTAAAGTTTAAACTAGTAAAAACCATGAATACCATGAAACGGTAACAACCACGAATACCATAAAATGGTAACAATCATGAATACCAAAAAATGGTAACAACCATGAGTACCATAAACTGGTAACAGTGTCCATCCATGGATACGCAGGCTCCGCGTGCGGCGGGCAGTTTTGCCAACGCCCAGAGTAGGCCTTTGGCAACCCCATCCACACTATGGGGAAGGTGTAGACCCCCAAACCCCTACCCCGGTAGGCAGGCGTGACGGTGCAAGCGGCGTCGGCAAAGACGAGGGTTCTGCCGTTTGATGCGAGAATCATTAGCGAGATCTGCGTTTGTGTGAAGCGTCGAGGACATGATTAATCTTTGACGCAGCAGGATGAGGGACATGGACGACGCAGGACACACGGACGAAGGCCAGAGAGAGGGACGAACGGGGAGGGACGGAGAAGGGACGGAGGGTGAGGAGGCGGGCGAAGCGGAGAGGACGAGGGGAGGTGATAACTCAGCCTCATCCGTGACAAGCCTATTTAGCATCCATCCTGAGCCAGTAATTGGCTTGTCTCGACCGACCGGTGATTTACATGTCAGCGCCGCCGTTGTCAGGGCCTCTCGTCCATCCATCCATCGATCCATCTATCCGTCCATCTGTCCATCCATCCGTCCATCCAACCCCACCCACCCACCCGTTCCCCCACCCACGGACCCACCCACGGACCCACCCACCCACCCAAACCCACCCACCCATCCATCCATCCATCCACCCACCCACCCGTCCGTCCGTCCATCCATCCATCCATCCATCCATCCATCCATCCATCCATCCATCCATCCATCCATCCATCCATCCATCCATCCATCCATCCATCCATCCATCCATCAATCTATCCATCCGTCCATCTATCTATCCATCCATCCATCCATCCATTCATTCATTCGTCCATCCATTTGTCTATCCATGGCGTTACAGAAGTCTCTAAGTGACGGATGCAATTGTCTAATTACAAAAGATTCTCTGTACTTCAGCCACGCTTAATGCTATTATTGGCCAGGTATTAGGTGTGCGCGAGTGTCCTTTAACGGGAAAATCAACTCGAGTCAGATCAACTATCTAATCTAGCCGAGGTTCGATTTGTAGGACATGAAGTGGGGAACCTCTACACTACTCCTCATTGGATTCACTTACTCTGGTGGCCCTATAAGCTATGCAACAATGCCGACTACAATAATAGTCTAAAACAACAATGAAAATAACCTTACTGTAGTTATTATTATACTACTTATTCCTATCATATTATATATAATTATATAAATATCATATTATAACAAAATTTAACTATTATTATTAGTAGTAGTATAGTAGTAATAGTAGTAGTTGTTGTTGTTGTGGTGGTGGTGGTAGTATAGTAGTAGAAGTTATTTTAGTTGTTACAAATTCAATCATTCTAGAGAGAGAAAATAAACACTGCTTTGTCTTAATTTGCAAACACAATTATTATGATGCAATTGCAATTATAATTAGCATGCAATTAATTTCAACCCTACACAACACTCCTAACAACAACAGTTCTTCCGCTCTGTCGCCCATAATTCCAAGTTCCACAGATTATATATACCTCGTGTGACCTCATCCATTTTACAATAATCCAGAGCCTACAATACTCAGAAATGTCAACTGCACTCTTTTCCTCAACCTGTCAAACTATACTTGGACTGGTAAGTAAAACTTTAGGCATTATAATGAAATCGTGTTGTTGACTTGACCTTATCTCAGAAATTCATATCGCACGCTGCATGCACACTCCGTATACAAGTCAACTGCGCAATCGACAATGTCAAATGCATACTTAGTAGCACTCGACAATGTCAACTGCATACTTAGTAGCACTCGACAATGTCAACTGCATACTTAGTAGTGTTTAGGCCCTGCAATTGTCTGTATGATTAGAGAGTAGCTTTTCGCAAATTGGCGCTCTATAAATTGACCCCTACACAACATTGCCAACTGCAGTCCATAATTCCAAGTTCCACAGATATATATCTCGTCTGATCCGATCTCATCTAATTTACTGTTTAGAATTATCCAGGAGTTGTTTTTCGGAGAGGACTCTGAATAAATTAACCAAACCCGCGACTTCAGTGCCATCCACTGTATTGAATCTGATCGATAGATCGACCTAATCCAATCGATCCCATCCAATCTAATCTAATCTCACCCAACAGCCGAATGAACAGAAACAGTTGCTCTTCTCGCACGACCGGCAATTCATATAGCGCCTCACTCTGTCGCTTCCGTCCGACGGAATCATCGGCATCAATCGGGCATTTCCGTTTCTTTCCGGCCTAACCCCCCACTCCCAAAAACCCGACCTCTACTGCGACAAACACTAATCCGGGCGGACAGTCTGTCAGATCTCGCTTTGCGGCGAGAATTGAACGTGATCACCAGTCCCGCGCGTGATAATTATAGCCAACAATTACCACACAGCGCCGTCTGCCGGACATGCGCCCTCTTTGCGCGATAGATGTCGCCTGGTGGTGGCGCTAGGTGGCGTTGCGTGACTCCCTATCCGCCGGTGTTGGTGTGCCAACGGTCTGGGATTCGACGCCCGTCAACCCAAGGAGATTGTTGTAGGAGAGAAGGACGTATACGCGTTGAGGTTGGTTTCTAATTGTTATTGACGACTAATTAATTGCATGCTAATTATAATTGCGACTGCGAAATAAGGGAAAACTATATTTTCTGTCTAGATTGATTGAGTGCGTAATACCTGAAGTAAATAATAATAGTAATAATAATGATAATAATAATAATAATAATAACAATAATAATAACAATAATAACAACAACAACAACAACAACAACAACAACAACAATAATAATAATAATAATAATAATAATAATAATAGTAATAACAATAATAATAGTAGTAATAGTAATAATAATAATAATAAAATAAAAATAATAATAATAACAATAATTATAATAACAATAATAGTAGTAATGGTAATAATAATAATAATAATAATAATAATAATAATAATAATAATAATTATAATAATACATTAGTAGTATTAGTAGTAGTAGTAGTAGTAGTAGTAGTAGTAGTAGTAGTAGTAGTAGTAGTAGTAGTAGTAGTAGCAGCAGCAGTAGTAGTAGTAGTAGTAGTAGTAGTAGTAGTAGTAGTAGTAGTAGTAGTAGTAGTAGTAGTAGTAGTAGTAGTAGTAGTAGTAGTAGTAGTAGTAGTAGTAGTAGTAGTAGTAGTAGTAGTAGTAGTAGTAGCAGCAATAGTAGTAGAAGAAGAAGTAGAAGTAGTAGTTATAGTAATAGTAGTAGTAATAATATAAATATATAATATTAATAACCATTAAGTTGTTTTATTATTATATAACATAATATATATATATATATATATATATATATAAATATTATATAATAGTAATAGTAATAATAATACTATTCACAACAACAGCGACAATAATAATAATGATAATAATGTCATGGT
The DNA here is from genome assembly GCA_963556255.1 of Allolobophora icterica. NCBI lineage: Eukaryota > Metazoa > Annelida > Clitellata > Crassiclitellata > Lumbricidae > Allolobophora > Allolobophora icterica. The sequence continues at coordinate 85,432,075 of OY744603.1, read as the reverse complement.
CATTTTAGACTACTTAAAATGACAGCGACGATGATGATGACGACGACGATGATTAAGAGGCATCAGTGAAGGAAGCGTGAGAAGGGGGGTGTGGCGGCGTGTGTGATGAAGAGAACGAAGAACAAGCACAGACATATGAAGCGTTAGAGCGTAGACAAAACATGACCGCCGCGTAGTGACGTCCGTCGCTCTACTTTGCTGCAATTCTAGGCGTCGTCGTTTCATCTCACGCGCCCTGCAGTGGCGCCGCCTGCCGTCCTCTGCTGATATAAGGCGTCCATGGCGCGGTTAGGGCCCGACCACATGTACGGCAGTGCCGTTCAGGGGTGTGGTAGAAAATATGTTCCAACTGAAATATGCGTTCCGGAAAATTGTTTGATTGGCAAGTGACATCATTCAGCGTCAAACACGTGTGATGTGGAGTTCATTGATATATGACATGATTTGTAATATCCAAGGGCCTTATCTTATCAAACGCCAAAGATCTAAGAGTGAGATATGACTTTAAGTGTTTAAAGCCATTGACCTGTTAAATTCGGCGCAGAGATAGACGAAGTTGTGTGACCGATCGACGCAATTTTGTTTTAATTGACCAAATGAACGTATATCATGCAACCATGGCCTAGCTTCAACCAATCTTCCGCTAGGTGACGCTGCTGGTTTGCATTGTTGACCACACCTCAAAGAGGCTAATTGCGCGGCAAATGCAGGTGTCACATTTAAATGTACACCAGGACAATTGGTAATATAGTTTTCACCTAATAATGGTAAAGCTTATGGTAGAAGTTGGTGCAAAGGAAACGCATAAGGAATGAGAAGATCTTCCTTAACTTGTCTGCGATCATCTATATATCGAAACAGCGAACAGAAAGAGTCGCATGTAATAATTTTAAAACTGCTACGACAAGATTAGTAGTCTGCAGAGGAGCAGCTTGTAAAAGTCCTACTAGGGCGCTATATAAATGCCCATGTACATTTATACAGCGCATCAGGGCATATTTTAACTGTATAACTAGTGGGACAAATGTCCCAGTAGTGTTAGGATTTGTCCCAGTAGTTAGGCTGATTTGTCCCAGGCAATGTATGGTCAAAGTATACGTAGTGGGACAAAATGTTGGAAGAGTTTTAAGATTTGCCCCAGTAGTAAATTCCCAAAAAGGTGTCATGAACTTTTTCGGAGATGAATTCCTAAGAAAAGGTCATGAACTGTTTTCGGGAGGTGACTTTTTCGGGAGATGACTTCCTAAAAAAAGTCGTCAACTTAAAAAGTCATGAAATGTTTTCGGGAGATGACTTTTTCAAGAGACGACCTCCTAAAAAAAGGTAATCAACTTTTTTGGGGGAGAAGAATTGCGAAGAAAAGGTCATCGACGGTTTTCGGGAGGTGACTTGTTTGGGAGATGAGTTCCTAAAAAAAGGTCATCAACTTTTTCGGGGAGATGAATTCCCAGAAAAAGGTCATCAAAGTTTTTCAGAGACGAGTTCCAAAATTTTGTCCCAGTAGTCTAAATTCCTTAAAATATGCACTGCAGCGCATTAGTGTTTAACAACAGAAACCCGCTCCATACGTATAAGCCAGACACAGGCAAGTTTAGGTTTGACTTAATTCCGTTACATTTAGTCCAACGAGGTCAGCAGGTCCCTTCCCATTGGCTCACGTAGTCCAATGAGGTCAGCAGGTCCCTTCCTATTGGCTCACGTAGTCCAATGAGGTCAGCAGGTCCGTTCCCATTGGCTCACGTATTCCAGTGAGGTCAGCAGGTCCCTTCTCATTGGCTCATGTAGCCCAATAAGGTCAGCAGGTCCGTTCCAATTGGCTCACGTAGTCCAATGAGGTCAGCGTGTTAGTTTCCATAATGATATGCGCCAGAACTTTTTTGGCATCGGCTCATGATTGCACGCAGTGACATACACACGGTGTATACCATATAGTATATGGGCCTACAATTGCACAAACCATTGTCAACGTACACAGACCTTGCATGCGTCTAACACTTACAGTTGAACAATTAATAACTTAGAAGGCAAGTCATTAGACAGAATGCTTGACTTTAAAACTGCATCCACTATTGTTAACTCCATTGTCCACTCCAAACTTGATTACTGTAATCCCCTTATCCTTAGCCTCGAATCCACCCAAATTAAGCGTGTACACTGTACAACTCATCATAAATTTTCTCGCTTGAGCTGTCACCAGAACACCCAGCATCACCATATCATTCCTCTTAAAATCCTTATATCACTCCACTGGCTAAAAATCCGCTTCAAATTCCTATCGCTAGCCTACCACTCACTACAATACTCCCAGCCAAAGTACGTCCGCGAACTCTTCACCATCCTGCAACTCCACACTACCCGATCATTCTCACATCTCACTCTCTCCCTTCCCATTGGCGCACGCAGTCCATTGAGGTCAGCAGGTCCCTTCCCATCGGATCATGTAGTCCAATGAGGTCAGAAGGTCCCTTCCCATTAGATCATGTAGTCCAATGAGGTCAGCAGGTCCCTTCCCATTAGATCATGTAGCCCAATGAGGTCAGCAGGTCCCTTCCCATTGGCGCACGTAGTCCAATGGATTCAGTTTTAAAGTCAAGCATTCACTACTCGCCTCAAGTTGTCCACCCGATCCATAATCCACACTGCACGTCAACCCTGGAACGGACTTTCCTCTGAATTCCGCATATTCTAAGTATCTATTAAAGAAATGGTTCATGTAAAATCCTCGAATGGCGTGTAACGTATTGTAAATATCCATTTAATCATTATCACCGGAGTTGGACTGGGAGTGCTTCTGATTAGGTATTCTGGAGGGGCGCTATATAAGTGTTCCGAATGAAAGAATGAACAAAATTTTTGCGGGGCAACATAAACAGCTGCTTCGAGGAACCAGCGAAATGCCGGCGCTATATAAATTCAACTGCGCAGAAGTCACGTTGTTACGGTCAGTTTTATTTCTAGGTCAGAATACGCCGAGTGAAATCGATCATTAAGTAAAATAATGAAGAAAGCGAAACAGTAATTTGTTAAGAGTCCATCAATTCATCGAGACGTTAGTTGGCGTGATGTCTTCGCACGCAAGCCAACGGTTTCATCAACGGTTCGGTCCGGTCGGAACGAAATTCTCGCCCGGTTCCTTCGGTCTACAACACCCGTCGATGTCCGGCCGATTCGGGGAGAGTCGGGCGGTCGCTGACAGCCGCCGTAATTGTTTCAGTCCTGATCTACGTCAAGTCGACACACATCGCCCGATGTTATAATTTGCTCGTCGGAATTTATGACCGCAAAGGCCGCGCAAGGGGTCGAAGTGATTTCTGGCCAAGCCGCCGTGGCATGGCGTGTCTCAATCCACCGTGGCTGCCCATCCCTCCCTCCCAAAACCCTCCCTCACTCCCTTGCCCTCCCTCCCTCCACCCTCTCTCCTTCAATTCTTCCTTATGACGAGCAGTTCGTCCGCCCTCGTGTGCGTCCGTCACTCAGTACTTTCTGTCGAGCTTCTTCGTCACCTCTGTCCGTCATTACTTTCCTCCCTCCCTCACTCCTTCCTTCCTTCAGATAGTCTCTTCCCTGTCCCTGTAGCCCGCGTCGGAATAGTCCATCTCTCGACCTGTCCGCTGTGCGACAGTTCGTCCACCCCCAAGTTCGGTCGTCTTCCTCACCCTGTTATCTGCCCTATTTCTATGTCTCCCTGTGGCTGTCTCTGTCTGTATGCATGCTTGGATATCTACGTCTCGCTCTGTTCACGTCTCTGTTTCCTTTACAGCTGATCTCCTTCCTCGTCTCGTATTTCTATTCCTTTCCCACATCCTTCCTTCCTTGCGTATTTGCTTCCTTCTTTCTTCACTATAGCTTCCTTTCCTCCTTCCTCCTTTACTTCCTCTCTTGTTTTATTCGCTCGTTCGTTCGTTCTTCGTAATATGAATCTAAGGCCACATATCTGCATCCTCCATCTGTAAATCTATCAGGTCATCCTTCAACGCCCATCTGTCTCCCATTTATCTGTTCGTCCGTCAGTCTCCACCAGTTCACCATCCGTCCGTCCGTCCGTCGGTCCGTCCGTCCGTCCGTCCGTCCGTCAGTCAGTCAGTCAGTCAGTCAGTCAGTCAGTCAGTCAGTCAGTCAGTCAGTCAGTCAGCCAGTCAGTCAGTCAGTCAGTCATCGACTCACCTAGTCATCCATCCAGCCAGCCATCTACACATCCATCCATCTGCAAGTCGTCTTGCTGCTCCGTCTGGCAATGCATCTATTTGAGAAGTTTGATGGTAAACGTAAGTATGAGGATAGGTAAAAATGGAAAAGCGCCTCTCTCTCTCTCTCTCTCTCTCTCTCTCTCTCTCTCTCTCTCTCTCTCTCTCTCTCTCTCTCTCTCTCTCTCTCTCTCTCTCTCTCTCTCTCTCTCTCTCTCTTTCTCTCTCTCTCTCTCTCTCTCTCGCTCTCTCCCCCTCTCTCTTTCTCTCTCTCTGCCTCTGTTTCTGTCTCTGTCTTTGTCTCTGTCTCTGTCTGTCTGTCTCTCTGTGTCCCTCCTTCTGTGTCTCTCTGTTTGTCTCTGTCGGTCCCTCTCTCTCTCTCTGAGCGACGTTGTCGTGTGTTTGAAAGGTCTTTTTGGCTGCAACAGACAGAAACATGACAACAGCAATTCCACATGATTTGGACAACCTTTCTCAATACATGTTACAGCGAATTCTGACTCCATAAAACATAGTTGAATGGATCAACAGACGCACGGATGAACGGACAAAGGAAAGGATAGACGGACAGATGGATAGACGGACAGACGGTTGGACGGACGAGAAGTGGGTTGGTCAGTGGATGGTTACATGGGCGGGTGAGTGTAGGGGTGTGTGTGATTGGATGGACAGCAACTGGAGATGTAGGCGGAAGAGTGGAGAGATGGAGAGATACGTAGATATAAGAATGGAAAACCTTCTTCCTTCCCGCGCAGGTTTCCTCGTTTTCCTGAAGACTCGCCAGGTGTCAGACCTATCCGTCCCACAACCAAAGCCAGAATAGTCGCGAGTCCCGGTCTCACAGCTCAGCCAAGCCACTTTGGTTCATGCTTCGAAGATCAGCTGTTTCTACATGAGAGCTAAACGTAGGACTGCACTTATAGAAAGCTAAATTTAACTACACATAATTTAATATACGTTACCAGGAGCGGATCCAGAGAGTCAATTAGGCCACATCTGTTCGATTTACTGGTACCGTAGGGTACGTCATTTGAATTGCTCTCTGAGTAGAGACTTCGAAGGGGCGCTATATAAATTTCCACTGATTGATTGATTGATTGAATTGGTTTAAGCGAGGATTGGTAACAGCTATGTTAAATTTAAACAGTAGGCCTAATTGAAAACGTGCACGTTTTTCTATAGTGAATATCGTATGACCTTGACACTGTTCTTTTTCAATGAATGTATCGGGTGAGGTTCTTCACCACCGCTGCCCAAAGTTGGTACGGTTCGTCGTGTTATCGTGAATTTATTTCAGAAGAGCTATCTTCTTATTCTGAAAGAGTAAGCGCCTAAAAACGTAGCCCCGTCTTAAGCCGAAGACTGAAGCCGTATTGGTGTCAACTATAGTTGTTAATATATAATAGGCCTACCAATTAACTTCAGTCAATGTCCATCTGCCCAAAATACCATTTGTATAGTAATAGGATATACGACCCATAAAGACCAACAACAGAAGTTAATCAGACAACAATGCAGACTACTTAGCCAATTATAGTAGTAAGGTGTCTTTTTTTATCTCTCCCACTCTTAGGGAACCTCTGGCTTCGACTTGCATCGCCATGGCTACGTTTTTCGACACCTCCACTGTCAGAAGAGAAGGATAACTCTTCTGAAACAAGGTCAGAGCACCGGTTTCAGAAGTGGACGTGGCTCAAAGTCTGCGATTAATACATAAATTTTTTTTATAACCTCGCAGATATACGCAGAAGTAAGCGAAAACTCGTGACAACGCTGTCGCAACACTTTTCCTGCTATTTTGTCAATATCTGTTTTCTGTGAACAAGAATTAACACGGCGAATGTTGTGCTCTACGCTGTTTATGTCAACAGTATGGAGCATCACATTAACCGGCTCCTTCAAACTGTTCATGTCAACAGTCTTCAGCATCACATTAACCGGCTCCATTAATGTAAACCGAATTCGTGACGGCACGATTGTTACGCTCGCCAGCATGTTTTTTAACCATCCGCATTCAAAGGCAATATCTTCCGATTTCGTAAGACTCAGAAGCAACAGTCCGTCAGAGTTGACTGAGCATTAAATAAAAGACGTTGGAATCCGCATTTCCGCATTTCGCCTCTTCTTCGAACAACAGGAGCTTTCTATTCATCCGTTCACCGTGTCCGTGTCTTTATGTTCATGTGTCTGTCTGTCTACCTGTATCTTTGTATGCCTGTCTGTCTTTGTGCCTGTTTCTCTGGCTGCCAGCCGTCTGCCTTCTAAGCCTGGCCCCTAATTTCGTAATTCTCTACGGTGGCCCGTTTGTGCTGTTGAGATTCGAAAATGTCTTTTATTGGCTTAAATCTACGCCTTTTTTGTCATTTAGATGTCGCATTTAAATTTATTTAGATGTCGCATTTAGATTTATTTAGATGTCGCATTTAAATTTATTTCGTACAAGATTTAGTCAGAAGCCAAACGAAAGACAGGCAGAGAGATACAGAGATACAGAGACACAGAGAGACTGATTGACTCACTATTTCACTCACTCACTCGATGCTGACTGACTGACTGACTGACTGACTGACTGACTGACTGACTGACTGACTGACTGACTGACTGACTGACTGACTGACTGACTGACTGACTGACTGACTGACTGACTGACTAACAGAATGAATGAATGAGTGAGTGAATGACTGACTGACTAGCTTCAGAAAAACAAAAGACCAGCGATCCGAGGGAGTAGTTATTTAGGGCAGATGCAAGCACGCATTCGCAGACAAACGACGTCTTTGTTTTCATTAAATGTTTTACGATCCCTTCGCTGCGTACTGCGCAGGCGCGATAAGGTTTCAATTGTGATATCTCCTTCCGCGCCAGTAATTAATCCGTATTACATCATCACGCCTTCACATTTAAACAAAGCCTTCTGCGTCCTTTTCTACGCTACATATGTATACATGATATATATATATATATATATATATATATATACATATATACAATAGGATATAGGACATAAACATATGTATGTGTGTACGTATGTATGTATGTATGTATGTATGTATGTATGTATGTATGTATGTATGTATGTATGTATGTATGTATGTATGTATGTATGTATGTATGTATGTAGGCTATGTATGTATGTATGTATGTATGTATGTATGTATACTCTACATGTAAAGGTATATGCGCGAAGTCATTCCAATATATATATATATATATATATATATATATATATATATATGATATACTATGATGCAATATATATATATAGGGCCTATATTATGTATTATATACCGATACAACGTATTGTAACTTTCTCTTTAGTGTGTCGGTTGTCGGGTATATTTCGCATTGTCTCGCTCTGTGTCGACTGTTTTGTCTCGTCTGGACTTGAGCTCATTGTCTCTGAGCTTGTCTCGCTTCCTGCATTGTTCTAATCTATGATGCATTGGGCAATTCTTGCCTTTTCCTGCCTCGCCTTACTTGAGCATTGTTTCGTCTCGATTTGTCTTAGCACCTGCAGTATATCATCCTCCATTCTTGCATCTTTATAGCGCTGTCATCTAATGACTATGTATAGTCTATACAGTAGATCTGCCTATGAGTTAGTTACTTAGTCATAACTAGATATATCAACTCACTTCATATAGCGCATTTCACTACCTCAGAAAATGTTGCTTATACGCTAGCCGATAATTCTATGTATGTATGTATGTATGTATGTATGTATGTATGTATGCATGTGTGTATGTATGTATGTATGTATGTATGTATGTATGTATGTATGTATGTATGTATGTATGTATGTATGTATGTATGTATGTATGTATGTATGTATGTATGTATTTGTGTGTGTATGTATGTGTGCATGTATGTATGTATGAATGTATGCATGTATGTATGTATGTATGTATGTATGTATTTGTGTGTGTATGTATGTGTGTATGTATGTATGTATGTATGTATGTATGTATGTATTTGTGTATGTATGTATGTATGTATGTATGTATGTATGTATGTATGTATGCATGCATGTATGTATTATGTGTGTATGCATGAATGCATGTATTTAGACACTAACATAGCGTCGTTTGGTACTACATGAAAGTATTAATAATGGTAATAGTAATCATAATCGCAGACTTTTCGCACAGGAACTCAAAGTTTGTCTTTGAGATGCTAACAATAGAAGTAGAGTATGTCCCTTAACTTAGCCCTGAGAAAGCCATAGGTGTGAAGTGTTAGCGACTTATCTTTTTAACCTCGGCATATGAATGCGAGTGGCCATTCCTCTCCCTCGCCGTCTCATCTTCCCACCGACAGTGTACGGCCAATGTGCTAATTATAGCTCAATTGGCTAAGGGTGCAACTGGAGCAGAAACCTCGAACCAGATTTCTGCCCTGGAGGGAATTTGAACCCCGACCTCTCGATTGGCAGTCCAGCACGCTATCAGTCAGGAAGTCGGGGGTTCAAATTGCCGCTAAAAAATTAATAGAAACGCAGATTAAATGCTAACACGTCTTGTAATGCGGTGTCCTAGTTCTATGGTGCTTATATGACACTTTCCACTCTAACTGAAGTCTCACCTCCTCAAGAATTCCTACCCAGACTCATCTGATACTCCGCCTTTCAAATCTTCTCGACCTTAACGACACCCGCCTTAGCATCTACTTTGACTCCTCTCTTTATCTGGACCCCTGGCAACCGGACTTGGATCTCCCCATTTGACTACCCTTGATCTTGGACGACCCATCTGAACCGACGCAGCGCTCGTGAATAAGCTGGTGCCCTGCGCTTAGCGTTAGAGTAGCGCTTTAGAAATGTCGAGTTTACGATTACGGTTACAATTTTCGGATTATAATAAATTAGCTGTTTAACTTTTTCTGTTAAATTACAAGTCTTATTGAAACTTTTGGAACTTCTTTAATTTTTGTTTTCTCGTATTGTTTGAAGATGAATAGATAACTGACAACTAACAATGGCTGACAGACAACTAGTAGCTTCTACAGTTCAAGTTCACAGGAAGTTATGCCACTCACGTGTGCACAGAAAACTATGCATATTAATTATGCAGATCCGTGCATATGCATACAAGTGTGCATTTGTATATGATAGGTGTGGGTA
>OY744603.1:85285272-85417772 GCA_963556255.1 Allolobophora icterica | reverse complement strand
AAGTGTCAACAACTTCACATTTCTTAACCTCGGCTTATTGGACGGTGGCCAGTCCTCTCCCTCAACGGCAGATCTCCCCACTATAGCCCAACGTTCGTTTAGTATAAGCATTTTATAGCCCTGCTCTCTAGTGGTACACGTGGAGTAGAAATCTTGCATCTCTCTGCTCTGACGGGAATTTGAACCCTAGCCTCTCGGTTGAAATTCTAGTGCAGTGTCGGATTTAGGCATAAGCTAAAAAAAGCTACAGCTTAGGGCCTCAAATCCGCAGGGGCCTAAAAATTCAGAATTTTGGGGACTTTCAAAATGTATGTGTACAGTATATATATATATGTATATATATTATATGTGTATATATATATATATATATATATATATATATATATATATATATATATATATATATATATATATATATATATATATATATATAACCTTTTCAAACGGATTGTGTAACAGATTCCGTCTCGCCTGAGTAAACACATCTCAGTTTAAAATAATTTGAATTTTTCACTTTAAAAGCCATGCTATTAAATAATTTAAAAGCAAGCATATAAGTTTCCAATTTTTGTGAGACCTTCTGGCGTAATTTTTTAACATGGAGTCTCCAAACTTTACAGGCTATAACTTAGGGCCTCACCAAGTCTAAAACCGGCACTGTTCTAGCGATTAGTTTCAACGCATGCTATATACGGTTTCTTTAGCGGGACACCCCTATAGAAATCTCCCCCAATTTCGCTGCCCTATCCAAATACCATATACGGTGTTGCAGAAAAAGATAACAAAGAAATCTAATATATTTATGGACAGATTGCGCTGTATCGTTAACAGACATCTTGAAAATTTAAATATTTTTACACGAGGCCCAGTGCTGCGCAGTCAAAGTGAGAACCGTGTCCACGACCAATATTCAAAATTTTACGTCGAAGGTATATTATAAAACAAGTAGATATTTATTTATATATTTATCTGTTTATTGCAGGAAAGAATAGAGAGAAGCAACAAAGCCTTGTTGGCACTTGGTCTGAATTAGTAGAATTGCAAGAACGAGAGCATCTGTTAGTCGCATCCAATGGCCCCATAGCGGGGCTGCACTGTGGTCGCTATATGGACCCAATGCGGGCCCGAAAAAGTGGTTAAGGTATTGTTAGGGATGTTCGATAGTGTAGTGATTAGCGTGCTAGGCTGTCAATCGAGAGGTCGAGGGTTCGAACCCCACTAGGGCAGAAATTTGTTTCGAGATTGCTGCTCCACCTGCACTCCCTAGCCAACTCAGCTATAATGAGTTCACTGACCGTATACTGTCGGTGGGAAGATGAAACGGCGAGGGAGATGACTGGCCATCCACCCCTATATGCCGAGGCTAAGAAAAGGAAGTCGCTAAAACTTCATGCCCATGGCTGCCTCGCGGCTTTAAGGGACTGCTCTTCTTCTTCTAGGGTGTATACCTGTGTAGGCCTACATGTATTTTTACACTGGACTCTCATCTCTTGCAATCGGAATGTAAATTATCTGTATTGTAGTGGATTGCTTAATGCTTATATAGCGCCAGTGTATCTTACGCGTCGTAAATGTAATATTATTTAGTTTCTTCTAGATATTTGTTCAGACACAGCAAAGGGACCAAAAAACATCATCAGTTGGAAACATCTTCAACTTGATTCCTCCCTGGACTATATATGCATCTAACCCCTTTCCTTTTGCCCATCTCTTGCTAACTCCTCTTCCTTCCCCACTCGTCTCTTCTTTGTATATCTTCAGATCTTGGCGTGCCATCGTTTGGTGCATTGTGCATGGAACACAGATAGGCAACTGCTACACAAGACATGTTCGATTGCAGCAATGGTCCATTTGCAAAACGACGATGACTAGATCTCCCCAGTTATAATAATACTAGAGGCAGAAGCGTTCTTCAGCAGAGTGGCCCAGACGCAGGGGAGGGAATGTGCAATGACCTGGCAGCTGAAGCAAAGCCTTGACGACACCAATCCAACAGAATAACCATTTCCTTATGGATGACATAGTTTGACCAAGAAAAACCCATTCATATCAGCACTGATTGAATTGAATTTCAGACGGTCGCGTGCCAAAGTAACCTCTGGAACCACCACATCACTCCAGTGATAGCTATTAGCTAGGGTTGGCTAATGCTCAGAACTTAAGAGAGCAGCAAAAGCACAGGGCGAATTATATATATGACTTAATATTTACATATATTTGCGTACCCTGGTATCTATATATAACGGGAACTTTTGAGCACTGCCAAATTAGACCTACTCACACATTCAAACACAACTGTTGCGCCTTACTAACACCCAAGGCGTCTAAGTTGTGCTTATGAGGGTACTACAATCACACCAAGAGCCAAGTTGGAAACCGTACATTAGTGTGTGCAGCTTGACCTAGACTGTAATAAGCTTAGCCTAAGAGAAAAGCACATGCCTAATTTGTGATTAATAGTAGCTCTCTGGGAACTATCCATGACAGACTCATCAGTTTGAGACAAGAGGGACAGAGACATTAACAAACACACCTACATACAAACAAACATATGCAAGGCATAGACAGACAGGCTGAGCAAAAGCAAGACAGAAGTTTGACAAGGTCAAAGACACACAGTTCCTGTATGGCATAAATACACGCCTACACAGTAACAGACACAAGTACACACAGACAGACATGGACAGACAGAAGCATAAACAAAAGAACATATATATACACAGTGCATTTGCGGCAAAAGTCAGACATAAAATCATATATACACATATATTTTATACACATATACAATACACGAGGACCACAGACATAGCCTGTCACAAATAAACAAACAAACAGCCAGGCAGCCAGCCAACCAGACGGCAAACAGATAGACAGACGGACGGACGGAGACAGACAGACAGCTTGACCTAGACTGTAATAAGTCAGACAGACAGACAGACAGACAGACAGACAGACAGACAGACAGACAGACAGACAGACAGACAGACAGACAGACAGACAGACAGACAGACAGACAGACAGACAGACAGACAGACAGACAGACAGACAGACAGACAGACAGACATATGCACCCACAAACAAAAGACATATGGTTCACGCGTGAACGGACAAGACTGGAATTCGTAAGAAAAGATGACATTTTATTCGATTAATGCAATATAGTAAATGCAACGAAATGTAAGCAAACAATAAATAGATTGTTGCCAATGTTCTCTTCGAATGGATGATGTCTGGCAACGGCAAACAACAACGTGACAAGAATCTTCACCGACGACATGCTTTGTCTGGTAGTAAACTGGTAATCACACTAATATCGCTGGTTGCCAGCCAGTGTGGATGTACACAGGCAGCAAAAGTTGCTGGTGACATTACTATACACCGCTCGCTATCAGACAAAAATGTCAGTAAAGTGCACAAGGGTTAAAGTTTCGAAAGCCATGCATGGACTTTCCGAATGAAAACCACCTGACATTCTTTCTGTTCAAGACACTTCACATACAATGCACCTTTGAGTTTTTTAATAGCACTGAGACTCTGAAACGCAGTGTTCTTTTTAAAACAATTAATCATTTAAGGCTGCAAATGGTTAATGTCGAAAAATTACAGTCATGGTTGTAAAACAACAGTAATAAATTTCTCTCATAGCGCTATATAAATATACACATACATACATATACATAAATAATAATAATGTATGTATAAATAATAATAATCAACAAATATAATAAATAAAAACACCAACAGTCACATCTTTCTGTCGCCATCCAGCACTTCGACACAACAGTTTACACAGCACTTTTATCTGACCAGATACCAGTGAAGACTACCCAGTCCACAGAACACAATCTCCCAATTAATGAGTAAAGTTTTTCCAGCCCTTTGAAGGTCATCCTCTGGGTTAATTAAAAAGATGATAATAATAACAACACTAACATTACAAGTTCCAATATTAATACTCCCTTTAAAAAATCAACACACTATAATAAAAAAAAACTACAACAGCAATAGTATAATTGTTAAATATTATTATATTAGCATCAATAGAAATTTGAATTACAATAATCAATATAAGTAGTAGTAATAATAATAATAATAATAATAATAAAGCTGTGATTCCAATTATGCTGGGCTGCCAGAAAACTGTAGTGTGTTCTGTATCTCACTGCCTCTTAAGCTCTAGCCGCCCTAAATTCTGTCTTGATATGAATCATTGCATCTCAGGTACTTCGACTTATTTGCAACTTGAGAACAGCCACTGGTACGCAGGTGTTGGCTGACCTTCTGGAACTGAATCCAGTCAATTTTTCTGAAGGTCAGCCGATGAGGGAGAGAGGAAGCTTAACGAGGATAATAAGCACGCTGAAGAAAGTAGATCTTAAGCTGCGATCAGAAACAGGTCAAATACACAGTATATACGAGATTGTGAAAATGAGAACTGCAGAAACCTTGCTATCTTGTGGCTAGAAACAGTGTCTAGTTACGTACACAACGACCACAGTAAAGTAATGCTGAAGAAATTGTGGCACAATGACTTGTTCAATGATTAAGTACTTTCGAGGTTCTGTCATCAACAGAAATGCACTGTCTTAGGAGATTGGCATGAAGCTCAACCACTTTTATTTTCATCATCATCATCATCATCATCATCGTCATCGTCGTCGTCGTCATCATCATTACTATTATTTATTATGCATTTACTTAGTGCCTCTATCTAATGACCACACATCAATTGAGGGTGCTGAGCAATTGTGAGTGCAGGACCTGGTTATTGGTTAAGGTTCCTACACAGTAACCGTCTCATGGGAGGCACGAACTGTACTGTCCATGTTACAAGGTATAGCACTAATCAATTGTCTACCATGTCCTACAGTTTTGACCAATATCTAACAGCACAGAGTATCTGCACCCAGCAGAACTTTTCTGGTAATCCAACACCCAGATAACCTAACCTAACCTAGTTCTTTATTAATTATGAATATCTACCTCATGTAAAAATTAAATAAATATGTAAATGTAACAATAGCAATATCATGATATGACAGTAAGCCTCGTTAAAGATTGTGATCATAATACTGAAAAGAATAGCACAAATGACTTACTTAACCGACTTGATTTTGAAATTATATCACCAATACTACCAAGCCAACTTTAGAAAGTCAGAACATCAAATCGTACTTGAGAACCTAATAGCAGCAGCAGCAAATATAATAATAATCATAATAGTAATTTACTCACAATAAGCACAAAAAATAATGAAGCATTAAAGTTATAATATAGCAAGGAAATGCAATAAATCATAAATTAGGCCCTACACAAAAAATTAACATGAGAATTTACAAATTCCCTAATTTACACATTCTTACATACAACCATCAACAGCAAAATAAGTTTAAATCTCTCTGAAGCGATTGTTGTAAGATCAGCTTCCCTCTGCACATATTTAAGTGAGAAATGAAAAACTCGGAGGCAAGGAAAAATTTTGGCCATAAGCACTTGATTCACTATCCCCACTTAATTATTACGATTAACAAGGCTCTCATATAGTGCTATATAAATGTCCAGTTGAATTACTCCATCATACACATACACAAAAGATAACAAAGATGCTGATGTCTAATAATGTTGATGGAGGGGTGTAATAAATACGTAATTGCTTTGCCTTCCTTTACCTTACATTACGACCATAATACGGACAAAGATATCAGCCTCAACTATGATGACTGACGACAATGAATACCATAATATTTAATCCAACAACGATAAAAATAATAATAGTACAAATAAAAAATCCAGAGTAATAATAAAACACTAGTTGAAATCGTTGTAGTGGTAGTCATGGTGGTAGTGGTGGAGGTGGTAGTGGCAGTAGTGGTAGAGGTAGCAGTGGTAGTAGTAACAGTAGTGGTAGCAGTATCAGTAGAATAAGCAGTAACTTCAGCCTGGTTCTGCATTATCTGCCTCCAACAAGCACCTCGGAATCACTAATAGCAGCAGTGCTGAAAAGTTACACGAATTGAACATCAATAGAAAGAAAAGCAATGCCCCTGAAGTCAAATAATGTCGTTTGTGTTGCCTTCAGACACGAACAGAGAAAATGGGGTTCAACAGAGCGGAGGGAGCAGTGTCCACTTCCTTTGAGAAGAACTAATGACAGTTGCGAAAGTTCGAACTAGCGACATGGCAGAAAAAGAGGATGCGCAAGATCTGTAATGTAAATGAACACTTAGTTTCAGCGACTCTTGCAAGCGCTGGCTGTTAACACGGTCTGAACAATGAAGAAAAATGCGAGATCAGCGGACTTCAACAAGCGACGACTTTGAAATGCTCAGCGGTCGACCATGGACCAGAATTCGGCGAACGACATGAAGAACTGGAGATATCTAGTAAGCGTCTGTGTGGAGTCACTTTGCCTCCGTTCCCAACTCACTCGCGAGTTTGTAGTATTTGTTGAATTTGGCGGTGGCGTCAAGAGGCAGGCAGATGTAGGGACTCTTCTTAAGCGGTTCCTTGACCGACGAGCACTTTTCGGATGAAGTCGAAGAAGTCAAGACGTGGCATCGGCTCAGGTGGTAGCGGTACGAGCCTTTGGACGAAAACTTGCGCCGACAGCCACGGCAGCGGTAGATGCGGAGGCTGTTCTCGCGATCATCGAGGGGTGACTGGAGCCGGCGCCCTGCTTCAGTTCGCTTAGTGGCATCGTCACCAGGAACGGGTGCCCCTGGTGATGGTTCGCAGCCTGGAAGGGTGATGTTCAGTGACGGATTGCTGCCGCTCGCCCCAGGGACCACCGTCACGATTGGGTTGACGAGTATGAGTGTGCCAGGCGGTAGAGGGTGGTGGAGTGCATCAGTGCCTTTCATAATGACCGCAGCATGCGAACCATTTGGTCCGTGTAACACATGTCCTACCCCACTTCCTGAAACACTTGAATTCACGACCCCGGCACCAGCCCTGCCGTAGATCAGCTTCTGGAGGCTGTCAAGGGGATGCTCGCTGTTGAGTGCTTTGCCATAAACCAGGCCCTGAAGAGACTCGAGTGCTGACGATCTGGATAGATTGTTTGATGTTGATGAGGGACGCTCGTCGTTTTCTGTATCCCCGATATCGATGCCACCCTTCGTGCGCTCAGCTGCTTTGAGATCAGTGCTTTTGTTCGATTTGATGCTGAAGAGAAAATTATCATGAATGACAGAGTCAGCCTCTGACCTTCGGAAGTGGTCTGGCGGGATGTCTTTCTCGGGTCGCTGTTGCACCCATTTTGGTTTGCTCTGCTTTTCAACGCTTGCAGGCCTCTCCAACTCTCTACCTGCACTTTCAGACTCTCTGCTCGGACCTTCTGACTCGAGACTCTGCCTCTCATGTCCTTTCTGTGGCATTACTTCAGTTGATTCCGACTTGACTCGTCGGCCGGCCGGCCAGTACTGACCATCTGTCAGAACTCTGTCGCTCTCGGTTTGACCATCTGACAAAGGCGCGATGTAGACTGGTGGAAGATACTTGTTCTGATAGAGACTGGAATTCTCTGGAGTCTCAGATGACCTGATTTCCTGCCGCCCTGCCACGTTCTGACTTGGCTTCTGGTGTTCAACGTAAGTACCAAACCTTGAGATGAGGGAACTCACAAGGGAGGTCGAGTCTAGGTGCGACATCTGGTGCATTACCTTTGACCGGTTCTTGGTGTCAGTACTGCCAAAGCTGTTCTTGATAAACGTCTCCATTGCTCGTATCGCAGAACCATCAGATGAACTGTTTGACGGAGGTCGGAAGAAGTTCTCCATATGGAATGCTGACGAGTTTGACATCTCCATGGTTTCTTCTGTTGCGCGGCAGGACTTTTCAGAATCAGATCTCGTTGAACGCTGAGAACAGTTAGGTTTATAACTATTGTCGTCACAACTTCCTGGAAGACTATCATTCTCTCCTGGAGATCCTTGATTGTTTTCAAGTTTTTCCTTTAAACCTGCTGAAGAAGATCGTCTTAGTACTTCAAACGTCGGTTCAACAAATCGACCAGGAGATTCTCGTGTTCTTTCTCCCAAATCCTTCTCTTGACGTCCTTTGGAAACGTCATCTTCAGATGCGGAGGATCTCGTGGTTCTGGATCTCTTTGTGGTTTCATACTTCTTGCAATCATCCAGAGCGCAGCCTTCAGAAGAGTGATCTCTTTTCCGATCTCGTTCGATCTTGACTGGCATTGCTTCCAAAGAGCTGCTGTCTTCGATTCCAGAATGTGGAGAGGCTGGGTCTACCAGAGAATCAGGTCCAGTTTTTGGTTTGCTGCTGTGGGACTGATAATCAGTTTCTTTCTTTGGAATCATACGTTCTTCAACTCTTTCAGAAGTACTTTTGTAGTGGCCTGCCTCGAGAATGTGGTTTCCCAGACTTTCAGCATCATCAAAAGGCTCCAGGCAAACAAGACAATGTACTCGGTTGGCATCACTGCTCTCGCTCGACGGTTCTGACCGGCTTTCTGAATTCTTTGATGGCACTTTTCTCTGGAGTGTGTCGGCACCAACGATGTTGGCATAATGTTTCGTCTGGATCATATGAACTGTGAGTTCGGGGAGCGATTTGAATGACTCGTCACATTCCATGCATCGTAGGATCTGCCGTGTCTGCTCACAGCCGTGGTTCAGCCACATATCCTGACCTCGAACAAGCTTTGAATACTCTTGCCTGCCAACATTCTTCAACTTGTTTGGCGCATGTCCAGTCTGTTGCAGGTGCATTGTGAGGTGGTAGAGAGTTTCTAGCTCTGCACCGCAGCTGCACTGGAAGTTTGTGTGCTTTCGCTGGTCTGAAGGAGCATCTGGAGTTTGCTTCTGGTGCCAGTGGAAGCTGGGTTCTGCCGCGTGACAGACAGCCTCCGAATCAGTAGTTGCTGGCTCTGTCTGTTCTGGCTTTGTCAACAGTGGAACGTCTGGTTTCGCTGCTTGCACCGTCTGAACAGAATTTAGTGAGGTATTGAAACGCTGGACAGGAACTGGAATCATGCCAATGCCAAATGCCGAGACAGAATCTGAAAATGCCCCGTGGAGTTTAGAATTGTACAAGTTCACCCCAAGCCGCGATACTAGGGCGCCACAGAATGGTGATGCCCAGGTCTTCGTCCCGATGCGGTCAAAAATTGCTGATGTATTTCCAAATTTCTTCTCCAGGTCAGCTAGAGAGCTTCCTGCCGTACCAACAGCAGAAATAGTAGAATCAGACAAGCATGAAAGGTATTTAGTTTCGCCTGGCTGCACATCCTTCTGCCTTGTCTTGACTGAGAGATCCAGAGGTTGGTTGGGATCGGAGGCCTGTGATGGTAATGTGTACTGACAAACAGACTCAGGTGGTTGCTTCAGCATCTTCGGAAGATTCAACGAGTGCGTTTTCAGTCGAGAGCTCTTGCACTTTCGTGAAAGAGCTGCAACTGGCATTTGAACAATGCTTGGTCCTTTCTTCTCTGACGGCTTTGGTTTTGACGGTGAATGGCACTCTACAGATGCAACAAAAGACTCGAGCTGCTTTACAGAACTCTGACGGGACGAATTTGGTGGATTTTCAGGCAAAAATACTGGTGAAAACACAGGTGCGGGGGCATCCATAACTCTGGGCACTGGTGGTCTTGAGGACGACTCACACAAGTCCTTTAGATAGCCCGGCATGCAGCTAATACCGTGACACGATTGATCTCCATCTTCACTGGAATCATCACCGCTGGCAAGGTGAGAAAGCTTTGACGGCATTTCAGTGGAAGTCAAGTTTGAAGACATTTCCTTTTCCAACGTTGTTGGTTGTCTCTCCTTATTCAGTCTACTTACATTCAAGTTTTCTTTCTCGTTTTCCATATGACCTGCTTCCAGTGAGGTATCTGAAAAACATTCCGAGTAATTATCTCTCTTGACCGGCCTTAGAGGAGATGAGGTGCGTGATGATGGAGATTGAGTTGATCGGCAGAAGTCACCATCTATGACGGATGAACGACGAGAAGAGCCTGGGTTCAAACTTAGATGAATTTCCTCTGATGTGGCAGCAGTGTTAGAACCTCCAACGACTGTGGTGCATTCATCGGCGTCTGGTTCTGCATCCAGAAGCACAAGTGCAGCACTGCTGGTGCTGCTCTGCACGCCTGGGATGTCAGTCACAAGGTTGGCGTCGAGGAGGTCATCAGTACCACAAGTCTCAGAAAAGACCTCGTCGTTATCTTCAGAATCTGTCAGAAGACAAGAAAACATGTATTGCCACCTAAATCACAATGTAAAAACCTGTTAAAGAATTTCACAGAAACAAATGAATGTATAAAATAAAATTACAATCTACCTGTACCAGTACCATAACAAATATCAAAGCAAAATTCCAGATGAAAAATACTGCTCAGAAAATCAGTACAATGTATACTGACTTAGTTGAAAGCGACTGAGAAGACAGCTATGCATTGATGATTGATACTTACAAAAGGATCACTGAAAGGGTAGGAACTTAACATGGACAAGATATATCTGAGGGATGCAGATGATCAAAGTTAAGCACTTATGACAATGTTCCACTCCAAGTAAAACATCAAAGTCGAGCAAGAATGATAAATCATCAACGAGAATTAAACAATAAAGCTAGGAAGGATCATAAATCATCCTAGCAAAGGAAAATAACAGCCATGCCATTGCCTACACTTCTATTGTCCTCCGACGTATATGACTAATCCAATCATGTATTGAAATATTTCTCTTAAAAATCTATTGATTGAGTACAAGCCAAAGATATCAACAGGTTTGATATAGTTCTTCCTACGGTGCCTTAATTGCACACAGCTGCACGTGATGTCACGACTTGGTAATTAAGTATTCATAAATTCGAAAAAAATAAAATTTAATGGGAAAACACTTGCAACTTGTGAACACGATTTTCATAGTAAAATCACGGTTTGTCGGAAAGATATGCCAGTACAAGTGGTCTGGATCAATCATAGATCTTCAAATACGTGGTTAACTTAAGATGTGATCATTTTGTGAAAAACGTTAAGCAAGACAGGTCTCATTGGGTGGTCGAAAGGTACTGTTGATATATGCTAGCAGGCGCAGTGAAGTTAAGCAATATCAAGCGGTGGGACAAGTGCTTGGAAGGGTGACCATCTGTAGAATACTAAGCCACCTGGCACCCACTCGGCCATCCATCCTCAGGGCCATGCTTCTGACGAGTTTTTATAAAGAAGCGTGTAAACAGGTGTGCTACCTGTTTAACTTAATGTCAGGTTGCATTGAATCTAATTTCAATCACCAACATGAGGACGGGTAAGTGTAACGTAATGTAACTACACATTTATGTGGCACCTTCACAATCTTCTCATAAGATAGGTTGTTAGGTAAAAAGATGATATAAAGTGAGCTCAAGACTATGGTAGGTAGATGCTGATTTGTGTATCTGGTAAACAATGATGAATAAGGAAGATAGTTGTTAACCAGCTACTACCCCCACAAGTCAAGGTAAAACAAGGTAAAGTAAGAGTAAAGCAATCTTTCATTTACATTCATTTGCAAGGTATGTTATATAATGTCAGTCTTGTGCTTTTAAAATGTGGCAAGTTCTACCCATTCGTTGAATTCTAACTCATGATGTGTTGTTGTTTTGTCATGATTGGACTATTTCAATTCAAAACCCTGTTCTGTTCCTTGTCACGTCACTGTTACGAATCCTTACAGTCTATGCTGCATTCAGCTGTTCACCTTGTTCATCAACTTCCTAAAAGATCTCCACTTAGTTGTCTTCTCCAGTTCGGATACAGTTTAAAGTTGTGACCCTTGTATACAAGGGGCCTCATGGTCTAGAAACGAGCTACCCTGCTAACCTGTGCATTGCACTCAAGCATAATCCCAAATTTAAGCTCAGCTTCCTTTGCTCAGCAAAGAAAGACTTGTGGTTTCCAAGTATTTTTGCACACAGTTACACAAATCCAGAATCCAAACACCAGCATTGCAGGGCAGCTTTCTAGGACATTTGTTCTTACCTCATTTCACAAACAAAACTGAAAACTTATATTTTTCCAGTTACCCACACTCTTCAGGTGAATACAAAAATTAAAACAATACAAATATTAGACTAACAATAACTATTATTAATGGTCCAAGAGAATGGAAACACCCATCCACTGAAAACACTGCCAAAAAACAAAGCAACGACCAGACCAATCCTTATAAGCGAGGTTCAATAACGATTTTCTCTAATTCACATGATGCACTGGATACAAACTGTGAATGCAGAGGTCTCATGCATTAGGCACAAGAGGTACTAGTCATCTTCTGTCATTGAAACACAGGAATTGGGTTAAGGTCTTTTATAACTGATGATCATTGCTTTGGCCATGACTAGAAGGAAACATCATAAAGAAATTTTCCATTTCCTTCTCCACTGGTTCATCTCAAATACTAAATTACGACACACGACATACTTGCCATTGAAATTATTCGAAATGCCAAACCACCTACTGAAGAACTGTTCCATCCAAAGAACGGTTTTCTAACGAAACCCACACAAAAACATTGTACCAACCTAAATGGATCCCCATTGGCACTCTGCATCCATCAGAGATTCTTTATGCAGAGGCCAATCGAAATGAGCATTCCGAAATATACCAGACACTGGAAACCAACTCCGATACATCAAATTCCTCACACTTACTTACTTATCTGTCTGTTTATGTCTTAGAACCGAACTATGTCTGCTGTCAGTCCTGCATGGTCCTAGTCAGTCAGTCAGTCAGTCAGGCGGGCCACAGATGTTTCCCAATCGGCGCTCAACAAATCTTACTCAAGGGGGACTTGGGGTGGAGTAGGATGCCCATAAATCACCACAAAACCGCCGGGCCGGTCTAATTTGCATGCGCAGGCCAGTTAACCGAAGGACGCAGTAGTATACGTACCTACCATTTCTGGGGTGAGGGAAGCGGAGGGGAAGAATTCAAGTGCCATAAAAACACGTAAAGTACTGGCATAAGCCAGGCCGCCGACTCTTAAATAATAGCCATTATTTAGAACTCCAGGCTGAGTCTGGCCGCCGAGTAAACACCGAACCAATAAAGCCTTATTTGAGATGAAACAGCCAGTCTATCAATCTGCAGGAAGAACCCTAACCTCACAGCAATCAATGTTCAGACTGATGAAATCCTTCAGCTCTACAAACCTATTGTATTCCAAATATGCCCATACAACTCGGAGTTACCCAACCACCTCTTTCAAGACCTACATCATCTACGGAAAATGGATAACTTAAACAGTTGATATAGCCTTCAAACAGAATAAAACACAGCATAATAAGATAACAGAAGCACTAAACAAAGCAGTACTTGATTATGACATGCATATCATTGCATTTATGTAATGCCGCTCTGTGTGGCAATTGAGTTATCAAATCACTGTGTGTTAAGGATTTCACAAAGTAACTGCAGCGTGATTGATTTACTAAAATTGCAAACTGTATAGCCTGAACTCAACCAACCAGCTTACAATTCAGGCCAACCACAGAATATTCTTTAAAAATTCAATATTAACCAGATAAACCGTACATATTTACAGCAGTAGCCTGAGCATAATCACAAATGTAGATTATACCCAATTATAAATGCAAATATCACAGTTTCAGAATACACCAACTTCCAAACGCACACAATTCCTAGCCCTTTGGATATAAAACTACATTTATATAACTACAATTCTAATGTGATGCTATGGCATCAGGGACTTCTCAATGGCTGGCCCCTCTACGTGAAATGGGCTCCCGCCTTCTCTGCACTTATTTCCATGAGGCATTTCACCTGCTTTCTAATGCCTCCTTAAGTCGTCACTGTTTAACCGTGGCTGGACTGGGAGCACCTCTGAGTACGGTTCTTGAAGAGGTGCTACATAAATTATCAAAATGAATGAATAAATGAATTAACAAAACCAAGACAACTAATCAGCAGCAGTCCCAATCCAGTGTCAGTCTTAATATAACTTAGAAAGAGGTACTCGAAGAACTTTTGGTATCCAAAGAAGAGCTCAAGATCACTACCAATTGAGGCAGATGCTGTTATGATAACTTCTAAAGTAAATAGAACGTTAAATACAACACAAACAAACTGACAGTGAAACACAACAGTGCATACAATACCAAATGGCGAACATACTGTAAAACAAAAGCTATACAAGCAGCTCAAAGCAAACAATAACAGTGTACACAAAACGACAGACTAAAAGTTAGAACACTGTCACCAACAATAACAATATAATACAACCTACTGACAAATTATGGCAAAAATTTAATGACAAAACCAACACAACCATTCTAACAACGGCAACCTGCCA
This sequence comes from Allolobophora icterica, assembly GCA_963556255.1. NCBI lineage: Eukaryota > Metazoa > Annelida > Clitellata > Crassiclitellata > Lumbricidae > Allolobophora > Allolobophora icterica. The sequence continues at coordinate 85,403,454 of OY744603.1, read as the reverse complement.
TCTGTGACAACAACAGAAACGAGACAACATCTATAGCAACAGAAGCATTCAGATCGGTCAATGTCATCTCACTGTCATATCTGTTGGGAAATTTCAGCACCAATGTTTCAAAAAACTGGCAAGCGGCTTATGTCTGTGCCTTCATCCATTTCTTAAACAAGCCCCAATAGAAAGGAGAAGCCATATGGACGGCATTTGGAACGGCCATGACAAATCTGCAGCATGACACGACTTCTTCCTGCCGGCAAAATGGCTTCCAGTATCCAAGTATTATTTGCACAGCGGCAGCAGTAGCACTGGCAGCCGCTGCTGCAGCAGCTCTGAGGGCTGGCAGGCAGGCCGGCTGGCTGGCTGCCTGCCTCTCATCGCTGATTGATGGCTGACATCACTCAACAATGACATCCACTCTTGCCTACAGCCAACAATCGCTACACAGCGTGGCACCAGCGCATTCGGTTGCCATAGCAACTATGGACATAATGACAGATATTAATCCTGCCCGCTGGCATTTAATAGTGTCCCCTGAACAGGCGGACTCCATCTCCGTCTTCTCTCGCCTTATGTGTATCTTTCCTGTTCTCTGTTTGTCTGCGTCTCCCTCTTTGTCTCTCTGTCTTTATTCCACAATCCTACTAGCTCAGCACCAAGGTGGTCGCAACAGGCGAGAGGAGTCCAACAAATACTAGGGTGAGTAAAAACCAGTTTTGTAAACGTTAAGAAGCACCAGGTCTGCCAACATTTATTCAACAAGCTTCCAAAGCTCAAACAGCCCTCAGTAACAAAAGAACATCCTCACAAAGCTTGCTCCTTCTGTGTAAGGCCATACAAGAAGTTTGATAAAGAAATCTTTGGTCCACATTCTTCTAGATAAGCAATAAAATGTTGTTTATTTTCTTCTAAAATATTGCACCGCTATCTAATTCATAAAGCAGTGACCGATGAAGATAAACTTTGTATGTGAAGGGCTGGCTCAAATTGTCAGTGGCCAGGTCAGGGCAGCTTCAAAGATCACACTCTTCATTATAAGGCCAGCACTAAAAATATCCACCTTATCACACTACTAGGTGTTATCCATCTTGGGCTAATAACCATTTTGGTTAATTCAGGCTGGCCTACTTGACACAAATCAACCTCTTACACCAGCCATTACCAACGGAATCATCCGGAAGCATAGTCCCAAATGACTGTAGACTACTTTATCCAGTGAAGCACAATAGCATGCAAAAACCACATCACCATATGTATCAATTAGAAACGATTTATAAATTCCAGGTGACCGAATCCAATCTATTAAAGGTCAAATATCAAGTCTGCTACAGCTTGGCAAGGTGCTTACGACTGCCAGTGTGTCCATGTCTTGCAAGCATTTCAAAGATCTGTTTGGTAACAGTAGCTCTGGTAACTAAAATGCACAGGAGTGTCTGGTCTCATGTTGAAGCATACCAACCGGGGTCTTGTAACAGTATTCAGTTTAAGGAGGCAAGTATACATCTAAGATTTGATACACCATAAAGACTTCATAGGTAGTCAATGTATCTCTCACGGTAGTCATACAATATTGTCTGACTGCAAAGGTCACAGAGTCCATGCATTATTAACAGACAGTCCGTGACCATTCCTGTCACTTCAGTCTGCAGTTATCAGACATTATTTTAAGAATGCAAGGTGGCAGGCTCCAACCGTGCGGAGATCTCAGTTCTATTGTCTATGCTCATCTAGAATCCGGACAAAAAACTCAGAGCAAACCCCAGAGTAAATTTGATTCTGTAATTCACCTACATATGAGCAATACACGCTACTCTCTTGATGCATTATGGAGTATACTAGAAATCATAAGAATGGATTAATAAATAATAATAATAACAGTAGCACAAGAGCATGCAAAAATCACATCACCATATGTATCATTATTTTACGAACAATAATGATAATAAATAGTCATGTACTGAAAAGCTTAATAGATTAAAATGACCTTTATCATGAAATCAAGCAAGACCATTTTTTAAAGAGGCATACACTTATGCCAAAATATTCAACAAAAACTCCACAGAAAATCCCACAAATGAGCAAATTTATAAACTGCAATGCGTGAGAAGCAGTGAGGAGGGGGCAAAGATTGTCTGTGAACTCGGGACTTAGTCCAGACATTCTGACATACAATAAATGAACTGATAAAACCTTGCAGAGTTGCTTAAAAAATAATTAGCAAACAAACTCTTAAATAATGAACAAATTCGAATGCACTGTTTTGAACCATGCTCTTCAGAAATATTGTCAATTACAACTCGTAATCGATGAATAGAATATTACCCCCGTTAGCGTTGAACATGCAGGCTCAATATCGCACAGACTTCTGCAAACCTGCCATGCACTTACACTGATAAATTGTCTCACATTTATAACTACAAATGTTTAATATAACGAATCACGAACAACACACAAAGGCAGAACCACTTCTTTTCCGCATGCCTGCATATGTGCACCAGACATTATAAGGCCCAATGCTGTGCAGTTTACTTAATTCAGTGTTTATGATCGTATCATTTAGTGAATAATACGGAACCCAAACCTCCAGGATACACCTGAAAAAATGCTGGAATCTCACGAGCCACTTAGGGTTCCGTTAGACGAGCCAATATAATGTAATAGTTGATAGCACACTAGAACAAATCTTCCTAGGTGTGTACCCAATCCTGCCACGGGGTGAAAGACAGCAATGACAATAGAAAAATGTGCGAACTGTTGCCGGTGACTCACCGGAAGAAGCAGTCTACTACACGTAACATTCCAGAGATAGACGTCCCAGATGATTATCTGTGCTATTCCACAGTAGGTCGAGGTGTTAGAAACAGAATGATTTACGGTCAGCAAACTTTCAGGTACGGTAGATTGTAGACCAAACATGTAGGCCTATACCAGTAAATCAGCATAACAGTACCAGATTTAAGATGCTGAGGGACAGGTAACCAATGAAGAACATCAGATATCAAGACAAGAAGACTGATTCTGCAGAGGCCATTTATAACAACACCAAAGAATCTTTGATACGGTACAGATCGATCTGAAGATGGTTAAGCTGTCACGATAACAACCAGTATCTACACTCGAGACCATTTTGACTTGCAAAAATACATATCGACACAACCGGTCTGGTCTGTCCAACTAAATCCTGTCCAACACACCAGTCATGAATGATCCAAGGGATTTAACCCGACAAAGGCTTATCTGCCACTACAGTTCCATGCCATGGTCAACTTGCCCACTCCATTTTAGTTGCTTAATATAACTGATTTCCTTAGGTCACTCGATTGCCGCTTGAGTTTATTTATACAATGCAAGCAGCCTCAGTGAAACTAAGACAAACTGATGCGTTGCCTGAGTTGGGCTTGGAGCGCATCTGAGAAGGTACCTTGGAGAGGCGCCATTTAAGTCCTCTGAATGCAACATCACACCACCTATTGCCCATTCCGCCATACATCCTTAACTGGTCAGTAGATGAGTACAAACACAACTTCGGATGTTAAAATGTGCCCTGTCACTGGCTTCCTATGCAACGACCATCTCTGCACCTTTAGTGGAATAATCCTTCAATACCAGGATCATTTTTAGAACAGCAGAGCTTCTACAGAGGTGCATAAAGAACCGTATAACCACGATCATAATCATCACTAAATATCCAAGATCTGAGTCAGAAACTTTACTCTCATTCTGAGACAGTATATGTGTGAATGCTGCCAAGCATGGTGTTCATTGTTGCTACAAAAAGACCAGTCAACTAAACTAATCCTGAGAGGCAACATTGGGTATAAAGTGCTGATGACTTCGGTTGCTGAACCTTAGCAAATGAGGGCATATGGCCAGCTCCTGCTGCATTGATCTTCCAACCACATGTGTAGCTGGCACTCAAATTTTTCAAGATGGTCAAGTAGTTCAGAAATTTTGAGATATCTTTGAGTCCTGGTGGAGATTTGAACCCTCAAAGTCTCTCAGTAAGTAGTCCAGCATGTAATCACCAGACTATCGTGCTCCCACTATTTCTAAAAGTTTTTATAGATTGATCATACCTACCCTCCCATTGAAAATATTCGTTTCTCCTTTAAGAATTTCCTTACAAATAACCCAGGTAAGCAAAGATAATTGCTTGAAAATAGCTATAACTGTATCAGCTAACTATAAAATTTTAATTTTGTAGTTCTTACTTACCCACCACAATAAATTTTCATAAGCTTTAAGCTGTTTCAATTTCTCAAAGCAGAACAACATACTGACAATCAAACATCATACATCTGTACTGAAAAATGTATCAACAGTTGACTCAGAACTGGTAATCTATATGTAACTCTTAGCTGGCAAACAATAACATCATTATTAAACAGACATTCTGAACGCCCATAATTAGCACAGCCTAAGAGGCCCGTGCAACGACCCTGAACGATAGCAATGTACGATAATCTGTAGACAAATCATTAATTAGGTCCATTAAACAAAACGGTTTTAAAACTAGTAATTGGGAGAGCAATTTCCTTGATGGCAGTCAGTAAGGCTCTCCAGACAGTAGGGCAGGAGTAGGAAAGGCCCCAGCACTGAACAGCTACTATAATTACCATATCTTGAAACAAAGTAAGTGATACAAACCCAAAACTGGTAATCCTGATTTTGGTCTGGGCTCAGTTATGTAACTATCGATTCACCAGCCAAAGATCAATCATCAAGATGTTGCTGTCAGCTCAGAAACAATGTCACTATCAACTGAAACCTGTCTGTACGTAAGTCCTCCTATAAAAACAATGTCACAATCCCGATCCAACTGCAAATCGCAAAACTGGGGCCTGAACAGGAGAAAACCTGCAACGGTCGACTTGGTAAGGGATGCTGTTGAGCGAAGCGCGTTAACATTTGCCTCCAACAGAATCAGCAACTGCTACCGCAGGTCAATACTAATTGCAGCCACTGATTCAGGCCGACTCGAAGAAATGGTAACAGCTGTAGCGCGGAAAACGACGAGTACCTTAACAAACTGAGATGAACGACAGCGGGAATGAGTAACGTGTCGTTAGACCACCACAAAGAACTACCGGACACGACGGACAGGGTTTATATCAGGAAGCCGTATTTCATCTCTTCCTTCACGTTCTCACCCAGGCAGACTCCAACAACAAACAAGCCGAGGTCAAAGGGCACGGCCGACCATGTGGTATGGCATTTCTGATGCGGTCACTGGGGCGTGACATGTCATGCCCGAGAAATGAACTCCCGCCCTGAAGGTCTTCCCCTATTGTAGGGACCATACGCTCGGAAACATTCTTGGGCCTGTCTTCAAAGCTCATCCCTTTGGCCAAGGGTTCCTTAAACAGGCCCTCAGAGGTGATATGTCACTTCGTCAGGGTGACGGCCCTCCTAACCTCCAGACAATGCCCGTGCCACAAAGGTCGGTATTCAATCACATACTTCAGCCGGGCACCTCTGACAAGGTTCCTCAATAAATATTAGCCCGTTCCTTTCAGGCGTGAAATACTCTTAGGGGGTCTGGGATCTGGGGTTGCCCTCGTCAATACCATTAATCTTATGGGGTGGGCAGGTCGTTTGAAGTCGGGCTAATGGGGCAGGATGGCTCTGCCAGACATTATGAAATATGACCTGCTCCCTGCCCTTCGAGTCCTAACCCTGGACAAAGGTGTCTGCCCCTCAGCCAACAGTCAAGTGGGACGTCTGACGATAATCTGAGCATCCGAATTCGAGGTCTCCATCCCTTCTGCGGTGTCCAACTCAATTCAGGCCAGGTATCCATCTGCACTGCGCAGGTAATTTATTGTAGAAGGGACATAAAATTCAAACATTTCCATCAGCCGGGGAAGGTTCGGGGCGGGTGCGGGAAGGAGGGGCAGCTAGAAATTTAGGGGCAGCCATCATTGGGGTGACTGAATCCTGCTATCTAGAGCGCCGGCTGGCTATAGCTGGCATGCCAATCAGTCCTATATCACTCTTAACTGTCCCATAAATCAGCCAACAGAGTTAATTATATCTCCAGACCCTAAACAACATCCTGAAGTTTATATAAGGAACGTGAATGGTATATTAAAAATAATAATAAAACAGACGCATGAGTGGAAACTAGTCTGTATGTGCGTGCAGAGTGCTGAAAAGTTTATTATGCCCGTTGCCGTGCTGTGTTGTTCTGATGAGATGCAGTGTGAAAAATATATTATACTTGCCAGATCTGAATGTTTTAACGTCACAGTTATGCAACCGTGTACATGGGATCAGTATCATAGGTCTGTCCGTAGCTTATAAACGGTCTATTTTCGTGGCATTTCCAATGACTGTAGGCCTATTCGTATTCAGGAAGGTGCTTGAACACCAAAAAAGCTCTAATTCTAATCTAATGACTTCTACAGCGCCATTATCATAATGCCAAAGACACCAATCGACGGTCATTTCAAGTGAAATCATCATCAAGAATCATATCCCGTTGACGAAGCCAAGTTGAACTCTGAAAGGTGTAGAAACTGTTACATTATTCTTAATGGCATGACAAGGAAGCCAAGATACTGAAAATGTCTGGAATAGAGTAAAAGGGAATTAAAAACTGCCTCATACTGTACACTCAAGGCAATTTCATTCATTCACTTTTGCTTGATTACTACAAAATTCTACATTTCTGCATACATGACTGCAAATCACACTGACTGCACATGTGCTGCTTCATTACTAGTCAGTCTCACCGCATTCATGTTGCACAAGTTTCTGCTGTAGACAGACAGCATTTTAAAGAGAGTAACCTTGTACAGTATATGTGACTGAAGTAAAAATACAGTGATAAATTTACTGTTCAAAGTAAAAATCATGTTGACTAAATTTCAGAGTGATCCTAATTGAACGTGATCCGACCCACACATGCCCTCTCCCAGCTTTATCAAAATCAACTGGCATAAATCACTGGTTCTGGGGTTGGAGCTGGTCTTGTGTCTTCTGCACGTGTCTCAGTGCATGCCTGTAAGAAAGGAAGCTGACGTCGTAAAGGACATCCGGTCATAAAAACCTGTTCTAATGTTCTGACGGATAAGTAATTTTGAGTGATATGAAGAAAGTGGGCCTGGCTTGACAAGATGCCAAGATTATGATTTTGCTGGACAGTCTTATAAGTTGCATGATTTATTAGGACGTTGCTAGATGATGTTATAAAGTGCAGTATAACAGTGCAGTGTTGCAGTACACTGGATTATACTGAATAGGCTATGTTGTTTCAACCCACTTTAGCCAGTGAGTGTAACTGTAGCCAGTTTACCTTGAAACAAAGCATAACAACTGTTGCCATCAAACAGACTTTTCATTTTGTCAGACTACCATAAGGAGTAAAACCATTTGGTCACAGTTGTTAAACTTAACCCAAAGACAATTTAATACTGCTGGCTGTTAAACTTTGAGCTATAACATATCTCTATACCTTTCTAGCCAAACTGCATAGTTGGTGATTGAAGCAGCCTTTTTTTTAGAAGAAGGTAGTTAAACAAGTGTTTTATTATTGTTTAATAATGTCATGGTGGCTATGATAGTTTATTGTTCTTTTTCTTATTATTTGAAACAAAAACTTCAGCTCTACATAAAGCGGTGAACACTTTTATGCCAAACAACATTTCAATGTCATAAAATATTGACGCTAAGTCTGGATGCCGTCATCTCCAGCACGACTGCACGCTTAAAACCTAATAAAAATTTGACAAACATCAGCAGCCATGTGCTTGCCTACATAGTTCGACATAATACATCAGTCTGTCTTTGTATGTGTATGTATCAATACATGTATGTAAGTATGCATGCATATATATGTATATATATGTATATATATATGTATATATATATATGAATGTTAGTAGAAAAGTCATTGTAAGTATATATGCATCTGGCTCTTTGTACAGCACTTTTTAAGAACCTCATGTGGGCATTTTACATGGCAAGTACTCATTTATCCATACATCTATACATTTACCCTGTCGTTTTCTCTGTCTCTACCTTCACAACTCTTTTTGGTTCTCCCTTTCCCTCCTTCTTTTCTTTGGACAGTCTGTCAACACAAAGAACCTTAATCTACTCTTACCTTACTTTTCTACACAACAAATGAATAATTGACTTCCCTAATTAGTTCAATTGACAGATTACCGTGAGCAAGACGTCCCACTCAAGTTATATCTACATTGATATCTAAAACTACTTCACCCCAAGCTGAAGTGACAATACGTAATTTATCGTAACAACAGTAAGTTTATACCACTGGTTTATGAATACCACAGAAGTATTCTCAATGTCATCCATTCACACTAAAAACAATTCAAAAGTATTTGAATTCATGGTATAAATTTCTTTCTTATTCTCAAAGCACACGACACCATGAAGCCGATGAACGACACTTCCCACAAACTCGACAACTGCGCGTCATCACATCAGGCAGAAACTTACAAGCTGCGCTGTCCATTAAATTTCAATACGGCTCCGACATACGACTGCGACGCAGACCGCCAGACACGGCGACGGTGACATGCACCGTGACATATCGGACAGTGCGGACGGAGACGGACAATCGCGCGCTCCGTAATCCGCTTGCGCGCATCACCGACTGAAAGCGTCACGGGAAAATCAGCGGGACAGACGTCCGATTAGAAAATACTGAAGCGGCAGAAAATCTTCATTAGCCGAAGAAGGCGCTAAATAAAATACACACCAAGTCCGGGCTGTGAAGCTGCGGTGCCGCTGCTTCGCCGCTCCGCGCTGCCGCAGCGTCCGTAATTACGGAAACGCAGATTAAGTAGGGCTCCGGTGGTTAGCAGCAGGAAAAGTTTACTTGGAGTCTGATGAAAATGAAGCTGGAACCAAACTCCAGTTGTTGTGGTCGTCGTAGTTAACATGTGTCTTTCCGACTTTACTAAATGCACAACATGCAGGGAAGCTGGCACTAAAAAGGCAGACCAACGAAAATTAATACTATAGAAAGAGAGTACTCGACCGTCGATTTTTCTGCTTGATGATTGTAAATGTCCTTGCCCAACACTTAAATTTTTTTTAGCTGGATGCTCAAGAATACTTGACTCACAGTGAACATCCTATGGTTTCTTTTGATTAAGCTTTTTTAAATTTTAATATGTAAACTTTGTTCTTTCCAATTTTGCTTACAGGTAAGTTTCATATAAATGCAGTGTTCTTCCTTAAATTAATTTGATAATTTATCACATCAAATACATATTCAAGTTCACATTTGCCATGGTTTTTATGTAACAATACGGAACAGCGCAGTCTATTATGAATGGCCACTGCAATTTGTCTTTTAAATATGGATTACCACGCAATCCCTTTTCATTCATTATATGCTGTTGTTTGATAATGGTTTGTAAATGTTTTTGTTCTGAATCAATAATCTTTATATTAAGTCACTCATTTATTCATTTATTCACTCGTTCATTCATTCATTCAAGTTTATCAACAAATCTCGAGTTCTCAACTCATTAAAGTTTCTTAACTCTACACTAAACATTATAACTTTAAGAATTTCCTAGACTTTCAATTTAACCTTCATGATGGAATTGACTACATAAGGACCAGGGACCAGACTAACAACTAACACAGACACAGATTATACGTATATACGTATATGTATATATATATGTATATATATATATGTACAAGTACAAAATTATATAACTATGCATTTATATATGTATGAATGTACATAGGCCCAATGTATCATGTATCTGTGAATGAATATACGCATGCATACAGGCATGTACATGTATTTATGTATTATGCATTTATGTATGCATGAATGTATGTATGTGTACTCATGTATCGGTATGCCTGAATGTATAAATAATGTATGTACATGTGTATGTATATATATATATATAAGTATAATGTATTTATGTATGTATGTAAGTATGTATGTACGCATGCATGTACGTATGCACGCATGTATGCATATGCCTGATTAATCAGTGTCATAGAACCACTTGAGTGCTGGTCACAAGCCTAAATAATGCTTCAGTAGAATACGAATGAACAGTTGATCGGCATCTAGCTTGACTAGCAGGATGTCTCCAATGGCAGGGATAAGTTGGAAACTATGCAGAACCTCAGTTTCATCATAACCAAACAATCAGAAACTATATATATATATATATATATATATATATATATAAATATATATATATATGGCATGATTATGATGATGATTATGATTATTTCACTCAAAGGCTGGAATGAACCCTTACAATTAAAGGAATGAGTACAGATTAGTATATATGACTTAATATTTTTATGACAATGATGACGATGACTGTAATAATTACATCACTGTTTTTATTATTATTATTATTATTATTATTATTATTATTATTATTATTATTATTATTATTATTATTATTATTATTATTCTGTTTGATGACGCGGGGTCATAACTATTGATGACTATCCAGCGGTTCTGAAACTTTTCTGGGTTATTATTATTATTATTATTATTATTATTATTATTATTATTATTATTATTATTACTACTACTACTACTAAATATTAAGATCTGTTACATAAAGCAGTTTGAAAATGGATATGTAGGTTGTATAGCTGAGCCCTTGATTCCCGGTGAGTAACAGTGAAGTCTGCACTCTGCAGTAAACTTTAGAGAACCATGGATTTCAAAAACTTAAGGAGCCACAAAACAGAGAACTATTCAGATCATTTTTCCTGAACTATGGAACCAGTTATTTCATCAACCTACCGAATCAGAACATTGTGAACCATCAAAATGCATTATTCAGCGAACTAAGGAACCACAGATTATTCGGCAACTATAGGAACCAGCAATAAGTCAGCAAACTAAGGAACCAGAGATTTAACGGAACCAAGAAATCAGTCAGCTGGGAATGCAGCAGATGCATTATTCAGTGAACTGGAGAACTGGAGACGTAATTTTGCCAGTACGGTCTGTTCACCAATCACGGTTCGGTCTTCTCCACGCCGTGCGTACGCACGCACGCACGCAAACACTCCGCCCAAGAAGAACGGCACTTATTCTGATTTACCGGTCAGCGGAACGACTTTCGGTGCCGACTGTACACGGTATACGAACCGCGGATCGACCGGACAAACGCGTCGCGGACGGCTGTGCCAAAGCGCCCGCCGTGAGTAAATTTTCAGCGAAAGCCGTCGAAAAAACAAGATGGCTGTCGTAAATTGCAATCACGGCCCATCCGACGAGATTGTGACTCTGTCGTAATCTGCGACTCTTTCGACGAAGTATACACTACGTCAGCGCAGCGATATTTAGGCGTCCAGTCAGCTGCTGAGCGCAATTGATGTGGCGCCATCTGCCTTGCATGGGCACCGCGATTATCAGCGCCGCGGAGATGCGAGTGTAGGAAGTGAACTGTACGCTTAAAATCTAGTGTGGCCAGAATGCTAAACTAGTCTTGAAGAGGAAGAGCAGTTCCTCAAGCTAGCCCGAAAGGCAGCCATGGGTATGAAGTGTTGGCAACGTCATTTTCTTAGTATTGGCATATGAGGGCAGGTGGCCAATCCTCTCCTTCGCCGTCTCATCTTCCCACCAAAAGGCAATGTGGTCAGTGTATTCAATTTATAGCTGACTTGATGGAGCAGAAATCTCGACAACAATTTTCCTGTCCTGGTGGGGATTTGAACCTCTGACCTCTCGGTTGACAGTCCAGCATGCTAACCACTAGACTATCGCATATCTAACTTAACCTAACATAATGGCTTCTGTAGTGCTATATAATCCTAATGCATTATCAATCGAATAAGTTCACTGTGAACAGAAGGCACATAGGTACATACATATGTATGAATACTATTAACTCACATCTTTAAATAGCATCAGTGTAGAGCAAAACAATACAGTTGTACGAGCTCCTATCTAGGTATTTTTACACAGAGTCTTTGGACAGCTCTTTTACAGTTTGTCCAATGTGTGGCTGCATCGTCAGCCTCTAATTCCAGCTGTTCCTCCAGTTCTCTCGTTACTTAGCATCATGATCATTTTCGTTGATGACATCATCATTATACATCTCCTTCTCTTTCCTCTGCTCCCTGTACACCTCTTCACAAACTATCTTTCCTCCCTCCCTCCTTTTCTCAGTCTCTCTCTCTCTCTCTCTCTCTCTCTCTCTCTCTCTCTCTCTCTCTCTCTCTCTCTCTCTCTCTCTCTCTCTCTCTCTCTCTCTCTCTCTCTCTCTCTCTCTCTCTCTCTCTCTCTCTCTCTCTCTCTCGTATCAAACTATTATACACAACTACATAACTGCACATTACAAAAGATGAAGTGAAAGAACAAGCAGATATATTTGATCCCTTAAGGTTTAACCCAACCTGATAAGTGGCCACCAGCGTGAAGTATTGTCATCTCAGTTTTCTTGGTCTCGGCATATGAACGCGGGTAGCCGATACCCAATCTTCAATCGCAAGTAAACCAACTGAACTCATATCATAGCTGAATTTGCCAGTGGGCTTTTGTATATCAGAACTCTTTAAATATCTGTCTGTCTTGAATCGAACAGGCAACCTCTGAATTGCAAGTTCAACACGTTAACCACTAGACACCCCGAAAAGCGCACCGCTGATACACTGCATAAAATCTCAGACAATCAGAAACTTATTGATGAGGTTACGACAAGCCATCACTCTTCATAACAGCCAACCAAACGCGCTTCAGGGCTGCTGCCCGGGCGGGACAAATATGATATTTCCCTCTTCTGTATCAACGGCGTAGGGGGCAACTGGAAGAGCCCGAAGAGGGGCAGCGCTTATAAATCCTCGACCCCCACCTTTTTCGGTTCGTTCCGGCCAAAATCCATAGCCATAACTCACGCACATTAATAGCGCAGGGCGTGGCAATATCGGACGCATTATCCCGCATGCGTCGGATAAAGAAGAGAGAAAAGCGAGCTACGGCTGTATGTGTGTGTGTGTGTGTGTTGGGGAGGGCCTATATGGAGACGGCGGCCGTTATATCCCGCGTCTATACGTACATAGGCGCCGATCCTCGCACTTGCTTCGCGCGAAATCTTGGCGCCGACGAAGTGCGAAACAAGTGCAAGACGCTTAAACAATAGACGCCGCACAGTAAACCATTTAAATTTCATCGCCCGCAATCCGCACGCGCAACGTTAGGGCACAGAGTGGCTTGGCGGCCAATTGCTGACGCGTCAGCCTCTCCGCCTTCGCGTCCGAGGCTCGAATCCCAGAGCGATTATTGACGTGAAATTGACACGTTCTTGTGGAGCCGTGCAATACGTAAGGAAAGGTTTTCGAGATATTCGGCGACTGTCAACATGCTCGTTCTTCATTCAAACGATGATCGTTCTGCCCAACGGCCACACCATATAGAGCTTACCCCACAGTTGGACAGAGAGGTATATCATAACCTCACTCTTTCATACGGTGAATAACCTACGCCCGGAAGACTTGCCGTGGAAGTCGTATTAAGCCTGCGACTCTATACATAACATCACGAACATAAGCTTTTGACTTCTGTAGCGCCGCATTGCAAGCGATTAGGTGTCCAGAGCAATCGATGGCACAAGGCCGGCCACCGAGCCCTACTGTAGCACATACGACACCACCGCAGAGTATTCAGCCCAAGCGTAGCATCCTTCCATATGTAGTAGGTTCAGTCGTCCACCTGTCCTTTGCCGCCTGCTGCTGCTGCTGCTGCTACTGCTGCTGCGGCCGAACCTCCTGCTGCTGACAAAGCCCGAGGTGATTGATTGGACGGCACAAAGGATCCACTCAACAAGGCTGACAGAGTGACAGGTTGAGTGATGGCTCGCACAAGCCCTCGACAAAGCAAATAGGACTGTAGCACTGACAATAGACTGACAATATAGAGAATCGCACTCCGTCCTTCCGTCCATCTGTCTCCCGTCTCTGAGTCTGGTCTCTGTACGTCTGTCTTCCTGCAGTCTGTGCCTTTGCCTGTCATCCGAACTACGCACTACACATTCCTACGTACAAACATACATATCTGCATACATACATACATACATACATACATACATACATACATAAATACATACAACATACATACATATATACCTTTTGAAAAGGAGTACCATTTATTCAATTGTTTATTTTAAGTATAATATAAATATCTGTTACAGCAATTACATATATACAGACTCAAAGCTGTATTATAGCCTGTATACTCACATAGCTACATTCTGTAAACTCGTCAAAATATGGTATCTCAAATCGTCATACCATGCAGATGAAAACGGGTAACAAACACATGCAGCTATACAATACTTCCTTTGCAGACCCAGAAGAGAGGTCAAGCAAGGCCTTAATTAACATCAGTTGTAGATTTTATCTTGCTGGTATATAATGGGTAGAAATATTTTGTCTGTTCTTTTTGGGTAGAAATATTTTGTTTGTTATAGTTTTATAATGTTTGGTAGACTTTTTCACTTTCAAGATTTTTGATGACTGCTTACATTTCCTGTATTTACAAGCTCTTTTTAGTTTCCCTGGATTTTTTACAAGTTCGTATGAGTTTCCCTGAATTGTTTGGACATACTGTTTTTACTTTCCATGGACTGTTACATGCTATTTTAGTGTATTTTGATTTCTGACAAATGGTCTAGTTTCTCTGAAGTTTTGACAACCTTTTCAGTCTCCATGGATTCTTTTACGTGCTTTTTAGCTCCTCTGAATTTGACACATCATTTTCATCTCCCAGTTCTGGATGACTCTTTTAGTCTTCCAAATTTTTGACGAGTCTTTGCTTTTCAAATTTTTACTAACATACGGTACTCCTTTGTTTCACTGTGTCTATAACTTTTTCCAAAATTTAATCACCTTGTTTAATTTACGAGTTTAATTAGTAACCCCAGCTAAACTCATTTGAGGGCCAACTCAATGGTATGCCCACCATGAAAATCGCAAATCTAGTGGTTAGCATGTTGAACTGTCAACGGAAAGGTTGAGGGTTTAAGTCCTCGCCAGAGCAGAAAGAAGTTTAGAAATTTCAGCACCAACAGCCCACACTTTTGACTCGGATATAAAATGACTACACTGACCATACATTGTTGGTAGGAATATTAGGCAGCGAGGGAGAGGAGTGACAACCTGCTCTTATGTGCCCAGGGTCCTAGGCTATGAAAAATGATGTCACCAACACTTCACGCTAGTGGCTGTCTCTCAGGGTACATCTTCTAATTTTTAGGCCAAGAAGTAGCTACTTGATAAAAAAAGCCTATGACTATACATGCAGAACATTGAACTTTCTGTTCTTTTGATTTATAGTATGCAGTCAAACTCTTAACGACAATGGGGTGCATAAGCCTAAAATTGGGTGCTTTTTAGCCTAAATACGGGGGCCTAAACCTAATTTATAGTAAACAATTTCATTTCATTACAGTAAACTCAAAAGTGGCTGTTTTAATCTCTTTAACCAACATATGGTAGAAAAATCATACTGTTATATCTTTGGCATAGCTGATGCAATATGAAGAAATCAACACTGTCACTAGTAATATCCTGTTATGCCATGCATGTATTATGTATACTTAGCAATACAAGTTCAACCTTGCAATGACTAACAATACAAGGCAGCCGTATAACTGCAAACGAATTTTTAATTATTCCCACTGTACAGTAATTATTAAATTTATGCCATTTATGCATGCTTAACTCATTCCTGCATAAATCGGCTCCAATCAGTCTTGAATGCTGCGGCTCAGCTGATCAGCAGTATTTCTAGATTTTTTCATATATCCACATTAACGTGGGAGGATCTGAATTGGTCACCTATGCAAAAGTGTACTGAGTGTAAGATTACTGTTATATCTTTATTACTTATTCAGATTACACATGCGTTACACTTTACACGATGCTATCCTGTGAAATCCATCTCTAGGAAATAGGTGTCCCTGCTAGTTAATCCCTTCTGGGCCTTCCTTGTCACATGCATGATAATGAAAGATCACCACTGTATGTACCTTGATGTGCGGTTACAATAAAGATTGACTGATTGATTGATTGATAATTAATTGTCTAGCAGGCTATGCTCCATCTTATCTCCAGGAGCCTAGTTTAGGTTCTCAGTATCTTTCATACCTGGTCAGAGATTTCTCCGCTCTGCCACGCAAGGCAACTTATTTGTTCCAGCAGCCCGAACTTCCACGGTCCAGCACAGAAGCTTTTCTGTGGTAGGCCCATCCTCCTGGAATAAGTTGCCTAACAACCTGCGACTGAACTCCTCAGCCTCTCTGCCTCTTTTCCCCAAGCACTTGAAGACCATTCTATTTGATCATGGTTTCATTGTGTTAGGTTGGGAGGGCCTCAGATGAGTCTCGCCTGCAGTAGCGCTAAATAAATTTAAAATTACAATTACAATAACAGGCATGCTGTTCAAACCTGACATAAATAACTAACCAGCAATCTTATTGTACTCGAACCTGCACTTTACAGTAGACCACAATCTAGCTGATCATTGTTAACACACTTTGTAAATGACAAAGGCTGCTATAGATGAGTGGCACTGCAAGGTTCTACCTGACATTACAGAGAAATGACATCTATAGGGATTTATCTTCTTATCATGATAAAAAGGTAAATGAAATGACACAGAAGACATACAATCTTACTGTAACTGACACTAAACCCTAGAGCTGACCACTAATTACCTAAGCAACAAAAGCGACAACCATCATATCACTGTTCACCCTATTCAACTTAACGCACAGGGAGCCAAGTCCGAAGGCCCAAGGTCAGGCTGACTCCCCAAGCCATCCATCATATAAGAATACTCATGAACTGATCCAGCCACGGCCTTATGTGCTGGGTCAATAGATCGATCAAGCTATCAATCATCGACACAGCCGATCAGTCAAAATCAATCAATCAATCGCCATTTGAACCATGAAAGAAGCCCGTAGAAATTGGCGGTGATTAATTGACTCAAGAACTAGAGGTACTTTTCGAATTGATCACAAATGAAATGAATTCACAAAGCAGTACGACGCAATGATGAAATGATGCATAGCGGAATTTCTGGATGAATGAATGAATGCATGGGCAAATTTATGGAAGAATCAATCAATCCTGGATTGCATGCACGAAACGATGCACAACTGAAAAAGCATTTTACCTAAACCTGATAGCACTATGGTAAAATGCGTATGAAGAAACAGTGCATTTCCAAAGGTACAAATTCATTCACAAAGACAAGCATTAGTTCCACGAATGACACCAGTAAACAGACTCAGCAATGAATTGCCTGAGTAAATAAATTAATGAATTCTGAAAGGAATGTGTGCAATCACCCATGAATGCCAGCATAAAAGATGCCAAAAGCACTAGTCATGCAAGGATGATTACTTCAATCAATGTCTCTACAAGTGTGTAGATGAACATAAATCAGTAGACGCACTTTTTCAAGGCTCTCAAAATGCACTAAATAGATGTTTAGTTGTATTAGATGTGAATAACTGCATGAGTGAATGCATAAAGTAACTTAAGCCCACTAACAAACCCACCGTCATAACTCTGCAATTGTAATAATAATTTCAAGGAATAGGCAAGCAAGTAAAAACTTTAACGAATTTGTTCTTACTCTTAATATTGGCAATGGATCATAATTGTCTAACACCAGAAGAATATGACCTAATTATAACCACAAACGCTCACAGTAGCTTTCCTAAATGGATTACCTCATAAATGAGCAAATGGACGAAACATGTTAAAAAACTAACAAAAGAACAAATGAACGAATTAGTAAAAGAACATATGAATGAACAATTAAAGCATTATAAGCATACTTCTCCTGAATGGCAATAGAACAACTGAATACAGAAACTAAGACTCAGACATCAGATTCGATCAACCAATGAACAATAAATGAATGACTGATTGATGATGCGTGTATGTCAGCAAATGCAACTGCATTTACCAGTTATTGAATTGATTTTAGAAATAAAAAAGTCAATCAATGACGGAGTGAATAAAAGGAAAAGTGAAAGAATTACTGAAACAGCAATGAAAAAAAATGCATAAACATATTACAAGCTAGGTGTACCGTGTATACATTATAATATTCCCATAAATATACATAAGCATACATTCACTTACTTCTCCTCTTAGACACAAGTCAACAACTCCACAAATAAGACTGGCTGACATATGTTCAGTTAGGTGGATTGATTGTAGATAGTTCCAAGTTTACACACAATTTTGGCATAACTTCTTACTCTACCATGTCCTTCTCTGAACATGTTAAAACTGTATGCAAATCAGCTCACTTTCACATTCCTGAAATTCATAAAATCATATCTTACATGCCTCTAACTGTCTAATCTCACTCGCAACTGCTCTGACCTCCTGCCAACTTGACTGCTGCAACTCGCTTCTCATTGGGATTGCTAAAAGACATTTGTACAAACAACAAACTTCTCTAGCAACAGCCACAACAAAAAAACCTAAGTACCAACGTATAGCACTAATATTGTGCTCATTACACTGGCTATTCAACAAGCAACGGATTCGATTTAAAATCTGTCTAATCGTTCACAAAACATAACACTCAAATAAGCTCTCCTATCTCTGCTCCTTGCTCACCCTTCGTGCCAGCAAATACTGCACTCAATCAATGGATACCCAACTAGCCTTGTGCGTTGCAAAAAATGGTGGTGGGCTGGACCAAAGCTTTGGAATTCACTGCCCAGTTTTGTGCAATCAGTCAGTTCTCTATAGTGTCATTCAGAACTAAACTTAAAACTCATCTCTTTCAGCTTGTTCATCCTCAGTTGCTTCTTGACTTCTGGTTTCTCTGACTTATCATTCTTCAACCTAGCTTCTCTGATGGACTATGACTTTGACTACAGTGCCTGTTGCTTGATGCCTTGTGCATTATGATAAAGGGGCGTTATAGAAGTCATAAGATTAGATTAGACAAGCGTGTGTGTGTGTGTGTGTGTGTGTGTTTGTGTGTGTGTGTGTTTGTGTGTGTGTGTGTGTGTGTGTGTGTGTGTGTGTGTGTGTGTGTGTGTGTGCACACACACAGCATGAGCACCAACCCACTCAGACCTATCCATCACCCACATTCCCCCACACACGCACTCACACACACTCACACACACTCACGCACACATACAGAGGTCCATGATAGAAGCATAGAAACCGTGCAACAGCTGCCACATCCTACTCCTGCAGTAGATTACTTGAACCAGACTTAAATGGATCTAATTTAGGGGTTTAATTCTTGGTTTTATTTAGGGGTTTAGTTTAGGGCATTTTACAGCTTCATTTCAGCCAGGAAAGAAGGAAAACAGATACCAACATTCCAAAGTCAATCAATGAGTATGTCCTACTTGGCAGTCTGGCACTACCTATAGTCCTAAAAGCCAAGGCTAGTAGCATCAGACACTAGTTTACTTGAAATAGTGATGTCTGTGCGACTACAGTCTTAATAGTGATGTCTGTGATGTCTATTGTGACTACACTATGAATAGTAATTCCTGTTAATGCTGGTTATGCTAGACCAGTGCAAGTGCCACATCAGAAATGCAGTTTTGTATTAGCATCCACCTGTGGCAACTAAGATACTAGAGTGTCTATAGTCTCATAAGCAATATCTAGTAACATCTCACACAGGTGGTTACAATTGTAGAAATAATGTCTGGAAATACACCACACTCCTACAAGCAATATCCAACAAAAGCTGCCAGTGGTGTGGATACACAAGTAAGAAATATCTTGCCAGATAAAGTGGACATCCTCCGTGTGGAATTATTTTGTGATCAAACATGATTTCAGGCAGAAAGGACCATGCTCTCTTTCAAAACAATATGTCTGTGACGGTTTTGATCACATTAGGGTCTGATGTCAGCAGAAAGTAGTTTCCAATAAGCGTAGTCTTTGCAGTGGGTGAGTGGGCAAGTGGGTGGGGGTAAGGGTGCGTGGGTTGGGCTTGGTCCGCATGTGCCTGTGAGCAACTGAAAACGTCATAAATTTGAAATAAATATGTCAAGCCGGAGATCAAAGGCAAAAGAAAACACGTGCATGTGATAGTAAGTAGGTAAGAAATTGGTCGCTATCATGCAATCCAAGAAATCTCACCTAGCTGCCTTTTGCAGGCACTTGTATACATGTGTGCAAAATAAAACAAACACATCTACAGTCCTAAACAAAGTGAGGCTAGCCAGAGGTATTTGACGAGCAGAAAACATCAACTTATGATACCAAGAATCTGAAAGATGACGATATCTGACAGAAATACGAAGAGAGACAGGAACATACAGATCCGTGATCAAGACAGTAAATACATGTGGAGACACATACAAAAAGGAAATACATACACATATACACCAGCCAACAACATAATCTGCCCAGCTCACAAAAAGCCTAGAGACCAGTGGCTCTCAGAAGAAGTGTGAGAACTCAAAGAGGAAAGAAAACCATAGCCAAGAAACAAACTACCAAGTGCTGCAGACCGGAAGCAATTTAACTGGCTCACTAGAGAAATCAGAAGGAAACCACAAAGATACAGAAAGAACTGGAGTCAACAACAATGCAGAGAAGCATACAAAAAAGCTTTCAATGACAAAACAGAATGCAGTAAGTCTACAGTAAGATACAACTACTTAGTGGACACTCCAAATTCAAAGTCATATGATCAATTCAAAAATGCAAATAATAATGTATTAAAAAACGATGCAAGCACACAGAAATGATGGAAGGAACGCTTCAAGCAACTACTCAATGTTGACAGACAAAATGACTATTCTCGCAGCGTTGCCTCATAGACAAAGCCAAACTTTCTACAGGAAGAGGTTGGACATGCTATCAGCAAAATCAAGAAGGATAAAGCACTAGACAAGGACAGAAACTCAACAAACTACTTCAAGGAACAGAAGGAGAAACAGTTGCTATTTAAAGCTATGCATATATCCTTTTAACTACCGATTCAACAAGAAGAATTACGAGAAGACTGGGTAAAATCAACAATCATCTCAAATACAAAAGAAAGAGAGATGTGCCTACACAGCATCCCAGAAAAGTTTTCACTAAAATAATTCAAAACAGAATGGAACACTATGTTGAGAGAACACTTAGAGAAACAAAGCGCTCACACCAGTTGATCAAATAAAAAACACTGAACACAACTGGAAAATCTTCATCAACTTTATAGGTCAAATAAGCATTTAACAGCAAATGGCATGACAGAATGTGGAGACTGGAGAGCAAAATACAGAAATACCAGAGAAACTAGTCAAACTTCTACAAGACATATATCAAAAACCACCACATAGCATAAATATACACACACAAAAATCACAGAATACTTCCAGATGAAAATGGGAGTATGACAAGGATGAATCTTATCACCACACTTGTTTAAGCTAGTGTTAGATGCAGTAATGACATTCGACCAACGCAACACACCGGGGCAGAAATCAAACTAAATGAAGGAAGGGCTGGTGAATAATCGTCTGTTTGCTGAAGACAATGGTCTTCTCACTAGAAGCCGAACAGAACTACAGGATATTACGACACAGATAGATGAAATCGGTAGAAGATTCGGCCTACTGATTAACACAGAGAAAACTAATGGTTATTGAAAAACCAGACACCAATAACTATCAGCATCCAAGGAGAAGCTCTTGAGCAAGTAGATCAATTTATCTACCTTTGAGGGCTTATCGGAGGGGGGATGCTAATAGTGAGAAAGACATACAAAGGAGAACTGAACACAAGACATATATCACAAACATTTGGAAAAAAATTAACAGGATATGGAGAAGCAGGGAAAAAATAAAGAAAACCAGGAAAAGAATATATGAGAGATGATGATACAACCCTCATTCTCCTATCGAGGCAACTTGGTCCAGAGGCTCTGGACTTGATGCCACCTGCCAACGGCTTGGGCTCCATTGTATTGTATTGTATTGTATTTGGATATTTATAAAGCGCTTCTAGCGGGAGGGCCATTCAGAAGCGCTCCCAGTGCGAGAGACCCCGAGAGAAAAAGCAAGTTTTAAGAAACTTAAAAGAGGAAGAGACGTTACCTGAGAGAATAGAAGAACGAACGTACGGAGGAAGCTCATTCCAAAGAGCAGGGCCAATGGAGGCAAAAGACCTAGATTGAGCCAGAGAAGTCCTGACACGGGGAACGAGGAGGTCCAAGCGGTCAGATGAACGAAGAGGACGAAGAGAAGCAGCAGAGTGAGGACGATGAATTAAGTCACATAAATATTTTGGAGCGAAACCAAGTTGAGCCTTACACACAAGGATGAGGACCTTAAATTGGATGCGGGCAGAAAGCGGGAGCCAGTGGAGTTCTTCTGTCATAAAGGTGGTGATATGAGAGAATCGAGGAAGACGGGCAATTAATCTAGCAGCAGCATTGAGAACGGACTGAAGAGGAGCAAGACGGACTTTAGGAAGACCAATGAGGAGGGAATTGCAATAGTCAAGTCTAGAGCAGACAAATGCATGGACAATTGAAGTGAAAATTGGAGATGAGAGAGAGCGACGGATAGCTCTGAGGCGCCTTAGGTGAAAATAGGAAGTGCGAGTGAGTTTGGAAATGTGTTCAGTAAAGGTCAGACAATTGTCAAGGGTCACTCCTAGATCACGAACGCTAGACGAGAAAGTTAAAAGCAGTAAGTGACATCCATAAGTGTGCGTGGGCCATCCACTGGTGATTCTTCTAGTTATCGGTGCATTGTTTTACTAACTGATCAAATTTAAGTTCTTAATGACATTTAACATCGCAGGCTAGCACACAGAGTGACACTGATTAGTTTGCTCCTGAAGTGGTGCTATATAAATGTTCAATTACAATTAGCAGTTCTTAGGTGTCTAAACAACTCTGCTAGACAAAGTCATTCATCGAAGAATGAAGTTTGGCCATGTGGAGAGAATGCCAGTTGACTGAATCCCACACAGTGCACTACAAGCAAGATTTGCCAGGAAACAGAAACAACTTTAGGAATACCAACACAGTTTACATGAGGATATAACACGACTTTGAGTAAAACTGATAGGAACACTAGACTTGATAAATAACCAAGGATAAAGGAGATAATTTATTCACACCCTTTGCCACCAAATGCCTAGTATCAGGGACTGATGATTATGATGATGACAACGATGATGATGCTGACGATGATGATACTCCTAAAACTGGCCAGTTCACTAATAGACAAAATGCATGGTAAGAGTACACGGTAAATAACCGGGAAAGCAAACTACTATTAATTATCATATAGAATCAGATTGTACAATTGATCATTCTGGAGGATTTCTGTATTTAATTATTCATTTATATCAAACGCCTATTACGCCCCCGCATTCAGTAAATCTGAATTTGTGAAACGGATGAATGTCTGCCACAGACCGACACAGAGTAAGGAAAAGGCCAGAGAAAATAATGGGTCTTAACAGTGATTTAAATGTCTATACCGAATTAGCAAGTAGGGCCCTGGAAACAGCTTGTTTCATATGCACAGGCACAGCAGCTGACAGAACATGACCCAGCCAATGTCCTGAATCATGGGTATCGTCTACATGTTCTTCCTAGCAGACTGGTGCCTGCAGGGTTACAACCTGCAATACACTCGATCAAATGAACTTAAGTAGCATCGGCATTTTAAGCATGAAGTGTGTAAATCTTTCTTTTAGCATAGCTAGCTCTTCCAAGTTCTTTCAAGAAACTTTCAATAGCAAGTATGTAAATGCATGTATGTATATATGTATGCATCTAAGCATTTATAAAACAGATTTAAAGGGTGTCTCAGAAAAACTTAAATTGTAATTGTAAGAGTAACTTATAGAATAGATTTATAAACCAATCCATATATAGGCAGCTTCTTGGATGCGTCACAAGGTCAGACGTCTGTTTAAGTGCCAGAAAGCTGACATCACTAAAGCAATGGGCAAATTTTAACTGTGTCCTTAATGTCCAGTTCAGAAGTTTGGAAATGGCCAAGCACGTAAGTGCCTATGCAACAGCATCACTGTACATGTAGTACCAATTTATCAGTAGTCTTTGATCAACGCTGGAAAGAATGACTGAACCCAACAGGAGTATAAACAGCAGGATCAAAGATTGAAGTTGGATTAGACAAGGGAAGAACAGGATCAGGAAATGGTTGGAAATAGCTTGAAAAATGGAGATGGAAGAAAAAAGTAGATGATGGTTAAATAGGAGGACAAATACAAAGAACAGGAGGAGAGACACGGAAAAGGGTGGCAGTAAGAATAGTTAATAATAAGCACTGATGGATGGGGACATAAAGAAAAAGAAGTATTGAAATACATCCTCTGAAATTAGAAGTTGGATTCCGAGTGCAAAGAGAGAATCTAACTCCAAAGAGATTAATATTGCCTCTCAGCAAGTTCCAACTTCTTAGCATGGCCCACTGTGCACCATAGGATGCTTTGTCAAATGGGATGCAAAGGTTTGTGGAACCTTCAGCCATTACAGCTGTATACTTACTGAGTTAGTTGGACAGTCACTGGTGTTCTATGGCAGCTATGAAACACTCTGCCAGTAGATCACATACATGGTGTTCTCCAATCAGATACAGGGCATAGCAGTGTCTGCTCTTTCCAGACATCACATTTATTAGTGTAGCTTATCCATTCTTTTTATTGTGCTGGCACCCCTTTACAAGTGGTGCTCCATCTACAGAATAAGGCACAGGCAAGACCACCACAAGCTAACAACCCAATATTTCCTTACGGGCTCCAAAAAGCACAGGCATAAACTTTTACAAGATGCAAGGCTCTTCGCCAATACTTTACAACCCCAAGAAAATGTTTTGAATCAACTAGGTCACTGCCTGACATTTTGCACAGATTTCCTCGTCCAAGTAAACCGGTTTGCCTTTACATGAAAGCACTGCAATGCTAAGTGCATCAATCCAAGAAGTTAAACTGTTTAAC
Organism: Allolobophora icterica; assembly: GCA_963556255.1. Classification (NCBI taxonomy): domain Eukaryota; kingdom Metazoa; phylum Annelida; class Clitellata; order Crassiclitellata; family Lumbricidae; genus Allolobophora; species Allolobophora icterica. Next base: position 85,378,515 of record OY744603.1, on the reverse strand, counting down.
AGCAGTGTAGTAACAGTAATGTAATACTGTTATATGCCATACCAAGCTTGCACCTTTGAAGTTTAACTCTCATATGCTCCCGATTTCTAGCCAAGAAATCTTCAGAATTATTATGTATCCAATCAAGCATAAATTCAATCCAATCCATTAACAATAATTCACTATAATCAAACCCAGTTTGATCAAGTGTATTTCATAATCAAATCCAAAATGCTTACTAATCAGATATAATTTAGGCCTATTCACAAATCTAATCCAATGCATTTAATATTCGAATCTGGTATGTTTACTAATCCACATACTAATCTAATACAACCACTCAACAGAATAACTTCTATAGTACCTGCATAACAATGTGGTCCCAGCTGAATCCCTAGAATTTCAATTTCACAATTTAATATTCAAGATGAACCTAATCTAATTAAATTACTTCTACAACACCGTTATCATACTGCACAAGGAACTAATCCAGTGTGAGAATTGTAGAAAAAAGACTGGAGGTAGACTTTAATGAGTTTAATCCATGTGGACTTGAATATCTTATTCATATTTTGAAACTCAGAAAATTCAACAATACAATAGAAAGCTTAAACTCCTTAAAGTAATGACATCACCAAATTTATTAGTATACAATTCACATGGTCACAAATCTGACAATAAACCAGAGCATTACTTTATTAGTTACCCACAAAGTGATTTATGAAAGGAAATGCTAAAATATATGCACAATATAATCACACTAGCACAACTGAGGGGGTTGGAAACGACCTCCCCCCATGGTGTGCATTGAAGACTTAACTGGGGGTCCTAAGAAAGACTAGGGGGTTGAACCTCCAGACAATTCTCACCCTGCATTAATCGACGGCCACTTCAAGTGAAATCATAGTTAAGAATCATAATCCGTTGGGGGAAACATGGATGATCAACCAAACGAAGAATAACGTAAAGTAAAATCTTTTAAGTCTCTATCTCATGCAGGCATCTTTTCAAAGGCACATTTAAACACTCCGGTGGGTCAAATATCCCAGGGTTGGCCAGAATGGAATCTGTATGCAAGCCCTGAAAAGTTGAAAAGAGACCGTCGTGGTAATTTTTGGTTGACACATATAATCTAAATTAAAACTAGGCTGTTAGCAATCGAACTTCTGATACGAAATGATGCGTCAAGTCGCAGCATAATAGGCCAGGTCGACAACTCTTTTAGTCCCAATTACTAATAATACACCGTCAATATTTCTGCGATTCATAATCGGAAGGGTCAGAAGGCAAAGGCCGATCACGGATTCGACATCGCATCTGCGACGGGTGACACCCAGCTCTTCGCGAATTATCGATATTCCGACAACAAAACTCAAGGAGTTAGCAATCAGAAGTGTCAGGGATGGCAATGGAAGATCAGAACCCCAGAATCGCAGTGGTACGGGTTTACACTCTTCTCTGCCCCGGATTATCGATAATCTGCCGTCAAAATCCGAATCGAAAGACGGCGACGGCGCTTAACCCGCAGCGCCAAAATGTCTACAAGCGCCCTTAAGAACGGCCGTCGTCGGTCGGCAGAGAACGTCAAAATCTTCGCTAAAACTTACTTTTCCTCTGCATCGGCTGCGTCTGCTTCCTCCTCGGCATAACCGCTTTCGATCTTGTCGGCCGGAAAACGGATTATCGCTTTGATCTTTTCTCGTTTTGATCATTCGTAAGATCACCGTCGCCGCCGCTGACCGATCCTCGTCAACTCCCGGCGCCGCCGCTGCCATCTGTCGGCCGGTCGAGCAGACGACGACCCGGCCTGTAACCTCATCCGACCCGACCCAGATTCGTGGCGGCGGCGGGGTCAACGATGATCGAGCATTACGTCATCGAGCGTACATCAAACGATGACAGGCCGTTTGATTGGTCTGAAGGCGGGCGGCATTTGACGGACTACGGTGGCCTGTAGCGGCTGCACTGCACTAAATCGCACCTGGTAGGGTAATGAAAGGAATCGCCTTCGAATATATATGAATTTTCTATAAGAAATCTGTAGAAAGTCGATGACGGAGCAAATTATAGTTTTAAAAGGCTATATCAAGACCTGATGCACGGATATGCGTGTTATAACAGAATTTTGGACAACGTAAATAAAAGTGAAAGTTAACAAGCGTATCATTGAGGTGAGATAACATCGTGAGCGTACGTACTGCATAATTCAAATTCAGGTGGCCAGCAATGTAGTTGCAGGATAATTTATGTCTCATCTAATAATCCAAAGTCCATCTCTCGTTAGAAAATAAACTCATTCGTTGATGAATTTCTGCACAGTAACAGTAACGTCTTAATAAGGACTTACTTCACTTGGTGTAATTGGCCATTTGCCAGCAGTTACTCGCGTTGCTTCGCGTAGTTCCAGAATCCGCTGATTGGCATAGAACAAATCGCCAGATTTCCACAAAGGAAGTTTTTACGTTCTTCTTTTCAAAGTCTGATCCAACACTTCCGTGGCGCCTGGATTTTTTGGCGCGTGGACTCTGTGATATACTTGAGACGAGAATCAATACACACCTCTCTCAATGGGCAATGCACTAGGCTGCGTATAGGCTGTTTGGGCATTGTTAATTAAGACACTTCTTAGCGATGTCCACAGTAACAGCAAACCCATGTCCGCATGGTAATAAAACCACGACCATTGTGGCCTACGACCAGATCGTATCAGCTATAGAAAACTACAGAAAACTACTGTCTGGCCGAAGACCCTATCTTGCAAGCTTCATCAAGGTATGGGCGTCCGCAAGAATTTTTCGGGGGGGGGGATATTTATGGGGAGGCACATTTTTGAAGGGGCAGCAAAATGACAGTTTTGCATGGAATAGCTAGCTATTCATGGCCACAGAACACGTGACAACTTTAAAAATAAATAAAGGTCAAGGACTTAGGCCCACCTTAGCTACCTAAATAATTAAGTGTTTTTTGCATTGAAAATCGTGTAATAATCATCCATCATAGGCGTAGACTCTGGGGGGGGGCCGGGGCACGTGCCCCCCATAATTGAGATGGACTGTACACTCAATGCAATAAGTGTATAATGAATAACCAAATGCCCCTTCCCAATATTTTTGACAAGTTTACGCCAACTGTGATAATCATAATAATCAAGATTTTATTCTTGTAAAATATTTGCAAAATCCAGGGTGGGGGAAATGCCCCCTTGCTCCCCCTCCGGCATGGGCGTCCGCGGGAATTTTTTTAGGGGGCGCAAAATGTTTCTAGAAGGTGACAAAAAAATTGGAGGGGACAAAATGGCGCTTTTGCATAGAAAAAATGTGCATATAATTTTTTTTTTAAATCATGATGATCAATGACTTCACCTAAATAATTAAGTGTCTCTTCGCATTGAAAATCGTGTTGGGACTGTTGTAATAATCATAATAATCAAAAGATTTTATTTTTATAAAATATTTTATAAAATATTTGTAAAATCCAGGGCCCCCTGCGGACGCCCATGCCCTCCGGACGCCCATGTCTATGACAATTATATGATGTTGCTTAATTATTGTGGGGTAAGCTTGGTATGACGCAGACTGATTACAGAGCGCTATCGCAGTTCACTCTGATATTCAAAGCTGAAATTGATGACCGTTCACATTGCATGATTGTTAGTTTTGTGCAATTGCATAATTGAAGATGGCCTGATTTTTGTTTGATTTGGTAAGCCATCGGTTGATACCTGGCGCATTAGATGACTAAACACAGAAGTTACCGTCTATTTCTTATTTATTTCTGGAGTGTTACAATTATTATTAGTAGGCCTATTATTATTATTATTATTATTATTATTATTATTATTATTATTATTATTATTATTATTATTATTATTATTATTATTATTATTATTATTATTATTATTAGGCCCTATCATCATCATCATCATCATCATCATCATCATCATCATCATCATCATCATCATCATCATCATCATCACCATCATCATCATCATCATCATCATCATCATCATCATCATCATCATCATCATCATCATCATCATCATCATCATCATCATCATCATCATCATCATCATCATCATCATCATCGTCATTATAATTATTAGGCCTATGCAATTGTCAGTTACTACATGTGGCCTACTAAACTGCCTTAAACGACATCCGCATTAACATGTTCTGCCTCCTCTCTTGATCTGGTTCCTATGGTAACCAGACTCGGGCCTCCTTTGGACTACGGTACCCTTTGGAAAACCCACTCTGATTTGACACAGCGCTCGTGAATAAGCTGGTGCCCTGCGCTTAGCCTTCGAGTGGCGCATTAGAAGTTTGGAGATTACGATTGCGACTGTCATGGTTTTAATTACAATGCCAAAAAGTAAATGTAAATCTTAGAAATTTCTCAGTGCGCCACAAAACCGTTTCAGGTTGACAAGTTTATTCTGGCGCTATATCATGTCAAGGCCGCAAGAGCCAAATTGTTTGGTCGCTTTCGGTGCCAGGTCAAATTCCGGGATCAACCTTCGAGAAAGCAAGGTGCTACGTTGGAAATCGTTGGTGATTCTAGTCATGAATAGTAAAGAAGAATAAGATAGCTTAAAATTTATATTTTCAGTCTTGAATAAAATACCATAGATATGATAGTAAGCGGGGTAGTGTCGGGATTGAGAGTTGAGAAAAGCGAATAAGCGAACTGATGGAGATCTTTCGGGAGTTCGTTTCAAAGAGTCTGGGGCAGCGTAGATTACGGAAGAGTTGCAGAAAATGCGAGAGGATTAGGAGGTGCAGGAAGACGAGGACGAGGAGAAGGACGAGAAGGAGGAAGAGGAGGCTGAAGACCGAGATAGAGAGAGAGAGAGACAGACAGACAGACAGACAGACAGACAGACAGACAGACAGATGACGAAGAACGAGTAGATGTGGGCGGTTGGATAATGAATAGCTGGCGAATGTTAACAAGTCTGACTGGCACATCAGGTAAGAAATGCAAATGGATGTGCTGACCATACCAGTACTTCCAAGCATGGGCGGCGATCCCGGGGGGTCGAGGGGGACAAGACCTCCACCTTTAATCGGGGGGGGGGGGACGCTATACAGTTGCCCCAAATTTGAAGAAACACCAAAAAAAGTCAACACGTTTTTTCGAGCATGAGCGCGAAAAAAAATGTTCACCTCTTTTTGACCAGATCAGTTCAAAAGTGTCGCGCAGGTGTCTAATGCACAAGGCATCAACCGATGGCGCACCAAAATCAAGCCGTTTTTATCACTATACATATATGGGTAAAAACTACAGGGTGTATGCATCCGCGGTACACAAAACGTCTCATGCAAACGAAATGTCGTTTTGAGGACACGCTTTTGGCATATTTATTTATTTATTTATTTAGCGTTGTTGTAAAGCTGTCGCGTACAGCGATCTATTAGTCGTTTCAAACGAGTCAGTACAGGCGCCAAGGCTGGGACCAACTCTCATCAAAGGTCTAGCCGCCCTTCAGATATGCCGACCATCAAAGCACACTGTCCGCCCTTCAGACGCGCCACCTAGCGAGCCTTTAACTCATGTCACACGAGTTCTTCAAGTAGCGTGGCTATTCGTTTAAAGACGTAATTTGTCTGGTAAAACAGACAAGTCACTGTGTATTACAAACACACGCTTCGGTCTCTCTGAAGTACAAAGGTACATCATAATCTTAATGTCTGCAGAGAAGCGAAAAAATTTATCCATTATGCTTACAGACACTAATGTTCTAGCCAGTTTAGTGTCGCTGTCACCAGACACCACTGTCAAGAGTACGCCAACACAGCGGTCGTCATGGCAACACTTGATGCGCTTACTGCCAGACAAATAACGCAACGACATACTACTATATGCTCTTTAATCTACAGCAGCGTTACTGCAGTCATAATATTGTAATTAGTAATTTCTATTGCGCACGTGTCTAATGCACAAGGCATCAACCGATGGCACATCAAAACCAACCCGTAATCAGGTCAATATTGGGTAGCCTACTAACAGATTTTTTGGTGCGTCTAATGGTTACCGTGCTGGACTGTCAACTGAGAGGTTGGGGTTTAAATCCCCACCAGGGCAGACATCCACCTGCGCCCCTAGCCAGCTCAGCTATAACGAGCACACTGACAACACACTGTCGGTGGGAAGCTTATACGGTGAGGGAGAGGACCGACTAACCGCTCTCATACGCCGAGGCTAAGAAAACAAAGTCGCTAACACTCCATACCCATGGCTGCCTCTCAGGGTAGCTCAAGGGACTGCTCTTCTTCTAATGGACTACTCTGCTTGGATGTCTGCCAAGTGGTGATCCAGTATACGCAGAGTATTAAAAGCTTGTATATATACGTGCCGTCTTTATGCGGTGGTCAAAGTCCAGATCGAGTGCACTGGGTCTTCATACATACGAGTATACACTGAAGGGAGAGATGTGCGGCTAGTAACGAGTTCCAATCAACCGATAATCAATCAACATCAACTTGGATAAAAACAAAAGCTGCGGCAACTTTGACATCTGTGTAGCAAGTGTTCCCATCAATCTGCCTGTACCATTGTACGTCTGTCAATGACTATCAATCAAACAATCAATCAATCAATCAATCAGTCTGCGTTCATCCACTTGTAGATACATCTAATATGGAACTGTGGAACATGGTGTCAACTATCAATTTGTACGGGAATCCGATAGTTAAGCTCTACTCGTGGGAGGCGGACACTATTGAATCTTCTATACACGTTGTGTATCAGAGCGGTGCACTTAACATCAGTCAAATGTCACTGTCTAGCGGCGCTGTACAAAGCTCTTATTTAAATTAGACCTACAAGTCACTTTCTCTGCCCGAGTCCCTGTGTGACTCTCTCCCCTAACTACTTACCTACATAGGCCTACCCTTACATTTTAACTGAACATACGAATCACCATTTTGTGCAAGGGTCACACGTACACGTGGGCGGAGCCGGAGAGCCAGTTTCCAGTCAAAAATCTGGGGGAAATGGTGCTTTACGTCCAACTTTATACCCAAAACGCCATTTTGGCCTACCCAATTTCAGGTTTAGCTAAAAGGCTATCTATAGAAAACCAGTCTTGTTGTCCTCGAGACCAAGGTCTTGGTCTCGAGTGCACTCGAGTTCGTTTTTAAAAGTCTTGGTCCTGGTCTTGGTCTTGAGGTTCAAGGTCTTGGTCTTGGTCTTGAGGTTCAAGGTCTTGGTCTTGGTCTTGAGGTTCAAAGTCTTGGTCTTGGTCTCGCAAGACCAAGACCAAGACCGGCTGTTAATACGAACAGTCATTTAACAGAACTCAAGAATTCTGTATCAAGCCTGCTTACATTAAAGTCCATACTTACTTACTTACTTATCATACGACCAATATCTATGGATAGATACAAGTCTTGTTGGTCAGGAAAACCCATTGGCAGCAGCAACAGTTATTCTGTATCAGACGGTATGATAAACCATGGGAAGATTTCAAAAGGACTCACTATCTGTACATTTACATCCAGTGCTTGAAAAGCTACTGTGTGTGTGTGTCAACGACTTCAGCACCTGTAGAACGTATTTTTTCACATGGCGGCATTTTTATGAGGCCCACCAGGCACGTCTTGGTCAGAAAATTCTGAGCGAATTGGTTTTTATAAAATACAAAAGGCATTTGGTATAACAGTTTGCATGAAGGACTTTTGAATACAAATTCGGATTTCTCTGCAGTTTGCATTTAAAGTTAATTTGCTTGAATAAAATAAAAGACTCATGTTTTCATTAAAATAGCGAATATTCCGACTTGACAATTTTTAGAAGTCTTGACCTGATTTCAATTTTTTGGGTCTTGGTCTTGGTCTCGGTCTCGAGGTTCAAAGTCTTGGTCTTGGTCTCGAGGTTCAAGGTCTTGAGGTTCAAGGTCTTGGTCTTGGTCTTGAGGTTTAAGGTCTTGACAACAAGACTGTAGAAAACTCAATTGAAAGTCATCCCCGAGGTTAACGGAAGGGAGGAAAACGTTAATAAAAATACATACTACTAAACCACCGTATTGCAAAATCTACAACGTAGATGTCCCGCGAAAACGTCTGGAGCCGCCACTGCACCCTCTCTCAAAACCCTATACATGTATCTGATTGCCCGTATATATATGTTAACATCACTCAGCTAACCATCCTACGGCTTGAGCTCATATTTAGGAGGTCGACATTTACATTTTGCCATATCCAAGCATTCTCTAAGGCATTTTAAAATGGATATCGGATAGTACGAATGCATTGATCTGATCAGCCCCAAGAGCCACGTTAGGAGGGCCATCTATACGCTCAATGAAATGGCCACCTAGGATTTCTATAGTACTGATACTGAACAGAAGGGTTTTCCCAGACGACTACGATTGATAGAGAAGCATGTACCACATTTACGATTACGTCCCTTCTAAATAATCGAGAAACTAGTAAGTCTCGCGCCCTCTAGCGAATCGTAACGTCTCTTAGATTTGTTGCACGATTACATCAACACTTTGAATTTGATTTTTTTTAAAGAAGCATTATTGTTGTAACGAAGGACAAGGTATCTTGCACAATTGCAGAAGAATCGTCGAGACCCAACAGGCTGAGGGAAATGGGACACACAATGCTTAGGTTGATGGGCATTGGGCACGAAGAGTTATTTCCTCAAAGTTTCTTTCATATCTCATGCATTAGCCGGTTCCTTCCCAACTTACTTTTACACTGTATGATTATTCATGTACTTTTATTATTTACTTTGTTTGCATGGCAAAGTTAGATGATAATGTTACGAATAACTAATAGCACACTTCATAACTACGATAACGTTAATATCAAGATGAACAAACGTAGCACAACATGTAAAAGCAGAGCTGCCATTTTAGCACAGCACGCAAGACAAGGAAAGAATGTCACCTTTACATCGAGCAGAGATTGGTGCCAATGAAGAGCATTTGCCAAGGAGGGTGGTGGTAAAGGTGACATACCAATGAGCCACTCCTCTGTGGTCAGTCTGATTGACAACACCTTCATACCGAGGACGATGAGCTGCAAATTCATGCCACCTATATTCAGCATTATTTTATGTACTGCCTCTATGATGTGCACAGCAGCAGCTGTCAGCGGTAACGATCTCATTAAACAACATTTTGATATACATGTAATATTTATTAAATTAAACAAAAAGAATAACCCAAAAATCAAACTATACATATCTGCAATAACAGCATTTAAATTATAAAAATTTAAATCTTTAAAATATTACTAATAAACAAATACTAATAATTAATAAGGGGCCATCCATATATTACATATGCAAAAAATCAGTTTCATACCCCCGTTGAACCTTATACATTTGTGGACCCCCATGCGCACGTACAACTAAGCTTCTCTAACAACCCCTTTTACAAAAGCCAAAGTCATCTACAAGACATTTATTTTACTTTAGGCTTAGTAGGGGCCTACTATTTATTTTTGTTAAACATCATATTTGCTAGCTAAAATTTGTTAACTGCTGTGAAAAAATAAAATACTAACAACACTAACATTTAAATTTTAAAAAGTTTTAATACTACATAAAATTGATAAAGCAGGAATATAGGCAGTAGACGTCAAATTTAGAAATTTATTTTGAGCAAGTACACATTTTGTCGAGACCCCTCCCCTCGTCTATGCGCCCGTACACAAAATCGCCTAAATCCGATCACCCTCATTGCGTACGTAATATATGGATGGCCCCTAATCAATAAGAGGCCTATTGATATAAGCTGATATTGATATAAACACTGAAGGTCAGTGGCAGTTGATCAGTCTAATTTAAATATCAGAATCATGATGTTGTGCATGCTTAGAAGGCAGAAGCCACAGGCAATACAAAAAGGCACATCAGTCATTTCTAGCTTACTCCCACCCAATCATTTAAATACCAGTGGTCACACCGGCTGCCTTCTATTCACACAATGGTCCAGTCCTTGACTCGTGTCGCTTAGAAGTCACTAGCGTCTAGCCGGTGACAAAAATTGTCTCAAAGTTGCTGGAAGTAAAGTTTCAAACGTGTTGCAGATCAGTATGTGTGTCAACGTCAGTCAGATATGCTGAGAAATAGAGCAGGCAATTCCACTTTGGCGTCGAGACTCGAGTCTGTTGCTATGGGAACTGTGTCCACTAGTAACTGAGAATAATCTAAAGTGCTTACCTAAAACAGAAAAACAAACCACAAGAAGCATCTTATGAAGCAACTGACAAAAAACTGAAAAAAAGCATTCATACACTAACACCACACAACAACTTACATTTCCAGTAAATTGTGTTAGAACAGTTTTACAGCACACAAAACACTGTTTACAATGGATAACAACAGAAAACATTACAAGCTGGGTTTTCAGTATAAATCTTTTGAAAGGAATGTAGTGAAAACTTGCTACAGTGCTGAAGAAATGGCAGTTATAGTATACCAATGATAAAGTCCATGAAGAACATCAATAGAAAACTTGCAAATACCAAACTATGCCCTCAGCACAAGCAAGGTTGTTCCTTACGACAAGGTCTCACTGCATGAACATACATTTGAAAGGTAAATGGTACGTAGATGATCCTTCATTGCAACCCTTTTATCAGCAAGCAGCAAGGATAACTTGTAGTATCATCACTTCAAAAGCACCAGTGAAACTCAACCAATTCTGTGGGGTCAGAATTTGACTCATCAACAACCAACACATTAACCCATAGTCACAAAGTCACATTTAGAGGGTACATCAAGAACCATAGTCAGCTAACACATAACAGAAAATCAGTCTGGACAGTGAGCCAACACACAAGACGCAAAGACAAGTGACCTCAACTTCTTAGCCTTGGCATATAAGGGTGGATGGCCAGTCCTCTTCCTCACTCTCCAATCTATCTATCCACTGACAGCATACAGCCGGTGTACTCTCTCTAGCCCACTGGAACAGAAATCTGTCTAAACTGATGGGTTTTTGAGTCTCTAACTGCCAAGTCTACAGTCCAGAACGTTATTACAGAAATGGTTAATTATAAAAAGGTAAAAAAACTGGAACAAACACATACCTTCTTTGACGAAATTCAATTGTATACAACTATTCAACCCATTTTTTAATACTCTTGCTGTACAGAGGTCGTCAGATCTTTCAGCAGGGCCATAAAAAGACAATTGATATTCTACATAGGTGACGAGTCACTGACGACATGATTTGACAGTGGAATACACTGTGGTTAATGCAAGGCTTTGCAAGCCCGCTGTCATATGGTTGCCACACCTTTCCTCCTTTGAAGCCAAGGCAAGAGACCTGCCTACTATCATGGTACATAATGTAAAAAGTGGTAGCTATCAATTTAGCGATATGGTATGTGGCAAGTGGTAACGTAGTGCTGGTAATGACAGAAATCAGAGCAAAATCATAAAATGGAACAGCAAAGAGCATAATTATGTTGAAGATATTTGGGCAATTCATTTTGGGCATTTCCAGTTAAAACACTTGCAGTATTGGGCATGCCACTGCCTCTGAACAGAACCTTTGAACTTCGTGCTTCATTTATTTACACCCTGCATATCCTAACATCACCCCACATTTTATAGGGTCTTTACACGATCTTCTGAGCGTTCCTTAAAACTGTTCTTAATGTATCATAGAAATCTCTCATCTAATGTAACTGGCACGTTATTTCTTGAGAACAAATTGGGAGGTTTTGTTGAATGCCATATATTACAAAAAGTAGTTTAAGACCGAATTAATCTGGCGCCACCTGTCGTCTATCTTCGTGAAACCTGGTACCCTGCAGAAGCGGTTCTGCTTCGGTCTTGCTGCTGCTGCATCTAGAAAACAAGTTAAGAGTCGTGAGACATAAACTGTTTTGAGACTAAGTAGAGTTTTAGAGAGGTACATCTGCCATGTGTGCATTCTGTGTTAAGAACAAAGTAGGACATCAGTTATGACAAAGTAAGGTAAGATACGGTTCGATTAAAAGCAACATATGGTAAGGACTTATAACATAACGGACATCGACTAGAACAGTCTTCCGGTGTGTTCAACAAGAAATCTGGAACGACTCAGAGCACATCTGCACTGTTTCACTCCAACAAACTTTTCTTAAGAAACAACTTTCCCACCCAACATTTAGTGCACAGAGCTCTAAACAATGCAATAAAAATTTAATTGTTGCAATAAACAGCCTTTGAGTAGCCTAAACCAAATGGGTCAAGCAGAAGCACACTGACAATATTCCACTATGTGCCAAGCTGTCCTAAGATGTTGCATGGATCAATCACTTTCTTTCAATTCTAAGTCAAGAATCCAAAGAAAGTAATATCTGTATTATATTACAAAAGGAAACTGAAATATGGACGTCTCATCGTTAAGCTGTAATAAATGTGGGATCCGTATAAGAATTCATCTTAAAATATGCAATAGGGAGGAGTCCATGTATTCCATGCAATGCACTTGTATTTCAACCTAAGAAAAACAAACCAGATGGCTACCATCTTACCCAGAGATCAGCAAGGATTGGGTCCAGAGCGGTAAGAAAAACATATAAATTTACAGATACATACAAATTTACAGATACAGAATAAGTTCTCATAGTTTCATTATGAAAATCCTTCACGTATCTTGAAATGGAGCCAGATGAAATACTGGCAGGTATAACATAATGATTGAAGAAAACCATAACTAGGCAAGCCCAGCGGTTATATTGGCTGCAAATTGATAATTATAAAGCTTGTCATGTAAGGAGTATTTTAAAGGCTGTGATGGTAGTGGTGGAGGTGAGAAAATGCATTTGCACGTCATATGTGCATGGTGTCCAAAATCTGGCATTTATAAGCTGACAATTTCTTTCAGTTACTGGACTTCAGTAATTGTGACTGTGCTTCAGCCAAATGATCCTCCAAAATGCAAATTTTAACACTTTAACGACGACAGTGTACTAAAGTGACTGTGAAACCAATGCAACTTGTCATTAAAATGTCAAGACAGTGCATGGTAAATTTCCCATAGCATTACTTTACCGTTAGACTACAATAAGACAAATACGCACATCAACAGTGATGACAGACACATACACAGTGACAGACAATGACAACAGCAGATACAACTGATAAACAGACACAAAAAAAGCCACACTGATAGACAGCATTGACATAAACAAGAACAGGAATCGAGGTACAATTAACAGATGGCAAGGCAATCAAGGTAAGAGAACTTGGTCAACTAAAACAAATTTCCCGTCAACAGCACAACACACCCGCAGCTCTGGAGAATTTTTTCAGGGGTGGTACATAACTCTACCGGCAGTTCTCATTTACATTACATTCGACCGTTTTTATGGATCACCAAATCTAATCATCCTGAACGCATCAGATAAAACATGCTTGGAAAAAGAAGTGCTGTGGTATAGATTGCTGTTAGAGAACTGGAACTGGTCTAAACAACATCAGATACAACTGAAGTGTTCATGCATCATTTGTCTAAATTGTAGGCTCAAAACGCTGTTCATTCTAGGATAACTAGACCTTATAATTTGAGTAGATGGTTTTAATACAGCAGCCAGTTTGTCGTGGAAGTTCTGTTAGATGTTGCCAAGTATTCAAAGATTTTTTGAACGTCACCTTTCCATTACAAGGTGTGAGCCAGAAATGGGGAACCCTTATCAAAAGCACCAGGAAAACTGTCTAAAAAATTAGTCCAGCTCATTATTTTGAAGAAACATCACTGTGAAGTGTTTGGAATAGTTTTTCATAAGATATAGCATTATAGCTCCTGCTGAGATATGGTTTGTTAAAAGAATGTTAAAATAATGGTGAGATGTTTGTCAATTATAAAACAAAACACAGCTAATCAATTGAAACTGCCGCAACCCTTCTGAAAACAATCGCGAAAACCGACTTCCTCAAAACATTCTTCACGAAAGTTTTATTTCTTCATTTCTCCCTATACGTGGTCACGAGAATTTACGGTGGTGAGCAACTATGCAGCAGTTTATAATATTAATTGTCTCAGCAATTAATATTAATTGTCTCAGCAATTGTCTCAGAGAATTGAACCTCCACACCCCGTTGTTTATAGGCAAGCGTTTAACCAATTGGTCACTGCATTTTTCTGATTCGAACGGACCTCATCCATCTCATCAAAACATTTCTCTCGCTGGATATGAACAACTCTGGTCAACTGTTCCACTGAGGTAATAAGGCCAACAAAGTTAGAAGATGTACACAAAAAGTGTACACATTCTACACTATACGAGGTAAAGAAGGTCCAGCATTTGTGCATTAGATTGCAGCGCCTTTGTGAGGTACATTAGTGTCCTGATACAAGCATACATACATATACACAACAGAAACTCCATCCTGAATCTATTGTCTAAGAACACACATTGCAGCAGCAGCAATCCAAACTCATACAATTTCTCCTTATTGGTAGCATAGCTGGACATACTGGGAACCAAACTACAGCCTGAGTGTTAAAAAGGCCAGCACGTGTGTCCAAGTAGCCCTTGCGTCACCCAAAAACTTTGTTGAAGCTGAATAGAAGCCTTTAATGTTCAGTACCATATCAAAAGCCACAACCATCTGGTGAACCTTATCTGAAGCAATATCAGATGTAAATCGAATGTTGCCGAGGTGACTTCTTGTCAATAGATAAAGTACATGAAAACCAAAATCTTCCATAATTTTACTAGAGACTTTGCACAAGAAGTAATCTACTCAAATAACATAACAGTAGTTTAATCTGCTCAAACCATTCATGTGCCATCACCTGTTGATTTGGCATACCTAATTAACACAAGCCCAAATGCTTGTCAACTCTTGGCAGAATTAAGTCAGCAACAAGCATTCCCTTTTACAATAATTTCAAGTGTCTTTCCACACGAACAGTTTCCATTATTACAGCATAAAAAAATCACCATCAAAAGTTCTGTAGTCTTCCTCAGTACCGTAACTCCTTTTGGGATAGCTCTAAGAATTTCACAGTGGATCCTTAAACACTACACCGTAATACCTTAGCCTTTTAGTATACGTTCACTAGCTTTCTCATGTACTACTTAGCCCCTGTGTGTTGGTATCTGAAAATCATCATTTGCCTACTTATAGCATTAGATATAAACCTTCAGAGGGCAAGGATGAATGAAATGAGCATGGCAGAATACCTTTCCATTTCTGCATTCTAGAAACGTGCACAACTGATGGAGACATTACATTACATTACAGGTTGGATGATGGGAACTAAGGATAATGGGCCTTGCCATGAAAAGATCTAAACTTATGTAGAGTGTACAAATCAGAATTTAATCATACGTGTCTGCGATACACAAATCACGCCAAGGAAGCCTTGAAGGTCGAACGAGAAGGCCGCGACCTCTGGCGGGTGGGTGGGTGGCTGGCCAACGGCAGCGATGTCCCCAGCACGATCGGCCTTCCAGCCAGCGTCAAATGTCGAAAAACAAGAGAGAAAAATGATGAGATACACTTCAGAAACTGCCACATTTATTAAATCGCGTTCTGGCAAGTTAAACATATAATCCGCATCAAACTTTAAAAGTTCATTCTGGCATAATCTTAGTCAGAACTGTCAATTCATCAGCTATAAACCATACAAGAACTATTTTTAAAATTTCAAATGTTCAACAAAACTGTTCACTTGTTTGCACGTTTGGTTCAAACTATAATGTTAGGAAACAAACAACGGTTAATTCAGAAAAAGTTGGGTTCAGTGGGACACTCCAACAGGCTTTTCCCTTGTAACTTGAGTAATGTGACATAACCAAGATTTTGGAACACCATTCACGTAAGAACCTTCACTTAACTTGTTGGAATTTTAGGAATTTGGTGGATCTGAGTAGGCTACAGCAATTTTTTATCTGCAAAGGCTAGAGCAAATTTTTTGGATCTGTGAAGGCTAGAGCAAGTAAAGCCAGGCTATCCACAAGGCTCAAAGAGAAAGAAAAGTTTGAAAATGTAGCAGACTATATCGTGTATTCATACCGCCGAGTAAACTGTTGCCACTGTGACAAAATCAGACATCGACTAATTCCAAAGTTACCAGAACTTCTGGACAGTGGTGTGCACTCGTTCACCTATGAAACAACGACAGTCATAGAAGCCAAAATTTCTGCATTGTAAACTATATACCTAAACTGTTAGTTTTTCGTGTCACCACCAACACAAGGATCCAAAACAGGGCTTTTCCAACTATAACTCTTTCGATTTAATCCAAAACATATTTGATGGCCATACCGAACAACAATTTAAATGCAGTCCCATCAATAATGGATATTTTGGAGGTTATGCCAATTACATATTAATCTGCTTTGGGATCACTGAATTTGGGATCACTGGATCCATCTGAGTTTTCCCATTCATCCGAAGCTTTTGGGAAAGCTCCAAAATCACAAATATCAATAATATATTCATCATAATTTGGACAGAAATCCTTCAGAACTTCTCTCTAACTCAACCAGTCAACGAATGATGTTTTATCTCGGGTAAGCACAGTTCATTTATTGATTTATTTACATACTGTAAGAAGTCGTTTGTTCGATTACGAACAACATCTACGTAGAGTTTTTTTCAGTTCGTGTTGATACTCAACGTCTTACCAAAGCGTAGTGCGCGACTAATGGAAACAAAATACCACAGAGTTCCTCTTAGTTTCTTGCTAGAGTGGATCTCTGATGAAAGGATGGACCAGTGCCTCTCTGATCGACAGTCTCTTCGATGGATCGAGAAGAAGGATCTTTTCGAGAAACTCCTTCAGCTGGTTCACTTTACGGAACTGGTCGGCTGGCAGTCGTTGACCGGCAACCATGTCCTTTAGGAGGTCCTTGTTTGGACCCATAGTTGACATCATAGTCTCTTTCTCCTGGAATAGATACGACCTATCATCAGTAACACGTCATCATACTTTGTATATAAAAATTTAACAATTGATGCTACCACCTGGACGACATTACTTTGGAACATTTGGACAACTCTACATAGCGGTACACATGTGGTTACTTTTGAGTTCTTCCTTTACATCTATTGAAGTGAACTTGAATGTGTGTAAAATTTTTATGCTTTTGGTGATCAATAATACTACTACTATTATTATGCCCATCTCTTACCACAACTGCAATCGCTGTAAACCATTGTTGCAATTAATTCTAATTATCAACATCATTATCAGAAACATCATCACTGTTGGTACAAACATTAGCATCACTATCACTGGGAAGCATTGTTGTAATATTTTCTTATCAACATCATTATCAACAAAATCATCATCAGAAACATCATCACTGCTGTCATCAGCACTAGCATCACAATCACCATCGATGTCATCGTTGCAGGTAAAAGAGTGATAATTGTATTCCATGACATACCTTCTGGGTGACCTTATCAATCTCACGATAGCGGAAATTGCCACTGGAATCAAAGTGCTGGTCGTGGTAGATGCCTTTGCGCATGAGTCGGTTGGGTATCTTGCCGGTCAGCTCCATGATCAGCTTCAGCATCTCATTGTTCGTCTTGCCAGGGAACATGATGCGACCGGTATATAGCTCATATATAGTCACTGCAGTTGACCACAGGTCAATCCCATGATCATACTGCATACCGATTACTACAAAACCACGAAACATGCTATTCTTCTGTTTCTATTCGAGCTGGCATAAATTGTTCTAGACAGTAAGTGTTACAGTTGCATCTGTGAAAACTGTATTATGAATAAACGAACATTGATTGATCTTCTTTATAAGCTTTTATTATTTAAAAAAATACGTAACGCGTAATATCACACAGAAATGGAATTTGAGACGCAGTCAGACAGCCACCAAAGAAATTACACACAAATTACTCTGAATATATTGCTCCTTGCTATCCTGACGTTGTAAGACATCTAAAATAATGCTGTGTTCATCTGTATGTGATTGACGCTAGTGTAAAGTTCTGCGTATATAGACACAGAGACCAACCTAAAAATTCTATTAAATGTCAACATCTGCTGCACATACTGAGTACTTAGTATAGATTCTGCTGAAGATGAAGAATGACAGCATACAGCATCGCCCTCTGTCCGATCATTCCTATGTCAACAGTTGAGCACAACATGTCGAGAGATCCTACACATTCCCAGATCTGCACTGTCCAACAGCACATGTTTACAGTACATAATACAGAGAATAACACAGTTGATTGTCACACTTACTGATTTCGGGTGCTCGGTAGAATCGGCTTGCAATGTACGGTGCTATCGTGTTTTGCGAGACGTGAAATGCTGACCCAAAGTCACACAACTTCAAGACAACTTTATTTTCATTAACCTAGAAAAATAAGATGGACAAAATAAGATGGACAAGAGGTGCACATCTGCTTCATTGATTATAGTAAGGCATTCGACTGCATTAACCACGATTTAATGTGGAAAACTCTACTTGAGATGGGAATTCCGAAACACTTGATATGGCTATTAAGGGGACTATATGAAGATCAGATAGCGGTGATAAGAACAGAATACGGAGACACTGATAAATTCAATATTAAGAAAGGGGTGAGACAGGGATGCATTTTGTCTCCATTCCTGTTTAACTTATACGCTGAAAGAATAATGAGAATGGCGGAAATGGAAGGGGCAAAAGAGGGAGTAAAAATTGCGGGAAGGACATTGAATAATCTTAGATATGCGGATGATACAACACTAATGGCAAAAAGAAAAGATGAGCTGATAGAATTAATAAGAAGGGTAAGGAGAGAAAGTGAAAAAGCTGGCTTATACTTCAACATAAAGAAGACAAAAGTCATGACAACAGCAGAATGGGATACTTTTGAGATTGACGGAGAAGAAATAGAGGTGGTAGAAAGCTTCACTTTCCTGGGATCATTGGTTGAAAAAGAAGGAAAATGTGATACAGAAATAAAACGAAGGATTGCGATTGGGAAAGCTGCAATGATTGGACTGGAAAAGATATGGAAGGACAAGCATGTGAGCATAGATACAAAAAAAAGGCTCGTGAGAGCCCTAATCTTTCCAACGGTTCTGTATGGTTGTGAGTCGTGGACAATGACAAAGAACATGGAGAAAAAGGTCAACGCATGTGAAATGTGGATATGGAGAAAGATGTTGAGAATATCATGGACAGAGAAAAGGACGAACGAATCAATACGAGTGGAGATTGGTGTCGAGAATGAAGAGTCATTAAAACAAAAGGCGACAAGATTGAAGCTAGGATTCTTTGGTCATGTTATGCGATCTGATGGGCTAGAAAAGGAAATGATGTTGGCTTGTGGTGAGGGAAAAAAAGACGGGGTCGACCAAGGAAGAAATGGATGGATGAGATTCACGATGTAACTGGCATGAATTTGGAAGAACTAAGGGACCTGATTTCGAATAGGAAGCAATGGAGAATGTTTATCATGACGATCGCTAGAGCTCCAGGAGTTGACAGCACAAGGTGACAAGGTGAGAAAAATAAGAAGATCTTAAAATTGCTTTATTATCACCACTTAATAAAATTTTATAGTTACAGTATAGATGCTCATAAATACATTAGTATCCTTATTAGACTGTCAAAATTTTTAAATTATTGCTTTACCTATCACTGTAATAATTACTATAGTTACAGTGTTAAGATTGATTTCGCCCTCCTCTTGGAAATCTTCCCTCACTACTCCTTTTCATCAAGTGTACGTGACCTAGGTGTTACGCTTGATAGCTCTCTCTCCTTCAAAGATAACATCTCTAACCTCACACGTGTTTCCTACTTCCACTTAAGGCGTCTCAGGGCTGTTCGACGATCTGTCTCTTCCTCTGTTTTCACAACGCTGGTCCATGCTTTCATTTGCTCCAGAATTGACTACTGCAATTCGCTTCTAATCGGTCTTCCTAAGGTCCGTCTCATGCCTCTGCAGTCAGTCCTAAATGCAGCTGCGAGATTAATTGCCCGTCTGCCACGCTACTCACGCATTTCATCCTTCATGTTTGAGAAACTGCACTGGCTTCCTCTCTCTGCACGTATTAAGTTTAAAATCCTTATTCTGGTGTCAAAGACACAGCGGGGTCTCGCCCCCAAATATTTAATTGATGTAATTCACCGGCCTCTTTCTGTCTCTTCGCATCGTCCACTTCGCTCCTCAAACAGATTTGATCTCTCAGTTCCTCGTACTAGAACAGCTATGGCTCAGTCCCGATCTTTTGCCTCAATTGGTCCCTCTCTCTGGAATACACTGTCTCCTTCTACTCGCTCTCTAATTTTAATAAGTAACCCCTCATCTTCTTTTACTTTCCTCAAGACTTATTTCTTTTCTCTCGGCCTTGCGCACTGGGAGCGCCTCTGAACGGTTCACCCTACTAGAGGCGCTTTATAAATGTTTAAATACAATACAATACAATACAATACAATCAATTCCAAAAATATATACTAACATCTTAACAACACTGCTAACTTCAGAGCTTACATTAGCAGAATAAGAGAGCTGGCCTGAAAAGTTACATAAGCACAATAACAGAAGTGGTCCAAGAAACTTTATTAGCACTATAGAAGAGCTTATCTTACCAGAATGTTGTCGGGTTTTATATCTGCATGAAGGATGGAGCATTTCTTGAGTAGATGAAGCGCTTGGAATAACTGAGCTGTGTAGCTCCGAACTGCCTTGATATGGAGCCCAATGTCCTTCCCATACTTCTTCAGAACCTCACGCAAGTTCATGCTGCACAAGAAAAACAACAAGAAGGTAGTCGCTCATCAATTATATACCCCTTTTCATACCAGCTTGAAAGGGTAAATACCTATCCCTATACCAACTCATAAATACATACCAAATACTCAATCTTGGGATGCCATATCAAATAATACTGTGTCATATCAAAGTTGCGTCAACGTGAAGTCAGTTTTCAAGGCTGCCTCTAGTTTATATTTTGGGAACCATTGCGGCTCTGTTTACGTTGTGTCAAAACTCTCAATCCAATGAAGAAGGGTGTCATAAATGATGCATGATGACAAAAGAACCACAGACCTGGTAGTATAAGATGTACTCAAGATTTACATACCTAAGAGGTTCGAGAACAAGACACAGGTGGTTCTTGTGGTTGAAGTGACGGTACAGCCGCAGGCAGTGGTACTTGTCTTCCCTGTCGGCATCGTTCAGCTTCTTCAGGCATTCCAACTCACTCTTTCCGACCTTGTGCCTGTAAATGCATCAAAACAATACAACTTGAAAACATACGAAACAATTCATGCATAACAACTAACAGAAGTGTCAAAGCTTTTCATTGATTATGCAGAGGCAAATTTTGTATAGCAACCTCATACAATCTGAAAACTGTATTAAAGACCACTCACAGCAACAGAGTTCGTTATCTGTAACAATCACGTAAGGCACATACCGGTAAGTACCGTTTCACATACCGGTATGTACCGTTTCACACGACTCAGATCAACAAACTCACATCTGAGTCGTGCACATCTGGCACGTTAATTTCTCATTATAAATGTCTTTGTACAAATTTATGACTATTTAGAGAAGATTGTTAGTCACATTCGATGTTGCTTTGTGTTTTTATAGGTGGCAGACAATTCTTCTTAATGTATCTCTGCAGACGCTGTAAGCGGAGTTTTAATTACCTTGACTGGTAAAACATACCGTATACAGTGTGGATAATGCTGTAGAAGTCAATATTTAGCACTATCCTGCAGTTCTTGTATGGCATGTTAACCAATATGGCGTGTTAAGTTAATAACACTGGAGAACAAAACACCACTTTGTGTTCAGCAGAACTGTGTGTAAGCCTGGAGTGTGTAACTTAAATCCACACTGCATCTCAACAAGGCAAGTGCTCATGTACTACAGACGTCTTACAACAAGAGTCAACACAGAACATTCAAGCCATCTGTCAGCTGTCGATGGGAATCCGTCGTTTGGTTCCACATGTGTGCGTGGGCCATCCACTGATGACTCTTCTACTTTGCTGTGCAGTACTTTGCTAACTGTCATATTTTCATTCGTAAAGACAGTTTTAACATCATATAGGACAGCGCAGATTTGGTTTGCCCTTTGAGTGGTGTTATATAAATGTCAAATTATAATCACAACAGCGACATCAGAGCTATATTTCCTTGGGATTGAAAGACGTTTTGTACTATGCAAGTTTGGCTCATCAGATGACAAAATGTCAAAAAAGGATCTAATTGCCAAGTGATTATGTCCTCCTTTATTGCTTATCTAAGCAACACAAACGAAAACAACAGGATTCACAATTTAATTAATATTGAAAGATCAGAAATGGCTGCTCACATCATTTCATTATTTCTGATGATCTTGATGGCCGCTTCTTGGTTAGCGCGTGCCATGTCTTTTACACGAACGACATTGCTGAACACACCCTGGCCTGTAAATCCCACTACAGTGTATCGGTTATCAAGAACCTCCTTGATTCTGACTCCTGCAAACACAACAAACATCTGCCAGTCAACAACGCACTACCTTTCTGGACAACAAAATCCATCACAGAGACAACATAACCACCAACTTATCTTTGAGTCAAGTCCTTTGCTCCACATCTTGCAGCTACTGGTACATGAAATGCTCACCCAAAGGTTCTACAAAACTGCTCCTTTCTGTCGATGTCTGTAATGTATGCTAATGTGAATCAACGTATTTAAGAAGTGCCTTTTTCGATCTTCCCCCAAATCACTGCATACATGGTCATTGGTTGAAGTTGCTCACAAGAAGATCATCTTACCTCTGCAAAAGCTTTGAGCAGAATTACCTCGAGTGGCACACAGTAAGATAGGTGAGTAAGGTTAAGTTTTCAAGTTTTACAAACCTCAAACACCAACAGCCATTAAAGGCATTTTAACAATCTCACATGACACACCAACAAGATAGTTGCAATCCAAGAATGTGATAACAGTGGTAAAAAATTCTGAGTACTTACGATAATAACCCTCAGCATCATCCCAGTTGTCTACAAGGTTGGAATTCTCATAGGTCTTGTGTCTTGCGGAATAACTGGGACTCTGAAACAAAGAATAATAAATGATGCAGTAGAATAGTATATCCTACATACTTACCAAACTGAAACCGTAATCAGGTCGACATCCAGATTAGTCCAAAATGAGAGAAATGGTGGATAAGCAGTTTGAAAAAGATCACAGTTTTCATTGTCCTCAAATAAATTATTTACGTTGTGTGTTGCAGAAAAATAAAAAATTCGAAACATAAAATATGGGAATACGACACATGCAATAGTATCAAAAGTATAGTTGCAATAAACAGTGACTATATTTATGAAGTCTAAATTTTAATAGGCCTATAACAAGTCATACAGGCCTATGTAAGCTGATGTTGAAACGCACCAGCCTGTGGAAGGGCTGGCAGAGCAATTACCAGTTCACAGTATAAGAAAGTCTGAGAAGCACTGTTTTAAGCAACATTATATAATGACTTACATTTGTATTTTCTGCATCGATGTGGAGGACGTCAGCAAACATGTCAATTCCATTGACAAACGGTTTCTTGCCCTGTTCGATCTCTTCCGTTCGTACGGCTTCCTTGTCGGACTCCAGGTGTCCTTCCATCTCTGCCTCTTTGTCTGCCATTGTCTTCCGTTTTGTGTTCATAGATTCCTCAAAGTCAAACGCAAGAACGTCTTCTGTTCCGAGCATATCATCTGCGGCCACACCGTCGCTCACAGGAGTCGATGCCCTAGAACGGTTGCGCTCGTTCGGTGAGCGCGACGCAGATGGTGACCGAAACATGTCGCCAGCGACGGGGCGGCTGATTGTCGTTGGTCTGACAGCTGTTGAATCTTGCGTGTCTTCACTGTCGGTGACGGCAGATGATTTAATTTTCTGAAAATGGAATATGTAACTGTAAATTCAGAATGGCAGAGCAATATTTCACAACATACAATGCCAAGAAGCATCTAGCATTTCAAATAATACAATAGCAAACAGTGAGTGTCCAAGTAATAATTCACACACACTACACTGGCAAGCAGCATATGAATAACATTTAATACAATGGCAAGCACTCTTTGTTGAAAATCACCTATTTTGAATGCAGATCGGTGTTATTGGATAGGGAGGTGCTGGTCATGATCTGTCTAACAGCGGTGTTATATAAATGCCAGTTTACACTGAATTTACTGTTGTTTACTCCTACAACTGTTCACATTGCATTTACAGTAATTTATATTACAGTAAAGCTTCTGCAGCAAAACTTTAAAGATAAATTTGTGACTGAATCACGTTAGAAATGACCAATAATCTTACAGAACCAATCCTTTGATAGCAGGTGTGTACATAACTGTTAATTTCTATTAATTAATGTTACCTGGAGTAGAGCCTCTCGTTCTTTCCTTCTTCGCTCAATGATTGCATCTTCGTCTTCCTCATCGTCTTCGTCTGGATCCGGGAGATCAACATCAATCACTCTGAAAACAACACGGACACAATATATAATTCACGTGAAATTCAACCTAAACAGTTTCCAGCCACTCCCAGTTTTTCACCTGTTGGGTCAAAACCTAGCTATCCATGCAGAGTCAAGTATTAACAAGTTCGGGCCCTAGCTATGCTCTTGGCAAATTCACTAATCAGGTATAGCTTGAATAAAAAAATGTCCAGCTGGTAATTTATCAAAGGCTCCCTCAGTGGATGGACTTGGACTTACACAATGCAGCTGGATTTGGATTAACTTCCATCCAATGACATGGCATTAATGTCACTACGTCAAGTAACATTTGCAAAGCGCCAATTCAGGAAACTCAGATGTACTTCACACAAGCATATCAACTGGAGTCTTTTCGAGACCCTAACTCTACTATCGATGCTTCATATGACTACTGTGTTGGATAAGGTAAAACATCTTGAAACTCAAATCCTGGTATTAATTATCCCATTGAAAATCAAACTGAACATAACAACGATCATAATAAATGTACAGTATTGCACTAACATTAATATACTAATCATCATAATAATGTGTTATGCGAAAGAAGCTCGCTAGTACTTCAGCAAATCGCTATCAAAATCTTATATTCAAATGCCATCATCTTCTGTCACATTTTTTTAAAACCCAGACTTGGTATTTTCAAGCTCTTCCTCCAGACCAGCTGTTATTTTTCAGTTTCTTTTAATTCTGGGGGTAATTTCAACCTTAGGTAAATAATAAAATGAACAAGAATGATAACAATATTCATTAGCAGTGTTGTACGTTTTCTCGCCCAAATGATGGGCGACAAATGAAACAAAGTTGTTGGCCCAACAATTGTCTATGGTTATTCCACACTTCAAAGTTGTTGCCTTCACTTCACTTGCCGGTCCAAATAGTTCATCCTATGCTAATTTATACTAACCCTTTGGGTCAAATCCTGAGGTCAATCTAAACACTTAATAATAACAGCAATAATATTGTTAGTAATACATGAAAATACATGCAATAAAAAACATGTTTCTTACTCTTCCTCTTCCTCTGAACGATGCCCGGTGGCCGTAAGACCTTCGGATAAGCTGCCTTTAAACCTGTCTTCTTTTGACTTTCCGTCCGTCTGGCGGCCTCTGTCCCTGTCCCTTGACGATGATCTGCGGCCTCTGTGGCTTCTTGAATATCGATCTCGATCAAATTCACGACCTCGTTCACGATTCCTGCTCAAAGAAACATACTGCTAATGTTAATTTTCAACATTTCGGAAGCTTTGTCATGCGACACATCACCCCAAAATCTTAGGTACAAAAGGATTCACTGATTTTCACCTCAGCTGCTTACTTTTCATGCAACCTGTAACACCAAATGCCACTTAACGTGAATCAGAAAGTATGAAACAATAGATGCTTTCAAAAGCCTGTACAACAGTGTACATAAATGCCTCACATTATCTCTCAAACAACTGAAAGTTACAATGAAGCGATATACCAGCAGTACTGCATTAACCATATCGAATGCAGTGAAGGCTTCAAGGGATATTAGGGTAAATCAATAATGTACAGAACCATACTCGATCAAAATGGGCATGGCAATATTGGTTGATGCGCAATCATACGATGGAGGGCGACTCATTGGAAAATGACTGATCCTCTGTTGGCTTTTGTCTGAGTATGGTTTCTCCTAAAACACTATCAGAACTACTAACAAAGACACAAATTGTATCCAAACCTGAAAGGCGATCGACTTCTTAGATCCTGGTTACGATGGAAGGGACTTGGCCGTCTTCTGCTTCTTGCAAGATCCAAATCTCGATCACAGCTCTCCCTGTGCCGATCCAAATCTTGTT
This sequence comes from Allolobophora icterica, assembly GCA_963556255.1. NCBI lineage: Eukaryota > Metazoa > Annelida > Clitellata > Crassiclitellata > Lumbricidae > Allolobophora > Allolobophora icterica. The sequence goes on along the minus strand of OY744603.1, from coordinate 85,352,288 downwards.
CACGGCTCTCCCTGCGCCGATCCAAATCTTGTTCGCGGCTCTCCCTCTGCCGCTCAGCTACTCGGCGCTCAAAGCGGTTTCGATCTTCTTCCTCACGAAGGCGCGAGAGCATTCTGAAAAGAAAGCCGAGTTCAGTAAGAATTCAGTGTGGTTAAGCAAATATATGCAAAGTCACTGAAACAGCCACCTGGACTGTTGATTTCAAGATTACAGGTGTTGATTACACGTGTGAATCTCTTGGCTGAAACACAAACACTAATTTAAATGGATGGAAGATGATTTTATTAATGCGTTACAATCAAACCTGGCATACATAAATAACTACATAAGCAGACTTTCTCATGACATACCAGAATGAATACATTTAAAACAAAACAGGATTCACTAACCTGTTGGGAGATTTGCTGGTTATCCTAGTCTGTGACTGACTTTTCCTGCGAATGGGAGATTTACTTCTTCTCCGACTTGGCGATCTGAGTTCTATCCTGACAGGAGACCTGGTCTTTGTCCTAACAGGAGACCTGCTTTTTTGAAGTGAAGGAGACTTGCTCTTTCTCCTGACTGGAGACCTATTCTTTCGGTTATTGGGTGACTGGCTATTTCTCTTTGTGGGTGACTTGCTTTTTCTTCTCGAAGGAGATTTGCTTTTCCTCCGGCTACCAGAATTGTTAGTTATTCTGTTTTCCTTTGAGTCATGATCCAATCGTGGCTCTCGGCTCCTCTTTTTTGTGGTTTCATCCCCCTCAGGGCTCTTTCTTGCACGATTTGTTGACATTTTTTTATCGGCAACATCATCCTCACGTACTCGGTCCTTCTTCTCCTTATCCCTAACTTCATCGTTTGGAATGATGACACTCTCTGACACGGAATTTGCACGATTCTTTTCCCTCCTCACTCTGTCATCTTTATGTGCATCTTCATCTCTGGCCTTAACAGAGTCCTTCATCGCCACACTGACATCTGACTTTACCTCAAGGTTGTTAACTGACACCGACTTTTTCTCGTTTTCTGGAGCACTGGCAACATCTGACGCAATGATATCGACGATCTCTTTAATTCTCGTCTCAATGTACACTTGTTTGCGCGCGTCATGCTCGATCTCACCCTCTTCCTCTGATTCAGTCATGTAACCCTGGGCAATCTGGGTCATGGCGTTGATGAGGTTTGGATTGAGCTTCTCACGCATCTCCACATCCTTTCCAGCAAGTTTTGCCTCAAGAACGGCTCGCGCTTCCTCGAGATCCTGAGACCAAAAAACCATAGATCAGCAATAAAATGAAATCTCAAGAAAGCAATCACAAATAACTCCATGATAATCAGTTTGAAACATCATAGCAAATTGTTTCCTATCACTGACACTTCTCGCATTTTTTTTATGTCACCTGTCCAAAGGATTTTTTGGCACAGACTGTAACCATCAGTTGAAGGTATCCATATGTATTATACCAACAGAACTGACTAGATTATACCACAATATAAAGCTTCAAGTGCTAAAACTAAAGAACCAAATAATTTTGTATTTCTATTTACATAATTCCAAACTGGAACATATAAAATTAGTAATTAAGAGAACTACCGATCTGTATATACAGATGTGTGAATACTTCACAAGCCTACCTGTAATGAGTTTTCGTCCAGCTTCATGTGTTTTGCTGCCGGACCATCGTCAATATACGACACATTCTGGCTGTCGAGTTTTTCCCCTTTCATGTTGCCATTCTCATGCTTGCGTTTTTTGTGTTTGCGTTTTTCACCACCAGAGTCATCGCGATGCTTGGAGCTCTTACTCTTGTGCTCGTGCTTGTGTTTCTTCTTGTGATCTTTCTTCTTGTGATGAGACTTGGACTTTTTAGATGAGACTTCCTCGTCATTCACTCTACTTGACCTGTAATTGTAATCGAACATTATAAAAGCGACACCCAAAGATTCACAGATGCAAAAATACACATAAAAAATTTTTGGCATTAATATCTAATAAGACTTTTGTGACACTCCTCTACCTGAACTTGAAAGACTAAAATGCTGCCTAACTGTACAGTCCTGTGCCTCAGAACACACTACTTCTTCACCACAACTTAAATTCGAAAAACCAATCTCAAAATAAATAAAAACATGAACACGTTAGTCACTATTATACTTAAACAGGCTCTCACAATGAAACTAGCAACAACCTGCATAGTAGTTCACATTTTCATACAGTTCAATCCAATGGTTTGATTAAGAACAGCTCAAGTTAGAACAACCCACCCCAGCTGCCCAAATCAAAAACTTATCAACAAATTTATCCTAACGTGCACAGAGGAACAAAGAACTTAACACAGAATTTATTCTATCATTATGACAGTTATATCCAGAAAGATATAATGTTCAGGAAATACAAGGACCATATAGCAAGTCATTTTGCTAGACGCCATCGCACAATTTCATGAAACTTTTCACCTCGTAGATGAGAGTTTGGTCAAAAGGCAGTTACCTCTGCCTCCTAAGTATAAGAATATGTTGGATTTCCTGATTTGGGAAATCTGTACACAGGAAATCAGTGGCTTTTCAGGATTTCAATGATTCTGTATTTCTAGCTTGTAATTAAGAAGCTTTTACTGTATAAAGTTAAAAAGTTGAATTTACTTGTGTTGGTGAATCTGTTTCTATATCGCACGAATTTTTGTCTGTTTCTGGCTTGTTTTTGTGTTGCATTACCAAATATTCTAGTTCCTGTTGTATGTATGTGTGTGTATGTAACTGATCACCTGTAAAGTGAACCTCACAAAGGCAATATTAATTTACGAACATTTATAAAAGTTTACAGGCATACATGTACAATCGGGTGCGTAAGTTTTGCCAACAGCTTGAGAATGTGCGTGTGCTGTGATTGGTTACTGTAAAACAGTGCTTCCCAAACTGTGGTCCACAGACCGGTACCGGTCCGCGAGCCCTCAGTTGCCGGGCTGCAAAGTGAGTCAAGAAACTGGACAAAAGAGACGATAGACGTTTTCTCGATTGGGTCTCGTTTCGAATGATCTTCAAAAAACACGATTTTCTCGCATTAAAACCATAGAAGCTTATTTTTTTTATATTAAAAAGATTTATTCTAGGAGTAAATGTATTTCAGCTGTTGTAAACGAAAACTGCCGAAGAAATAGTTATTCGACGAATTGCTGACAGGTCAAATAGAAGTTGTTGTTCGCCTATTATATACTAGAAATTTTGATCGTAACATTTGCGGTTTTTGACTGGCAATTAGAAACCGGATGCGACGTATCTCTTTCATCTTTAAAGGGTTTATATATCTATGTTAATAAACTGGTCACTGCTTCCGTCATTAGAAAATAAACATGTCTGCTTTTTAGATTCGATATTGTAAGTATGATATATTATAAATTTGAAAATTATAACAATTAAAAATACAACATCACACCCGGAGACGAGGACGGCGTTCTCCAAACCTAAACATACTTCTGTTATATAGTTTCTTAGAGCCTGAAGGATTTTTAGTAACTCGGGTGTTAAATATTAAAAATAATAAACATATTAATAAACAGCACTAGCATGTATATTTATAAATTTTTTGAAAAAATGCAACTTTTGTATTTATATCAGATCAGTACAAAGTATTCAGTTGATATTTAGTACTGAATTATATACCCGCGCTACTATTAATTTAACCTTTTTGACCCAATTTATAGATAAAAATAATTAATAAATTGGGAGCCGGTCCTGCTGCAATGGGAAAATTAATGCCGGTCCGTCACACTGAAAGTAAATTCCTGCCAGTCCGTCACACTGAAAAGTTTGGGAAGTGCTGCTGTAATATATACAAGGACTATATATATATATATATATATATATATATATATATATATATATATATATATATATATATATATATATATATATATATATATATATATATATATAATTATATATATATACATAGAGGTAACTGTTTCATATGACATCACCATTCCTTCATTTATATTTGATGGCCCTGAAAAGGGCTGTTTGGTTCATTGTCACAGTGGATGACCTTGTCTAGCAGGGGTATCGTTCCGCAATATGGCCGATATGTTACAGGAGGCCAGATGAAAGGTTCAGCCGAAATGTTCCCACCACATGAACTTGTCCAGGTAGCCTGGGACCATATCCTTGGACGTCCCATTCTTTTAAATATAGCTTTCACCTTCTTCCAGTAACCTTCCACGTTATTAGTGTGGGCTCCATTTACCGGCTTAACAATATTCTGACCGTGGTTCACCGTGAGATGTGTGTAGTTTCCAGGCATATTGCGATGCCCTGATATGTCGCCCACTCATCCGAAATTATTACGGACCTGGGCGTGACAACCCTTTCAATTATGGGCAATAACGTAGCAATATTCGTAGTATAGAACGCTTGAGAACTTTGCTGCTACCTATTCTCCATGTGTCATTTTAAAAGGGCCAATGACGGCGCAGCAGCACCGTTTTCTTGCAGCCACCAATGACAGCACGTCAAACGATTCCTTATATTACCCAAAACTTACGCACCCCGACTATACATGTATGCCAATTTACCATAAATCAGCTCCAACGAATTAATATTGACATTTTAATCACATTCTCGCATTTTAAATTCACGGAAGAATGTTCCGTTCGTCATCTACAATTCTACATGGCCCTACAGAAAACTGGAACAGAATGGAATTGTGCGCGTATCTATAAGTAGGTTCCAGCAAGTCGGAGTACAAGTCATGACGAACACTAGACGTGTCGAACTTAATGATAATCTACTCTTATAGTCTAGTAATAATTCCACTTCTGAACCAATACTATGGGTAACCAGAAAAATACCTACCTTGTGGTCGATTTATCCATTTCGTGGAAACGAAAATTCAACGTTATTATTTCTGTTAAAACAAAACTTCGCCACGCAAATAGTTCCACAATAATGGCGTCGTAATTCTCGCGAGATCTCGTTCAAACATTTAGATGTACATATTTGAGCTGCTTCCTTTCTGTTACATAACGTCCGTGCTCTGGTGTCAGGCAATGCAAGGCCCAAGCCTGAACGAAGTAAGAGGGTGACGCTGATGATCTTAATTGTTACCACACAGTGTCGTTAAACTGAGTGAGAATAGAGAATCTGTTATAAATTCCTACAAAAACCTCAAATATGATTCACACTGCCTTTAAATGTGGTGTCCTCATAGGCTACACCTTCACGCTTATGACACGTGTCACAACTGTACACGTGTAGCTGTAGGCTACATTAAACGCGTAATTGCCACCATTGCTAGGAAGTGATAGCGCTAATCAGCTGCTTCATTGAAATTCAAGTTTGGAGCATGTCTATTTGCCTCAAATTAAGTATGCGTCCAAGATATATAGGCCTAATCTTCATTATCTGCCAGATCTGCAGGATCTCGTTTGACTACCATCAGTTATGGGCGTCCACAGGGGAACTGAGGGAGCAAAGGGAAGCATTTGCTCCCCCTCTATTTGCTCATCTATAGAAATAATGTCGCGTAACTACTACTTCCAGGTGACCGGACTTCTGTAAGGTGTTTCCGATAAGGCAGCCGACGGCTCGTGTCGCGACTTCAGGATGCCTCACGACCGTCGCTAATATCCGTTGAGCTCGGCTTCGGCTTTTTGGCCGAAGACTTAAAATAAGAAAAGACTGATTTCGCCGTAAATTTAAAACTCTTTATTTCGCAACGACCGAATTCTTCTTTATTCGACACTGTACCTCAAATAATATATCAAACTAGCGCTTGAAAACTTGTAAAATCACGAAGAGTTACGATAACGATCCAGACGAACATCCACGAGCGAGCGAAAGAGCGAACAACTCCGCTTGCTCTATATAAGGTCCTTATATAGCATTTACAGGCGACGTTTCCTACTACCGACGAACATAGGCCAAGCCAAGCGAACGGGCGAATTTTCGCCTCCTAGTAAATCCTTTGCAATATACGCGCCCAATTTAGAGAATGTAAGCCAACAGGCGAAATCTTAGGCGAACTATTTTATACATCAAACCACCAAACATAGGCAAACAAGTCTAAAAAATTAGCCGGAAATTGCACGGCGAAAGATTAAAGTTCCATCCAACGTCCAATACCAAAGCGAACACCAAAAAGCTCGCCACGCCGGCGGCGTATATACGACAACAGCCAAGGCCCAGTCCGGCCAACAAATCGCCTTAAAGTTCTCCAAAAATCTATTTCCGTCACAATAAAATCTGTTGATAATGATTATTATGTACACCAGTCCAAACACGACTTCCAAGGCGAAAACAGTAGGCCCACTTGATTGTTTATAATTATATAATTATATAATTGTTTATAATTATATAATTAGATGTTTATTCCCAACCAACCATATTACTCCTTACTCCCTAAGAAATCGTCCTCACAATTTTAATCTACCAGATAAAGACTCTCGAAACTTCATATCTAGAATGTTATTTTCTAACTCTTACTAAGCTATTATTAACAATTAACAATTTTAATTCACTTCCTTGTACACCTACAGCGTTATGTCTGTTGTTTCATTAAACGAATATAAACACATAAACATAAGTCCTTGACCACTGTAGGGATCCCAGGGTGAGAATTGTCGGGGGGCTGTTGGGAGGGTTCAATTGTTAACCCCCCTAGTCTTTCTTAGGACCCCATAGTAAAGTCTTAACTGCACACCAAAACTCCACATAAATCGACGTGTTCTCAGCTCTTCAAATCAGAAATCTTGTGAACTGGACCCGCTTCCTCCGTTTATTCTTACTAATGTTTTGGATGATGTTGTCCCATTTTTGATATATTTGTTCAATAGGTCTCTAGCAGAGGGCCATCTCCCTCCATCTCAGAAGCAAGCTATTGTCTTCCCTACCCTCAAAAAACCTAATCTTGACTCACAAGTATGTTCTAACTATCGTCCTATTTCTAACCTTTCTTTTCTCTCAAAAACTCTTGAGAGACTTGTCTCGCTTCAACTTCTGCCCTATCTTGAACAGTCTGGACTCCTCCCTTCTAGTCAATCAGGGTTTAGAGGTCACCATTCTACGGAAACTGCCCTCCTGTCCCTTCTCTCGGACATTTATACTGCCATTGACAGGTCTCATTTGACGCTTCTAGCACTTTTTGATGTTTCCTCGGCCTTCGACATGGTTGACCATGAAATCCTACTTCAACGTCTTGAACTATCTTGTGGTCTCAGTGGTCTCCCTCTTCTTTGGTTCAAATCTTACCTCTCTGACCGTACTCAGAGGATTGTCCTTGGTGACTCCAGAACTGCCTGGGTTAGAGTTGAGTATGGTGTCCCACAGGGTTCTGTCCTTGGCCCCATTCTGTACTTACTCTACACAGCTGACATTCCTTCTATATTTACTAAACACTTTACCTCTGGTCACCTTTATGCAGATGATGTTCAGATCTTTGTCCAAGGCCCATCCTCTCAGCAGATCTCCCTTGTTGGATCCATTGATTCCCTGTCACATGATCTCCACTCTTGGATGTCATCAAATCGACTTAACCTTAACTCTTCTAAGACCCAACTGATCTGGTTTGGCACTAAACAGCAACTCTCTAAACTTGATATCCCACTTCTGTCGTCAATATACCCTGCTTTTTCATTTTCATCCAGTGTTCGGGATTTGGGTGTCACCCTTGATAGTACCCTCTCGTTTTCTGAACACCTCTCCCACCTGACACGTTCCTGTTTCTATCATCTGAGGCGTTTGAGGACTGTAAGACGATCAGTTTCTCCTTCAGTGTTTACTAGTATGGTCCATGCCTTCATTTGCTGCCGCATTGACTATTGCAATTCATTGCTTGCTGGGCTCCCTAAAGCGCGCCTTTCATCTCTGCAGTCTGTTCTGAATGCGGCTGCCAGGCTCATTGCTCGTTTTCCTCGCTTCTCTCACATAACTACCTTTATGACTGATGTACTTCACTGGCTTCCTGTTGCTTCCCGCATCCAATACAAGGTTCTTCTCCTGGTCTCTAGGACTCAATTGGGAAAAGCTCCTAAATACCTCTGTGACCTAATGCGCAAACCTCTATCTGCTCTGTCTTCCCGCCCTCTTCGGTCTGCTGACCGCCTTGATCTGCTTGTCCCTCGCGCAAGGACTTCGATGGCTCAGCATCGTGCGTTTGCCATCCTTGGCCCTTCCCTTTGGAATGACCTGCCCCCCTCTCTCCGTAGCAAGATTTTGCTTGGGATCTCGCCTTCTTCTCTCCGCTGCCTAAAGACCTTTCTTTTCCCTCGGGGCTGACACGCTGGGAGCGCCTCTGAATAGTCTATGCTGTGAGAGGCGCTTTATAAATAATTATATAAGATAAGATAAGATAAGATAAATCAAGGTCTAACCCCCCCCAGTCTTTTTTCCACAATTCTCATACTGAAGGATCCGCGCCACACACCCTAATCGCGGGAGCGACCGCCGAGGGTGACGCGATCGACCGTTCCTTTCGGCGCCTTCGTTAGTCCCCGTGCCAACAATTTCAAACTTTGCTTTCCCTACAAAAATTCCTGCGGACGCCCATGCCTCTGGAAAACTGTAACGAATTGTTACAAGCCTTAAGTATATTACTTTCACTAAGATTGCGAAGTCAATGTTATTCGCTAGAGGCCACTGTGGTAGTGCAGTACAGTGCAGGCAGCTGTAGCGCTGTGGCATGCGAGTCAACCAATGGGAAGACGTCACGTAGGCCGTGCTGGTTCGTGATTGGCTAGAGGTGATCACGTGCGAACTTTTGCGCCATTTTGTGTGGCCTGTAAGCAGTTTCAGCCTAGACGTGAACGAAGAAGGAAGGAATCGGTGTCCTTAGAGCTAAGTTGAGCGTGAAATGGTCTTAACTGCGCAATAAGGGATTTTACGATTAAAACGATAGAAATTGTCGAAACTTGGGGACAATATTTCTTCGTAACTACATCCGAGAGGATCGGGCGTCGAATTTATCGACGGGCGTTCGATGTTTCTTCGAATTTGGGCAACGAAACTCCAGTGACCTTGGATAACCTTGATGTGGATTGATATCTACTGGATGTGACCGGAATCGCAAATATTAGCAATTGGGAAGAAAATATAGCTTGGAAGTTCAGGGAGTACAACCCCTTATTCTTTTGAGTCGTATATTGAAATCTCCAGCGATATGTAAAGATATGATCGTTAGATTAGATACGTATAAATTTGTTGTGAAACATACAGCGATAGATAAGGCGATAGGTTAAGTTCATGTGCTATATAAATGTACACGTTAACTTAGTCAGGAAACATACAGCGATAGATAAGTCGATAGTTTAGATTCACTTGTGCTATATAAATGTAAATGAACATATGGCGATAGTATAAGTCGATAATTTCATTTCTGTTCAATAAATAATTATAATGGAAGAAGAGATTTTATCTGAACACGAAACTAGCCAAATAGGTGTCATTTTGGAAAGGGTGGTAGAAACCCAGGAAAAGATTGTAGAGCGCCAGACAAATCAAGACTCGATACTAGGGGCATTTGTAGAGCGCCAGTCGACTCAAGAATCTGTATTAAGTACATTTGTAGAGCGCCTGACAAATCAGGAAACTCTTATGAGTTCATTATTCGAATCTCAACAGACCTTCATGGAAACTCAACACGTATTTATGGAGCGCCTGTTATCAGATAGGGTCCCTGAGAGAAGAGAGCAGAAGAAAGAAATTGAGTCTGTTGTGAGAGCGCCGAACCCTAGTGAGGGCTTGACACTAAGCCCTGCTGCGCCAGCAACGGAAGCCGCGGACATGCCACTCGTCATCCATGGTAGAAGAATGCCTCAGGGACCTAGTATAATGCAACCGGACGTGAAGCCTCGCTCTCGGCCTAGTAAGAAAAGGCGACAGCGGTTGCAGCAGATAGAGAGAAGAGAACAGGCCCACAGCGCCAGCAAGCTGGGTTCAAAACCAGGGCTTGTATACTCTTCAGATGTTCTCTCACAACAGCGCGGGCACTCGCTAGAACGGGAACAGCACGCTACACTTGGTACCAGAATCGGGCTTAGAACTAGAGAAGATTTGGTTAGAACTAGAGAAGATTTAGTTAGAACTACAGAAGAACCGAAGCCAGCCTACTATACAGAAGATAATGAAATTTTCTATAGAATGGATAGGGCAAACTTAATGGACTTAGGACCAGCAGAGTTAGAAAATAAAATGTTTAACTGGGCTATGCCTACACAAACAGAGATAGAACTAAATTCTGCTTCAGACGCGGATGCAATTGAGAGTCTCAGTGAAACTAATAGTACAGACTCTGATGTTAGTAATGCTAGGTCAACACATAATGTAGATACTAAGGTTAACCCAGTAGGTGTAGATCAAAAGAATATACGATCATATACTAACCTGGAGTTTTCAGTTGCAGGTGTTGGTCAAAGCTTGGGAGAAGACCCTCGACGGCCAACAGTACGAGAAGACTTGGTTTCTCAAGTCTCTCAAGGGTGAAGAACAGGCAGAGATGCGCATCCCAGTCGTCATGTACCTGTCGACATGAGAGCGACCACCTTGCCTAGAACTTGGACAGAAACAAGGCCTACAGTTGGACAAGTCAGTTGGAGCCAAGATGAACGACTTCAAATGGCGAATACTCCTGTTTACGCCATGTCATCTGAGCCAAGAGTAGTAAAACTTTCTCAGCATCTGCCTTCGTCGTCGCTGACTATGCCTCGATCTACTGGTGGACAAATCGAATCTTTGATGATGCCGTCAAAAGTCGCAGCGTCTTTTCCTCCTCAGTATGTTATTATTGTTGATGCAGGAGAAATGAATAAGTCAAGCAACATGTTTATGCTTATGCCTGTTCATACTCCAGACATTAATGGGCCTCGGATATCCACAGCTGCCTCAATGTCCAAACCGGAAGTTGTTTGCAACATGGAGCCAAAACCTCAACAGGTGATGTTATGTTATGGTCCGTCGAATGTGCAACTTAGTCTGATGGAAAAGCAAGAAGCAAATGTTAAACTGGCGAGTGATGTTAAACCTGACTCCCACTTTCAGAAGATGGTGCTTCAGAAAACAGTGACGTCAGTGGAAACCCAAACTGTTGTTCCTGATGACTGTTTAATCGCAATGGAGAATAAACCGGTTGTGGCTAAAGTTAAACAAGCTGCAACGGGAGAAACTATTTCTACTGCGGAAGCTACGGTGAAGCCAATTCTAACGTCTACCTCGACGAATGTAACACCGGAGAGAAGTAGACAATGGATTAAGCTTGGTGGTTACAATGGTCGAACCCCAATAGAAGCTTTTCTTCGAAAATTTGAGGTGTGTTCGAGAAATAATGGTTGGACAGATGAAGAGAAATTAAACCAGTTAACGTGTGCGTTAACAGAACCGGCAAATCAGCTGTTATGGGAATTCGACTCTGCTACTATGGTTACCTGGTCGGACTTGGTTAAGAAACTTCGATCTCGTTACGGAAGTGCAGAGCAAGCTGCGTTATATCAGACTCAATTGAGCACAAGAAGACAGAAAGATGGAGAGGATCTTGGAAGCTTAGTTCAGGACATTCGAAGACTGCTAACTTTGGCATACCCTGGACCACCGTCGCAACATAGTGAAACTATTGCGATACGTGCTTTCGTGGATGCCTTAAAAGATAAAGAATTAGCCTTGAAGCTACGGGAACGCGAGCCAGAGACACTTGATCAAGCGTACAAACTTGCTTTGCGTTTAGAAGGCTATTCTCGAGTCGATAAGGACAGTTCAGATCAATTTGAACGTCGACCGGCACGTGTGAAGGCTGTGAAGGAAAATGATCCGAATTCAGAGTTGATGCGCCAGTTTTTAGAACAACAGAAACAGTTGGAGCGACTTATAGAAACACAACAGAAGAGGTTGGAGAAAATGGAGAAAGCCTTGGAATCCTGGCAAAATTCGTCAGCCTTTAGAATTCCTCCTCCTCCTTTTCAGCCGCAAGCTCAGCGAGAAGTTCCGCCTCGTTGGAGAATGGAAGGTGCAACTAATTATCCTGATAGGGGACAAAGGCAAGACAATCGAAAGTCATGGCGATCTACCAAGCTCTGCTTTGAGTGCAATCAACCCGGACACTTGGCCAGGTCATGTCCGTTTCGACAGAATGTTCCGACCGATGTAGATGGAACTCCGAACCAACAAGAACCGGCAAGCAATCGACATATTCAGGGATGTAGCAACGCCTATCTCTCGTTGACTGTGAATGGAAAGCCTACCTTCGCATTACTGGACACAGGGAGTGAATTGTCCTTGACTCCAGCATCGTTGGTACGTAAAGAGGACATGAGAGAATCTCGACAGCTAGTGAGAGCGGCAAATGGTTCCGAAATCCGTGTATTGGGCGAAGTTACTCTTAATTGTACGGTGGACAATTTCTCGTTTGAAGTCAAGTGTTTGGCCACTGAACAAGTTACAGAGCTTATAATCGGAATGGACTGGATGGAGAAAAATAGTGTCCTATGGAACCTCGGAGCGAGGTGGGTTCAGATTCAAGGTCACACTATTCCTATCCAAGGTCGACGTCGAACTTGCAATCTGCAGGAGGATAGCCGTGGCTAACAATGTAAAGGTGCCTGCTCGCAGTGAAATGGATATTGAAGCTTATGCGATTTTATCGGACTTGAAACTGAAGTTGTCTCCGTGGGCGACTCAGCCGCAAGTGTTAGCTTCTGGATTAGTAGTTGCCGGGACACTTCTTCCTGAAAGAATGGTGGATTTGACTGTGCGGGTCATGAACCCGACTGGTCGCGAAATCCGAGTGAAAAAGGGAATTCAGTGCATGACAGAAGAAGTTACCGTGGTTGGAGAAGATCTTGAAAATCTCAACACGGCGGGATGTGCTGCAGTTACTGAGACACCAGAGAAAATCTCAGAAGCGGAAATTGAATCTCAGCTTTCGGTGCTCTGGACTGAAGTTGCCGAAGATGTCTCCGCAGAAGTGAAAGAGAAATTACGAAAGATTATCTTGGACAATTCTAAAGCCTTCTCCTTGCACGAATGGGATCTTGGTTTTACAGAAATTGTACGACACGAAATCGAGACTGGAAATGAAACTCCTGTGAAACAGCCGCTTCGACGACAACCATTGTCTTTGTTGCCGGTAAGCGACGAACAGGTTGATCAGATGTTGCAGCACCGCATTATCGAACCATCGACCTCTGCGTGGTCGAGTAATGTGGTGATGGTCAAGAAGCGAGATGGGTCGTCAAGATTCTGCGTAGACTATCGAGCAGTAAATGGAAAGACGGTCAAGGATGTTTATCCCTTACCGTTAATAAGCGAGAGTCTAGATGCATTAGCTGGAGCGAAATGGTTCAGTACCTTCGACCTCCGGGCTGGCTATCATCAGGTCGCCGTGCATCCGAGGGACCGACCCAAGACGACATTCATTACTCGAAAAGGAAGTTTTCAGTTTCGTGTACTCCCGTTTGGACTGACCAACTGTCCGGCCTGTTTTGCTCGTATGATGAATTTGGTCATGGCGGGGTTGAATTTTTCGATGTGTTTAATATATCTGGATGACATTATTGTCTTTGCATCCGATATGGACACGCATCTAACCCGGTTGACATGTGTGCTGACAAGACTAGCTTCAGTGGGACTAAAGTTAAAGCCATCTAAGTGCCATCTTTTGCAACGTCAAGTGCTATTTCTTGGACACGTGGTTAGCGAAAATGGTATCGCAACGGATGAAGAAAAGATAGCAGCAGTAAGAGATTGGCCGACACCTCGAAAGCTTCGTGATGTGAGAGCATTTCTTGGATTATGTTCTTACTATCGAAAGTTTGTTTCGGAGTTTGCCAAAGTTGCTCGCCCGCTTCACGCGTTAACTCAGAAAGGAGTACAATTCCGTTGGTCAGCAGAATGTGAAAAAGCGTTTGAGGAACTAAAGAAGAGGCTAACCGAGGCACCTATTCTGGCGTTACCTAACGATGTTGGTTTATACGTCTTAGATACGGATGCTTCAGGAGAAGCTATTGGAGCAGTTCTATCTCAAGTACAAGGAGGAGAAGAACGTGTTATTTGCTATGGCAGTAGAGTTTGCTCTTTGGCCGAGCAAAATTACGATGTAACAAGAAGGGAACTATTAGCGATCGTCTATTATCTCAAGACCTACAGACAATACCTGTTGGGAAGAAAGTTTTTACTACGGACTGATCATTCAGCCTTGCAGTGGTTAAGGAGAACTCCTCTTCCGATAGGACAACAGGCCCGGTGGTTGTCAGTAATAGAAGAATTTCAATTCGACATTCAGCATCGAGCAGGAACTACCCACCGAAACGCAGACGCCATGTCTCGTCGTCCATGCCAAGTGGATGCAGTGAGGGAAGTTTCAGAAACTGTGAGTGGTGCATCTGACTTACCTGTGGACTGGAGTCGTCAGGTCATTGGTGATGAGCAAAGGACCGACCCTGAGTTGGGTTGGGTGATGCAGCAGAAATCGTCTTCTGATGAAGTTCCTTCTTACGATCGTATACGAAGTTCAACTACTATGGTGAAGACGTTAGTGGCACAATGGCCTCAGTTGGTAGTGCAAGATGGACTACTGAAAAGAAAATGGCTGGACCCTGAGACAAATGAAGTGCGATGGTTACAATTGATACCACCGCCGGGTCGTCGGTCTGCGCTTATCCAGTTGTCGCACGAAGGCATAAATGGAGGACACATGGGAATACGTCGAACTCTCGCCCAGCTACAGAAAAGAGCATATTGGCCCGGGTGGAGGGAGAATGTAAGAATGCAACTGCGTCGGTGTACTTTGTGTGCACAATACTTTCGTGGTAAACCACCTCGTCAGGGACAGCTGCAGTCGATGATCGTGGGCGCCCCGTGGGAATGTCTCGGAGTAGATATCACCGGCCCACACCCAGTGTCTAGCAAGGGGTATCGTTACATTCTGACGGCAGTGGATCACTATACGCGCTGGGCTGAAGCTCATCCTATACGCAATCAGGAAGCATCAACCGTAGCCAGAGTTTTGGTCACCGAGGTCTTTTCTAGGTATGGATGCCCTAGACAGATCCTCACGGACCAAGGTCCATGTTTTGAGGCTGCCTTATTTCAAGACTTGTGTAAACGATTACAGATCGACAAAGTAAGAACATCGCCATATAAACCAAGTTCGAACGGAGCTGTGGAGCGTTTCCATAGAACGTTGAACGCTATGTTGGCAAAGGTGGTCGCTCACAATCAAAGGGATTGGGATGTGCATCTGCCTTATGTCCTCGCCGCCTACAGAGCTACGGAAAGTGAAAGTACAGGATTCAGTCCGAATCGTCTGTTCCTGTCACGGGAATTGTGTTTACCGATTGACTTAGTATTAGGCGATGTTCAAATGTCTGATGCTTTGTTAAACACTGGTGATTTCGTAGCTCTGCAGATGAAAAATGTTCAAGCTGATTTTAGGTTAGCTCGAGAGTTTATGCAGCGCCAGGCTACAAGCCGAGCCTATCGGTACAATTTAAGGGTTAAACCGGCCACCTTCAAACCAGGAGAACTTGTCTGGTATTTCTACCCAAGGAAGCGACCTGGCTTGAAAGAGAAAGGGGCAAAGTATTACACGGGTCCCTATAGAGTTATAGAACAACTGAACGCGGTCTTGTACAAGATACAGAAGTCCGCTAGGTCACGACCACAGTTAGTCTATGTAGATAAACTCAAGAGTTATGAGGGAGAGCCACTTGATAATTGGGAGGGTAGACCGGCCCCTCAGCAGGATGTGAGACCAGATGCCGCGGACATCTGTGATGACCCTGAGGATCTGGATTTGGTTGTTATCGATCGGCCCAGACGCGAAATTAGAAAACCGGTAAGGTACATGTAAGGTTGACACTGTATAAGTATGAGATAAGGTAAGGAGATTTGAGAGTGATGTATTGTAATAATGCCATTACCCTGTGCCTGTCACTAGAGACTTGGTATAATGTGACATTCATAAGGATTTAGTTTTGTTAGTCTAGTTCTGCGCCGCTTAATGGCGACTATTGTTGAAAGGAGCGAGATGCTATGTCTCTTAGTTTTATTTTGATGAATAGGTGTTTACTTTATTGCTAGTATAAATTTGTTAAGCTATTGTACTTTGCTTAATAGAATAGTCTTACCTTAGCTTGACATTAGTTGTGTAGGAACTCTTCTGCTTCTGATGTAATGGGAGCAGACATTGTTGACTTCTCGCAGGATTGAGTGATGCTTACGAAACCTTGCTGTTTGCTAGTATCGATGTTGTAGTTAAGGAACATTGTACTAAAATCTGGAGATTTCCTGGATGACTCTGGGATTGTTCCCAGCAAATTTCCAGAGTGTCTGGAAATTTGAGCTAAGTGGGGGAGGGTGTAACGAATTGTTACAAGCCTTAAGTATATTACTTTCACTAAGATTGCGAAGTCAATGTTATTCGCTAGAGGCCACTGTGGTAGTGCAGTACAGTGCAGGCAGCTGTAGCGCTGTGGCATGCGAGTCAACCAATGGGAAGACGTCACGTAGGCCGTGCTGGTTCGTGATTGGCTAGAGGTGATCACGTGCGAACTTTTGCGCCATTTTGTGTGGCCTGTAAGCAGTTTCAGCCTAGACGTGAACGAAGAAGGAAGGAATCGGTGTCCTTAGAGCTAAGTTGAGCGTGAAATGGTCTTAACTGCGCAATAAGGGATTTTACGATTAAAACGATAGAAATTGTCGAAACTTGGGGACAATATTTCTTCGTAACTACATCCGAGAGGATCGGGCGTCGAATTTATCGACGGGCGTTCGATGTTTCTTCGAATTTGGGCAACGAAACTCCAGTGACCTTGGATAACCTTGATGTGGAATGATATCTACTGGATGTGACCGGAATCGCAAATATTAGCAATTGGGAAGAAAATATAGCTTGGAAGTTCAGGGAGTACAACCCCTTATTCTTTTGAGTCGTATATTGAAATCTCCAGCGATATGTAAAGATATGATCGTTAGATTAGATACGTATAAATTTGTTGTGAAACATACAGCGATAGATAAGGCGATAGGTTAAGTTCATGTGCTATATAAATGTACACGTTAACTTAGTCAGGAAACATACAGCGATAGATAAGTCGATAGTTTAGATTCACTTGTGCTATATAAATGTAAATGAACATATGGCGATAGTATAAGTCGATAATTTCATTTCTGTTCAATAAATAATTATAATGGAAGAAGAGATTTTATCTGAACACGAAACTAGCCAAATAGGTGTCATTTTGGAAAGGGTGGTAGAAACCCAGGAAAAGATTGTAGAGCGCCAGACAAATCAAGACTCGATACTAGGGGCATTTGTAGAGCGCCAGTCGACTCAAGAATCTGTATTAAGTACATTTGTAGAGCGCCTGACAAATCAGGAAACTCTTATGAGTTCATTATTCGAATCTCAACAGACCTTCATGGAAACTCAACACGTATTTATGGAGCGCCTGTTATCAGATAGGGTCCCTGAGAGAAGAGAGCAGAAGAAAGAAATTGAGTCTGTTGTGAGAGCGCCGAACCCTAGTGAGGGCTTGACACTAAGCCCTGCTGCGCCAGCAACGGAAGCCGCGGACATGCCACTCGTCATCCATGGTAGAAGAATGCCTCAGGGACCTAGTATAATGCAACCGGACGTGAAGCCTCGCTCTCGGCCTAGTAAGAAAAGGCGACAGCGGTTGCAGCAGATAGAGAGAAGAGAACAGGCCCACAGCGCCAGCAAGCTGGGTTCAAAACCAGGGCTTGTATACTCTTCAGATGTTCTCTCACAACAGCGCGGGCACTCGCTAGAACGGGAACAGCACGCTACAAAACACCTCTGACTTGACGCAGCGATCGTGAAAAAGCTGATGCCCTGCGCTTGGGCTTGGGTGGCGCTTTATAAGTTTGGATTTCACGATTACGATTACATTATTAGTCGTTTAGCATTTTGGACGCAATTTTGTGAAACGATTTGAATTGAACCTATGTTATTGGCTTCATAAAGAAGACGATTCTTATCGTTATAAGCATTACTACGTTTCGATACGTTAATTTCGCCTCCACCATTTATTTACTGGTGAAGCATATTTCGTTCTATATCTGAACTAAGGAATCTATATATAGTATATAAGTAATAATATGAGGGGATAGAGAAATGGTAACACTCATGGCCAGGAGAGCATACTTTCGCGGTTCGATACACGTAACTCCTCTATCTAGGGCGGCGCCTTGCATGGCTGCCAAACCGTGTGTTTAATTAAAATCTTGATTGAACTGTCATGTTTCAATGTAATCTTACAGTAAGATTACATTGAGTTTGAATTAATAAAGATTATTGTTATATAATATGTATGTATGTATGTATATATATATGTATATATATATATATGGTTATATCTGGGACTAACATTGCAATGTTAGTCCCAGGTTATATATATAGTTATATATATATATATAGTTATATCAATCTTTTATTTCACCTAACATTGCGCCTTCGATTTGTAATCTGATCTTGAAAGAACCTTATTACGCATACTGACGAATGCAATTTAGGCTAACGTATTCGGATTTTTTAATTCAGTGAAACTTAACCACGCCGATTATCTATACATTCATGCTGATTTCAAGATCTTACTGTTTTCCGTAATTGTTTTGCAGTCTGTGCAAACTTATATGGACTAACTAGAGTTCTGTCAGAAAGTATTGAAATAGCTTCTTTGGAAACAATAAACCATGTCACTTTTAACGCAGTGACTTAAAGTTACAAATGGTATACTTTTAGAAATTTTAGACAGTGTAAATTTTAGCGAAATACAATATTCTTTTGTTATTTAGCAAACACTCTTAGATGCAAAATCTAATGAAACAACTATGTGTAGTGCTTCTGTTCTATGGCACTGCACTCTGGAATTCCAAACAGGGTTAGATTTGGCAAGGATCTTTGCCTTCTGCAGATTCAAAAGTCCAGTGGCTCCTCCCATCTCAATGCTGGGCTTTCTCCTTGAGTTTACTGATCCACCCACCATCATCCAGTCCAGCAGCATCCATCTACGTGTTCATATCATTGTCCTTTCCCCATTCTTTTCTCTATGATAGTTCTCAGTAGGTTATACCTAGGGACAGTAGAAAATCACGAAAACACGGCAAACACGGAAGCCGTGTTTTTCGGCATTTGCCGTGTTTTCCGTGATTTTTTACATTTGCCGTGTTTTCGTTAAAAATGCCGTGTTTGTTGCAATTTTTTGGGTTGTGGCAGTTTAAAGTTTTGCACAGTCGAAAGTATTTATAAAGGCTTACTTACTCACTACTCACTAGTCGTGTTTTCGTAAAAAAATACCGTGTTTGTTTGAAATTTTTTGTTGTTGTGGCAGTTTAAAGTTTTGCACAGTCGAAAGTATTTATAAATTTGTCAATGAACAATGAATATGAAAGATTTACATATAATGTGTTACAAGAAAACTGTGAAATTTTGATGCCGTGTTTTTGCCGTGTTTTTCGCGATTTTTTTTAAAGTATGCCGTGTTTTTGGCATTTTTTTACCGTGATTTTCTACTGTCCCTAGTTATACCCCCTCAGTATGTGACCAATCCACTTCCTGTGTCTTTCTCATATATTAGCATTAGGATATCTTTCCTTGTCCACTTGATGCAACATATTTTCATTTGTTTTATGCTCTTTGGTGACTCGGATCATGGTTATTAATTTTTCAAATAATCGTATTATCTGGATCTCGAGGTGGTTACTATAGCTTCCTGGCTTTTCCTTGCCATATTTTAAATAAGCACAAGAAAATCTTATTCAATCATGAATTTGTGTTGCTAGACTGCCTATTCCAAACGTTCTATCACCATATGTTGGAAGCATAATCACACATTTACAAGGGGTAAGAAAACTGTCAAATATCAGTTCAGTGATCCCAGATTTACAGATGGTAACAGAAAAGTGTTTCCAGTGTTTTAAGTCATCTTTCGAGTAACATCTTGATTGCACTACCATGCACCCTCTAATATCATCCTTGTGACATCTCTGCATAATTGTAGTTCATGATTTGGATACACGATTAGGGTTTCATTATTCTTTGTCTTCAGTTTCCTATTGCATCCCATCTTCCTTTAAATAATTTTATTTGAACAGTTTCATTTTCTAATTCATGATAGGTCTGCAATAAGATGGAAAGCAGTAATAAATTCAACCTATAAATAAGTCCAATATTTGGGCTGTGTTCAAGATCTCAAGATGCAAGCAAGTAGCCACAACAAACCAAACACATACATATGTGATGATTGTAACAAAACGTTTAAATGGCTATCCAGTCTGAAAATCCACAAAAAAAACCACACCGGAGAAAAACCATACAAATGCAATTTATGTCACAAAGAATTTGCACGGAATACTACTCTGGAACGCCATAGAAGAACCCACACTGGAGAAAAACCATACATGTGCAATTTATGCCACAAATCATTTGCACAGAAAACTCATCTGGAATACCATAAAAGAACCCACACTGGAGAAAAACCATGTATGTGCAACTTATGTCACAAAGCATTTGCATGGATTACTACTCTGGAATGCCATAAAAGAACCCACACTGGAGAAAAACCATACATATGCAATATATGTCACAAATCATTTTCAGAGAAGACTACTCTGATATGCCATAAAAGAACGCACACTGGAGAAAAACCTTACAAGTGCAATTTATGTCATAAAGCATTTGCAGAAAAGGCTACTCTGGAATACCATAAGAGAACCCACACTGGAGAAAAACCATACGTATGCAATTTATGTCACAAATCATTTGCACAGAAGAGTGTTTTAGACCACCACACAAAAACCCACACTGGAGAAAAACCATATATGTGCAATTTATGTCACAAATCATTTGCACAGAAAACTCATCTGGAATGCCATAAAAGAACCCACACTGGAGAAAAACCATATGTGTGCAATTTATGTCATAAAGCATTTGCATGGAATATTACTCTGGAATGCCATAAAAGAACCCACACCTGAGAAAAGCCATATATCTGCAATTTATGTCACAAATCATTTGCACAGAAAACTCGTCTGGAACGCCATAAGCATAAATGAACCCACACTGCAGAAAAACCATAAAAATGTAATTTATATCACAAAGTATTAGAAAAAAAAATCATCTGGAATGCCTTTTAAAAGAACCCACACTGGGGAAATCCATGGAGGTGCAATTGATATCACAAAGCATTTGCACAGAAGGTTGTCTAGAACTCTAGATCACCATAAATGAGCCTACACGAGAGAACGCCATGTAAGTGCTGTTTATGTTACAAACGATCTGCACGTGTAAGAAATTACACTGGAAAAAATAATATGAAATGTATGTAAAAAATCAGTTAAACAGACGTGCCCTCAGAAACGCCATGCATGAACCCATAACGGAGATAAACTATACAAATGCACTTTATGTAACAAAGCATTTACACCGAGTGACGTTCTGAAAATGCATTCAAGAAGACACAACTGGTAAAAGCCATAGAAGTGTTAATTATGTGATGTGTCATGGCATGGAGTGTGTCTCAGCTATCGTGCAAGATCCATACTAGTAAAAACTATGCGAGAGCGAATTCTATGAATTCGTTGTGCCGAACATGGCACAACTATGCCATGACTTAGTACATATACTATGAGAATTGTGTTGATGGAAAATGTTGTCAACTACAGAAATCTTGCCAGACTTTCTTAAGCAGAGTACGAATCGTCACAATGCAATTGAAAACTTTTCTGGAGCTGTTCTAGAGAATTGTTTGATGTTATTACTCATTTAAGTTTTTAGATGGGATGTGTGACAAAATGTTTGAAATTGAGAAGGATTTTGTGGAACGTTTTTGTTACGTTATCATGAGAACATTATCGTTATGTTATCATCACTACAGACTAATGTAATGCTCCACAGGCAGATATATATCTTGAAATATTTTAAGTGTATGGGTTTAGTTAATTTCCCAGAACAAAGAAAATAAATTAGTTTGCAAGTCTATAGTTCCTTCTGTTAACTTTATACCAGCTATAATGTTATAAACATGTTTGACTCTCGTCTAGTCATATTTCATCAATGTCTAGGCTTAAGCTATACACGATACCCGCTATTCCTCCTGTCTGCCGCCATTGACGTTGATTTGGACGATGTTCAGTTATGATATTTTGAGAGTGTAATGGTTAGCACGCTAGATTGTCAATCGAGAGGTCGGGGTTCAAATCCCGCCAGGTCAGAAATTTTATTTGAGATCTCTGCTTCACCTGCAGCCCCTAGCCAACTCAGCTATTATGAGTACACTGACCGCACACTGTTGGTGGGAAGATGAGACGGTGAGGGACAGGACTGGCAACCCGCCCTCATCTGCCGAGGCCAAGAAAATGAAGTCGCTAACATTTTATGCTCATGGCTGCCTCAGGGCTAGCTTAAGGGACTGCTCTTCTGTGATGTTTTGACGTGCCTTCTGTAACTAATACGGTATGGACAACGTTGAGTTTGGAGTTACATGGGGTCACCCAAAAGCAATGTTCGCAAAGGAGACAAGACACCTACAATTTTATTCGGATAACTCGATTCCAGTTGGGACTGATGTGGGTTAGCTCAAGCCCATTAACCCGCCTACTTTTTAAATTGGGTTTATATGGGCATGCTGGCCGGGTTCAGAGTCCTATCACTAACCTACAATTCTACAATATTCCCAGTCCAAGTATCTCCGTGAATCGTGATCTCTTCACCATCCAGACAACCCGCTCCACCTGATCATCCTCCTATCTAAGTCTTTCTTGACCCCCGGTCACTACTCATCTCAAGTTCTCCAACCGAGCCACATCCAACACAGCAACACGTACGCCTCTGGAACGATATCCCATAGATGAGTTCCGCAGATTCTCGGTTCCTCCATCATCATTTCAACTCGTCCTCCATCCTCCTCCTCATGCTCCTCTATCTATTACCTCCAGGGTTGTAGTGGTAAAATTAGAGATGAGTACACGCTAGAGGTTAGTTTTCCGAAAGAAATTAGAGGTGAGTAGGCTACACGCTAATGGTTAGTTTTCCGAAACCAATTAGAGGCAAGTACAAATATTTTTGTGAGGCGAGTGTACGGTCTCTAGAGGTGACAATTAATACGCTGTATACCCGCGTATACCCTCGACTACAGCCCTGATTACCTCCGGGCTTTCCGCTCAAAACTTGTGTCACCTTTTCAAGAACTGCTACCCAGACTCAGCTGGTCCCATGGGCGTCCGCAGGAATTTTCCAGGGGGCAAACATTTCTAGGGAGGCAAAACATGTGTAGGGGGAGCAAACTGACGTTTTTTGTATAGAATAGCTCTTACCCAATAATTAACTGACGTTTAACTGTTTTTTAGCATGAAAATCGTTGTGGGACTGTTGGAATAATCATAGCAATCGACAGATTTTCAATCAATCAATCAATCCTTTTATTGAAGCCATTTGAAGTACAAGGAAATGGCTTCAATAAAATTGGAAAAATAAAAATTGGAAATTGGAAAATAAAAATTTTATTTTTGTAAAATATTTTCTAAATCTGGGGGGCATTGCCCCTCCGTACGCCCATGTCTGGTCCTCCGCCTTGGAAATCTCGCTCTAAACGACACCCGCCGTAACAGCTGTTCTGCCTTAATTCTTTCTTGACCTGCTCCATGGTTACCGGACTCGGATGTCCTCTGGACTACGTGCTCTTTGGAACCCCATTCGATTGACGCAGCGCTTGTGGCCTTCAAGTGGCGCTTTAGAAATTTGAAGATTACGATTACACTAGATCAGCGGTTTTAAAACGGTAATAACTTACGTGTGCCACTAGTGGTACGCCAGGTGTCGCCAAGTGCCAGCAGAGGCGTAACCTTAGTCTAAAAAGTGGGGGTACCAATACTTTGGTCTAAAAAGTAGGGGTACCAATTTCTTCTCCACTTTAGCTTTTCGCATGGCGCCCATTTTGAACATATTCCCTACCAGTATTCTCATTAATTTTGGCTCTCGGTTTACCTGTGTATCTAAGTATTTTCGTACTTTTGGTGGTGACTGCATTCTCTGAGAAGGCACAATAATAAAATATTGATTGGCATTGTTTAAAAAGTGGGAGGTACAGTACCCCCAGTCCAAAAAGTGGGGGGTACGGGTACCCTCGTACCCCCCACAAATTACGCTTATGCCAAGTGGTACGCGAAAAAATTCAAAAAGATTATAATCTTTAACATTAGGCCTATATATCAATTTTTTAAGTTGTCTACTTACGGTCTTACGCTAATTGCAAGGGACTACGCGCTCGTCTGTTGTTTTTGATCCGGCCTTTGCTGGTGGTGCGCCAACATTCGATTTTTTATCTGGCGGTACAATAAAAATAAAGTTTTAAAACCGGTGCATCAGATTAAAATATTAAATTGTAACGTGTGTAGCACGTTTGTTGGTACCGTATGAGACGGCGTAAAGCGGAAGCGGAAGTGTGTTTCGTCGTTTTCGTACTAAGCGTGCATGATATCTGCATGATATGGTATCGTGGTTCTATTCAATGAAGTCACGATCATAAATTCTGTTTTTTTCACATTTCAACGTGTGATTGCAAATTGTTGGCTATCTAAAAGACGCAGTATTACTGAAATGGGCCGTAACAAAAAGCGGAGACATGCGAACGCGGTAATGTACAAATGCACCTTTAACAAGTCCTTTCTGCTCTTGAAGTTTTATCGTAAACGCAATCTTTCGCAATCTCTCGAGATTTCTACAGCGCCCTAAAAGTGAAGTAGCTAGAACCAGCTTATTCGCAGGCGCTCAGTCAGAACAAAACCGCGGGGCTGGTAAGGTAAAAATCGGTTCCAACGTCTAGATCCGAAAGGCAAGTCAGGGAGTGAGCCTGTGTATTTGTGCGACTAAGAAAGCTATACCTGCGAGTGGAAGCTGAATTTTAAAATTCAGGGCTAGGGTTAGGCACCCCGATTGTACATGATCGCTCAAACCACGTTCGCCAAAAGGCAGAATCAAAATCTGGGTTGATTTAGCAAAAGGTTTACAGTCGTTCCTTAAAAGCACATTAATTTTCTACCAACTGTACATTAATTTATGTAAACAGACTTGTAGAGAAGGAAGTCACAATCTGTTCAGCCGACTTCTTAACTTCCTCTCCGTCGAAATAGGTATTTAAGTTAAGTTATGTAGTCTTACGATAACATATTCAAATCTGCAAATTGAAGGCTCCATGTGTCGACCTTATGTGAGTTGTTAGCAAACGCATACTTCTGTTACTAGGCAGTAAGAATTGGTATTGAATGAGTCATATGACAATCCTTTGAAGCATTGCTTCAGTAAAAGAATGGAATGATGATGCAAACAATTTCATAAACTTTGCAGCCAAAGCAGTCAAGAGACGAGCAAGGATCTGAGAGGCGTCCTTATGTTCTTGCACCCAAAGAGAATGAATTGTTTGAATTCTACTATCAGGTACTTGTGTTTCAGCAAAATGTGTTCTTAGGAATTTTAAAACTGGTTGCAAAATAATGCTTATTATTAATTTTATTGCTGTCGTCTGTTTAAATTTTGGTTTAAAGTTTGTGGCTTTATAATCGATCCATCCTTTATATGCTATCCATCTGACCACCCAAGTTGTAGATTTGTTATCCATGTATCCTTCATATCCCATCAATTCGCCCAACCAGTTTAGTAGATTTATAGGTAATTGCGAAGACTGAGTGCCTCCCTATATAAACAATATGGTTGCCCCCGACTTCGCTCCAGTAGAGCGCCGCTACCTACCCTCCACATCTCACAATGCAATGCGCTAGGTAAGTAAGTAAAATGAACACTTGAAGTCAAATCCAAACTTGAAGTAAAACGAACTTTAATTTGATTGAAAATTGAAATATATGCATACATCTTAAGAAATGGTTTAATCCATTAGATATAAACAAAATCATTCAGTTGTGTTTGTAATAGAAGTGTTCGTTTTACTTACTTACTTAGCACATTGCATTGTGGGATGTTCCTGGTAGGTAGCATATTTATATATATAATATAACGGATTAAACCATTTCTTAAGATGTATGCATATATTTTAATTTTCAATCTAATTTAAGTTCATTTTCGTTTGACTTCAAGTGTTCGACTTACTTACTTAGCGCATTGCATTGTTGGATGTGGCTGGTAGGCAGCGGCGCTCTATTGGAGCGAAGTCGGTGGCAACCATATTGTTTATATAGGGAGGCACTCAGTCTTCGCAATTACCGATTTATAATCCATCCGTTTTACATCCCATCCAACTACCGACCCAAACCCATCCACCCTCCCTTCCATTCATCAGTTTTCTTGGTCACATCAGAAAGAGCAGCTCTTCCATCTGACTACTAATTCACGTGATGTTTACACTACTTGTTTTCAATTATAGAATTTTTTAAATGGTAAGTTTACTCCATGACAGTTTTATAGCTGAATGTTGTGAGTTAAGTCCTGAGTAGTGATGTAGATCTAAATTTAAAGGAAGTCGACTCGTTGACATTTGGTTTCAGGGTCAAAGTCTGGTTCCCACAGAAGATTGGAGCAAGTTTATGGAGACCTTGAGGCAACCTCTGCCATGTACTTTCAGAATAACAGGATTCCGCAGGTGACTACTACTGTCGTCTGTTCTCATTATCAACAGTGAATCACTTGGTGTGGATCTGCTTTAGCCTGCCAGTTTTGACTCTCTGGTTACATGAGCATTGCTCGCTAACTGGTGAATGTTTTGCTCTAAATGACATTTAACACCATTTGGGTTGTTCACTAGTGTAGTGGTTAGTGTGCTAGACTTTCAATTGAGAGATCAGGGTTTCTATGTTTCTGCTTTGCATGACTTCCGTAGCAAACTGATTGCACTAACTGCAAACTGTCGGTGGGAAGATGAGACAGCAAGGGAGAGGACTGGCCACTCGCCCTGATATGCCGAGGTTAAGAAAATGAAGTTGCTAAAAACTTTGTACCCATGGCTCTGTCTAAGGCTAGCTTAAGGAACTCCTTCTTCGTAGGCTAGTGTAGAGAATGCCTCTGAATATTTTCTTTTTAAGAGGTGCCATATTAATTTCCAATTACAATCACAACATAATCATCATTTGTATTATTACTATTTTGTACATCCTGTGCTTGTTGTTGCTTGGTTGTAATCGTTGTGATTGTCATTTCTGTGTGTTTCTGTTTTTAGTCACGCAAAAGAAATGCTTAGAATTATCAAAGAGGATTATGCTGTAGAGATGATGAACATTGAGATCGACGGACGTAACGTTCAGCCAGCAAAATGCTTGTCCTGGTAATTTTACATTACGTTGTGAAGAAACTTTTGATATTAATTTTGTTAGGCTATTCTTAAGCAGCGGGCGTATCTTCAATTACTCAGAGTGGGAGCCTGAGCACTTTGACTTCTCTCAAGGCAGGGTTAGTTCCTTAAGGCACTTAAAGTTACACTACTATTAAAAATTTAAAGTACTTCTATTAATTTGAAGGTATCCTGGTGAACTGGCGTGGCAGCTGGACCTTGAACGAAAACTGATTCGACATGACCAGACGTTTAAGAAACTCCACAGGTTTCTGGTCCAGGAGACAGAAAGTGTGAGCAGAATTAACCACTTCATTGGCCACACTTATAAACCACTTCAGATAAATCATATTTTAAACCTTTCATAAATCATTACAAACATCGTTTAGAAACACTGAATCCAGTTCTTATAATTAAGGCATATTTTAATCCTTGAAGCTTAGAGAAATCCTGTTTAAAACTTTTATCAACCATGTTGTATGGTTACTGAGGGCCAAGTAATGCAAGTCTGTCTTCTGGGACTGTCAGTGGATTAGCAAGCCAGATCAGTTGGGTCTATAAGGATTAGCTGGAGATGGTTAGACAACTATCAGGCAGACAGCAGCTCAATGTTTCAAACATTCTCTCAACTAACGAGAATGCAGTATGATCACCGTACTGATGAGTAATAACCCCCAGGGTGGATGACTTATGTCAGCAGTATAAGGATCTAAAGCAGAGGACCAATAATGGAACCACGTGGCAGCCCAAATGAGACCAGGCAGATCAGGTGTAACTAAAAGCCACTGCCCAAGTGCAGTCAGAGAGGAACAAAAAATGCAACCATTGTAGGGGATGACCCACAACACCAGAGACCACACCCATTGCAACTGGAGACCCTCGTCATCATATGTTTTTTCATATCGAACACTCATCCAAACTTTAGCTTACTATAGTGTCATCCTTAACTTAATAGATTTTATTTTATGCGTTAACAAACCATATCTTACTTTTTACGTTATTGTACCATGTATACCTTTCCATTTCAGGGCAACATCAGTCGACAGGAAACCGTCAGCATGATTCCGCCTCTTGTTCTTGATGTTCAGCCAAATTCAAAAGTCAGTAAAATGATCAATCCTCTTTTTTACGTGATTTATTGCGATGACATCTTTTTTTATCAGGAAAGAAAGAGGCATTGCTCTGTACTTTGTACATCTAGCAACCATTATATGATGCCTTGTGCTGTCTGTCTTAACCACGTAAAATATATAGCCTTACATCCATATCAGATTAGTCTATTTTCAGTCAATTTTTCCACGTTGTCTGCTATCTTTTGTAGAAGTAATTTCCATCAATCTAACTCAATTCTCGATATCCAAGTTGATTCACACTGCTTTTAACCTTTGATCCATTTGCAGGTGCTGGACATGTGTGCTGCACCTGGATCGAAAACTGCGCAGCTGATCGAGTTCCTTCATGCAGCCGACGAAAATGGATCAAAAAGTGGTAAGCCATTTAATGCTCAGTTTTAGGTCATAAAAGTTAACATGGTAAGCCATTTAATGCTCGGTTTAGGTCAAATTGAACAAAGTCTATCAGTTGATGCATGTGTGTTTGTAATTATTGGCTGTAAATTGTTACTGAGCCATGCAATACATAAGGTAGTATTGTGCTTTTTTGCACCGCTGTTGGGTGTGCAATTAATCTGTGGAAATACTGTTGATTAAAGCAATTACTGAGTGGGTTGTTACCTTGTCTTTTGTCATTTGAACTCTTATTACTGTTATGTGAAATTGTTTTGTCAGAAGGATTTGTCATTGCCAATGACAGTGACAACAAACGTTGTTATCTGATGGTCCATCAGATTGGACGTCTTCTCAGTCCAAACTTTGCCGTAACGAACATGGATGCTTCCAACTTGCCAAAGCTTGTCCTGCAGAATGAGGTTTGTCTCGTGAATATTATACGAATATTATACGATGATCACAGCCCTGACTGGAATGGTTATTGGCAGCAGCTATTCCTTCCACTGGCTGTATTATGCCATACGAACAGCGAGAACTGTTCTAAGTAATTTCTGCTGACGTCAATGGCCTTTGTTGCAATAAAATGTTGTTAAACTGTGGATCCTATGCTTCCACTTTGAAGGCCGAGTCCAAACAGGGTATTGTGAACATGGAATGAGGTTTTATTTTAAAGTGACTAGTGACCGATGCTTTGCATGTTACGATAGTAACACTATGGAGCTTTCCAGAGTAGGTAAGGACTGACTGAGTACTGACCCTGTCACAGCATGCAAGTTTTGGTTTCATCTGTGTGCATTCATTTATAGGTCTGAGATTCGAATACTGATTCATGTGTTTCATTCGATGAGGTTCTCTAACACTTAGTAGAGGTCTTTAGTGCTTTTGTAAGGTTCTTAAAAGACCGAAAACATACATACGTACATTGCAGAGTGTCAATGAAACCCATAAAGAGATGCATGTTTCTTGATATTATGCAGTGAAATAGTTAAATGACATTAATTGTGTACGAAATTTTTGTTTCAGAAGGGAGTTCAGCAGGCTGTTAAATTCGACCGAATTCTTTGCGATGTTCCCTGCAGGTTAGTCACGTGTAGAATAATTATTTGATTTCATATTCACAAATAAAGAGTGTTCTACTTGGCTCTGTCAGCACTATCAGTCTTAAGTATTCAAATTTGATCATGCTCGATTTATTTCGAAAACGTGTTTAGAGCAACCAGACTTGTGTAAGTGTGTTGTATTTGAGGAGGAACTTGTATAGAAGATGGTAGCTTCAGTTTTGCAGGTGTGATCTATGTGTTGAAAGGTCTTGGATTCATAATCACAGAATCTAAAAGCCATATTGTTACCTTCATCCCCTGTGTCACTTCATAAAGTAATCTGAAAACGTGAGTTGGACTCTTTACCTTGAAAGCCATTTTGTTCGATCCTGGTTTTTCATCGCTAGGTCGAGAGCGCCCCTGATGAGTTTTCCTTGACTAAGCGAGCGCTATATAAATCTGTGATTACATTACATTATACCGTGTGCTGCTGGTAAACTTTCTGTTGCAGTGGAGATGCGACTCTGCGAAAGAACGTTGATGCCTGGCAGAGGTGGAACCCTGCGATCGGCCATGGACTACACAAGTCAGTTGCATATTCCCAGTCTGTTCAATCAGTCATATCTGTCTAGCAGCCAAAATTAGTCGGTCATCAGTCAGCGAATCCCTGAATTTACAAGTGTTTCAGTTCAATCAAATGTCAGTCAGTTAATATGTCAGCCAATCAGTGTCAATCATGAGTTAATCGGTCAATCAACTAGCTCATTCAGATAAATAAGGACGTTGTTTTAAGTCGGTCACAAAGCAAGTTAACCGCTCATCAGAGGTCGCTAGACACCAGAGGTCGCCGCCACGACTGCGAAGTCAACGCCAGAGGGCGCCAGACGCCAGAGGTTGCGAGATGCCAGAGGTCGCGAGACATCAGAGGTCTCACTCAGTCAGTCAGTGATGAGTTACTCCAGCTTTGAGTCCATCTTAGAACTGTGGAAAGGTGCTATATAAATATTCAAGTGTGTACACCATGTAGTAACGTGCAGTCTGGTCTGTTGTATCATTTAAATCCCTAGTATAACAAAGTCTGTATTGAAGAAAATTCTTCTGTGATACATACTGCGATGCAATTAGCACGTCATAAATCACAAATTATATTTTACTGCTGGTGTTAGGAATAAATTGGAAAATATGAATTAAATAACCTCTGTCAACAATTTACCTGAAGTGGCGCTATATAAATATCTACAATTCAGTACTGACAATCCACTTTTTCAGTTTGCAGGTACGTATCCTTCGACGTGGCTTGGAAATGTTGGCTGTTGGTGGAAGAATTGTCTACTCCACATGCTCGTTTAATCCAGTGGAAAACGAGGCAGTCGTCGCAACAGCCCTGCGTCAAATGGCAGGTATGTAAGTCAAACCTGACTGACAGAAGTGAAAAACCAACTGTCAGCTAGTGTCAATTAGCCTTTGTTATTTTGTCTGACAAGCAATAGACCAGTTGGATATGGTCTAGCTTGTCTTGCCGTGCAGATTTTCTTAATTGTATGAGTTGGTCAGTCTATATAATCTATAGTGATAGTCTGCAATATGGCCTGTAGTCTCATTTGGACTGCCACAGGGTTCCATCTGTTTTGAATTATTATTACAGATTATATAAAACTAATCTATCTGACAATATGAATCAGTATTGGAGTGCAATATTTTTTTATTGGTTAATCGATCTTGGATCAGTTGGTCAACCTGTCCGACCTGATGTTTTCAGGTTCAGTGGAGCTGGTGGATATATCAGATCGTCTTCCTGGACTTTTACGTGAGCCTGGACGTCGCACGTGGAGAGTAAGCTTTGTGGAAATAGAGCAGAATTTCACTGCATTGATCAAACTTTTATGTTATGTTCGAAAGGAGAGCATTGTTAATTTGTGTATCAAGAAGTCGTCCAAATAATTATGTGCCAAAATATTACCTCTTGCATCTGGGGTTTGAAATTTGGTGCATGTGTTTGAATTTTTGCTGAGCTATGCAACCGGTAATGAAAGATTATGCAGTTGCTGGCCGAAGAATTCTTATTTTAAAGCATGACCCACAAGATCTGTTAACCCCAGAAATGCTTCAGTGGTTCTTTGGCACGAAGGGTTACTTGATATGGATCCCAACCCATGATGAATGGACTGGTCCCTTATGGCATATTTAGATATGGCCTTCTGCAGCTGATGTCTATGCTCTTGTGCTGATGCCTTTTCCTGGTAGAGGCTTTGATTAAATGATGTATTCATTCGCGTATCATATTTGCACAGGACTGAAGCTGTTGTTGCTTGATGTAATTAATGTGTTGAGGCATTTATATAGCACATCTCGGGTCCAGTTACATTACTCTTTGTTGCATTGTATTATATTATGTGAATTGGTATGGTAGGTGATGTCAAAACAGAGAGAGTGGTTTGAAAAGTATGAAGATGTGCCAGAGAGATTACGGTCACAGATAACTCCATCGAGTTTTCCACCTACGTCAGAGGAAGCAGAAATGCTTCAGTGGTTCTTTGGCATGAAGGGTTACTTGATATGGATCCCAACCCATGATGAATGGACTGGTCCCTTATGGCATATTTAGATATGGCCTTCTGCAGCTGATGTCTATGCTCTTGTGCTGATGCCTTTTCCTGGTAGAGGCTTTGATTAAATGATGTATTCATTCGCGTATCATATTTGCACAGGACTGAAGCTGTTGTTGCTTGATGTAATTAATGTGTTGAGGCATTTATATAGCACATCTCGGGTCCAGTTACATTACTCTTTGTTGCATTGTATTATATTATGTGAATTGGTATGGTAGGTGATGTCAAAACAGAGAGAGTGGTTTGAAAAGTATGAAGATGTGCCAGAGAGATTACGGTCACAGATAACTCCATCGAGTTTTCCACCTACGTCAGAGGAAGCAGAGCAGTTTAAACTGGAAAAATGGTAGGACATGGTCTTCATCTCCTCTGTTGTGAAATTCATGTGTATGTGCTCTTAGTGTTTCTTTTTCTTTTGTGTAAATATCTGGTTAATATTGGCACTTTTGGTGTTACAATGCTGGCTAGCATGGTGAAGGTCTTACGACTGATCATGGTTAGTACTTAAATGAAGGACCTGCCCTTCAGCTCCAGGCCATCTTGGTAAATGCAGCCCACATCCCTTGAAATTCTTTGACCGAATACCACTGCAGATACCGGTGAATCAGTACTAGTGGAGTACCAGGAAATCAGTAAGTACCAATGCACGTACCAGTGAATCAGTACCAACCAATCCAAGTACCAGTGGAGCTGTACCGATGCAAGTACCAGTGAATCCGTACCAATGCATGTATTGGTGTAAGCATACCTATGCTTCTGGGCATCGGCGTTTTCTGTGGTGCAGATGCTAATACCAGTAAATGCACTTGTACTTGGGAATGATCTTTGACCCCTGCACATGAATAGTACACTGCAGAATATTTATTTTATTTACAGGATAATGATACCACAGTTAATTTATGTGTTTCTTAAGCATCCGCATATTACCGCACAAGCAAGACACAGGGGGATTTTTTGTTGCGGTCATGGAGAAGAGAAGTTCGCTGAAGGAGGCAACAAAGGGTCCAGCTCCAGCCAAGAATGGTAAGTTATAGTTGAAACAAGCTAATGTGATGTAAATTGTCATTGATTAAAATTTCTATTGAAATTTATTCATGATTAACATTTAATTATCCAATTAATTATGAAAGACGTGAGGTATTAATCTTTAAAAAGAAATTTGTGCTGTGCAACTGGTATTTTTCAGTAACTTAATTCAATAAAAAATTTGAAAATAACAATATACTGAATTTAATTTTAATATCATTATAAATTTTGAGATATTTGTAATTTTTTATGATTGTAAAGTTTTCCCTTTGAGATCTTGATGATAAAATACCAATTTGCAAAGCACAGTGAACTAGGATTCTAATGCTTGATGACAATATGAAAGCCAGATGCTAGTGGACATTTGTTGGCCACCACCAAAAGTTCTCTTTGGACTCTTTTGATTGATTTAATGAGTTGATTAGTAATTATTTTAATTACATTTTTTGGTGCAATTAATGTGGTTGCATTGTTTAAATAATGACTACATTAATTATTAAAACTTACACAACATACTCTGCATTGCAGACATGTTGTGTACTATATTGTGCATGAAATATGGTGCATTTATATAGCTCCTCTATTTTGTTGTGTGTATGCCAGATGAGAAGATGGAAAATGCTTCCACAGATGAAGCTCCAAAGGCAGAAAATCTTGTAAATGATTCAGAGAATTCCTCTGGAAAGACAGTGTCCAGTGCATCGTCCGTGAAAAGGAAATCGGAAGATGATGACGATGACATCTGGTGAGTTGAGAAACAGAGACATGATACAAATAGCATACGGTAATTGTACAAATGTACTACGTTAATGTATTTTGTATATGCACATTCAACACCTCAAGGTATTTTTATGGCTGTCTGGATACAATGCAGAATGGATGAGTTTTTATTAACGACCAGGCTAGCCCTGAGAGGAGGTGGCCATACATATGAAATGTTGATGAATTCACTCTCATTTTCATTCCTGGTCCTCTCCTCCATCATCATCTGTTCTTCTCGCTAGCAGTGTTTATTTAGTCTATTTACAAATTTTGCAGCTGTATGTGCTAGGGGCAAAAGAGGGAGTAATAATTGCGGGAAGGACATTGAACAATCTTAGATATGCGGATGATACAACACTAATGGCAAAAAGAAAAGATGAGCTGATAGAATTAATAAGAAGGGTAAGGAGAGAAAGTGAAAAAGCTGGCTTATACTTCAACATAAAGAAGACAAAAGTCATGACAACAGCAGAATGGGATACTTTTCAGATTGACGGAGAAGAAATAGAGGTGGTAGAAAGCTTCACTTTCCTGGGATCATTGGTTGAAAAAGAAGGAAAATGTGATACAGAAATAAAACGAAGGATTGCGATTGGGAAAGCTGCAATGATTGGACTGGAAAAGATATGGAAGGACAAGCATGTGAGCATAGATACAAAAAAAGGCTCGTGAGAGCCCTAGTCTTTCCAACAGTTCTGTATGGTTGTGAGTCGTGGACAATGACAAAGAACATGGAGAAAAAGGTCAACGCATGTGAAATGTGGATATGGAGAAAAATGTTGAGAATATCATGGACAGAGAAAAGGACGAACGAATCAATACGAGTGGAGATTGGTGTCGAGAATGAAGAGTCATTAAAACAAAAAGCGACAAGATTGAAGCTTGGATTCTTTGGTCATGTTATGCGATCTGATGGGCTAGAAAAGGAAATGATGTTGGCTTGTGGTGAGGGGAAAAAAAGACGGGGTCGACCAAGGAAGAAATGGATGGATGAGATTCACGATGTAACTGGCATGAATCTGGAAGCAATAAGGGACCTGACTTCGAATAGGAAGCAATGGAGAATGTGTGTCGTGGCGATCGCTAGAGCTCCAGGAGTTGACAGCACAAGGTGACAAGGTATGTGCTATGGAGGACAAAGCGAAACGATTATCTTGAAATGTTTTGTTAGGGATTTTAACTCTAGACGTCTGGGTTGACAGTCCAGCATGCTAACCACTAGACTACCAATGAAATAAAATGGCACATTTGAGCTGTTATAAGGACGTGTTATAAGAACGTGTGATGTGCAAAGGTAGGCCAAAGAAGCATCATTGTTGCACTGACAATCATCTGGACTGACTGTGTAAACTGTGCTGTGGTCTTTGCTGGGACCTTGCAATGCAGAATGCAACTGATGAGTCTTTCCTGAAGTGGCGCTATATAAATTTGCAATTACCATTACCATGTAAATAGATACTGAGCTGTTCCTAATATTTTAGACAGTTGCTTTGCACCACTTATTTATGCTGAAAGCGTAGCTAGTAAAATCATCTGACATTTTTTACACAGCCAGTACAAGCATCATAACTTTTTCAGGTGTCTGTTTTTATACATTGACGGATCAACCTGTCTGTGATTCAAACCCTAGTCTATAGTGTTAAACTGGTAATTCATTATCATGACGAATAATTGTTCAGGTGATTTATTGCTGTTACCGTGTTTGCCCTTCAAATTATCCTTCAACGCGTGAACCATTCCTAGGGAACTTTTACTGGTAGAAACATGTTACAGCTGACAATTGCTCTGTTATAACCCGCATGTCGTATCTTTTCCAGTGAACCAATGTTCAAGAGAGTCCGTCACTATGGATACAAAGAAGATCCGTTCATCTTCCTCAAACAAGATGACGAGATGTGGGCTCCAGTCAGGTATGCTCTCGTTTTCTGTATTTTAGACTTTTCTGAGCACGAGATACCTATTAAAACACAGGGGTTGTATTATGTAATCCAAAAGAAGCGCAAAAATATGTCTTAGTAGCTCAACAGTGGAAAACACTTAACATGAAAATATTTAAGACGATGTTCTGGTTAGTATGAAAGGATGGCTATTCCAACCCAGTGTCATTGGTTTTTTTGTAAATCAATTCCTTTATCTTGAAATAGAAAACATGAAAATCTTACTTAACGTGAACATTTGTCAGTCCTGCAAAACAAAATGCAATACAAAACCTTTGATAAGATAAAATGCTATGGTTGTGGTTGCAGACATTATTATGTGTATAGCTGTGGACTAGACATAAGTGCTGTGTGTCTGATGTGTCTGAAGGATTCATGCTATGGAATGATGAGCTTCGTTTGTTTCTTATGAGCAGAGAGTTCTTCGGGATTTCCGAGGAGTTTCCGTTTTCTCAGCTGATGGTCCGATGCGATTCAGGCAAGAAGAGGAACATCTACTTTGTGTCACCAGTGATCAAAGACCTTGTCATGCAGAATGAAGACAGGTTCAAGGTCAGTGGGGTAATGCAAAGTTCAAGGACCTGGTTCTTTAGAACAAGGACAGGCCAACGTCATCTGATGAGGGTACCCGGTATAGGTGTCAGACCTTATCTGTGAGAATGAGAACAGGTAAAGATTATTTTTGTAAGAGCAAGTCCTAGAACCTGGAGTTTAAGTTTGAAAACAGATTCAGCATCAACATAGCATTTTGTGGTTTTATATATGGCATAATACTTTGTGAACTGTAAGGCAAATTTCTTTGCTCAGTGGTCAGCCTGTGCAGTGAAAGCAATATGGGAGTAATGTGGTGATATTTAGGGTCATTCTAACGAGTTTCTGATGTATGTTTATCTGTGTTGTTTGACCTGACTTGGGTTTTCTTTCTAGTTTATAAATCTGGGGGTGAAGATTCTCAGCCGCAGTGCCTCGAAAGCCGTCGAGTGTGAATTTCGTCTTGTTCAGGATGTAAGCAGTGCCTTCCGTGTTTATCTGTATACCAGTTAAATAGTGTCTTTTGTTACTAAGCAGTGCATGATAGGCTAGTGGTTAGCATGCTGGACTGTCAGTTTGGACGGTTGACAGTTCAGCACTAGCCTGGGTTAAAACCCGGCTTTGGACGCAGACGGATATGTTGAGATTTCTGCTCCTAGCAAACTTGTTATTTTCTCATACCTGAGGTCCATACTTTGTCTTAGTCAGCTGTCCTACCTTAGCTAAGCGCTAGTTCAATCAGAAATTTGTGTAGCACCTTTCCATATATCCACCCTACCATAACCTGCACTGCCTTATCCTAAATTGTTATGGAAGACTAGCTGTCATTATCTTTCAGTTCAATCTGATAGTAATCTATTGCAGTGGTCTGTAGATTTCTAGCATCATTGTAGCACCTTGCTGTCCAGAGAGGTTTTATTGATTTATTTTGTCACTAGCAGAATGAGTGAACTGAATCTAAAGTATTATTAGCTTGACGGCTTCTAGATTCAGCCTCACAACCCCACACAGGACTGGTTCAGCTCCATTACCTTAGGTACTAGCTAACGTAATAAAAAAATTTGATAGTTCATTTTAAGAGTCTCTCACAAACACTTTACACTAGGCTGCTCTCTACGAATCTCTATACTTGGCTATCATAGGAATGGATTTGATGTCGCAGGGTAGATCCTGCTTGCAGTAGCTGTTTTACTCTGTTTTTAGTGTACATTAGATTGTAAAGATGGAGTAACTTTGGTTATTAGATGTCTGTACACCAAACTGCGACTAGCTATTGGTTAGTAAAGAATATACTTACTTACTTATTTGTCTAATTTGGTTTTGTCATTGACAGGGCCTCCATATCCTGTACCCATACATCACAAAGCGCATTGTCCGACTTCTGAAAGATGATGTAATCACTCTGCTCAGTTCAGAGAATCCTTACATCAACAGGATGTCTAAATCAACTGAAGCACAACTGAACGAGTTGGGTAGGTCACGTAGAGAGCGGAGATGAAGAGTCTGTTATGATGTAGACCCTATGATGCGTTTACAGGCAGGGAATATATGTTGGTGGCTTGGAAGATGCTAAAAAGGTGGTAATGTATTCATCGTGGAGAATGTTTTTGGGAATGTGCTGGAGAGGTGACATTGCAGAATCTTGATAGCCGGAAAGTTGTTATAAATCAAAAGAATAGTTTGGGAAAATGAAGTACTTTGCTGATTCAGAGAATGCTTTTGGACCTGAGAATACTTGGGCAAGTAAAGTCATCAAATCGTTTGATGTGAGTTATAAGTGTTAGTTTAAGACACTGTCAGTGAAAAGTGTAGATGTTACGTGACATGGGTGCTATAGAATAAAGTTTGTTTTCCTTTTGTAGATCAGGGTGGTTGTGTGTTCATCTATGAACCAGACCCTAGGTTGGTTGCATGTTCTTTCCTATTGGCTATGATAATCATTTTATGGTATATGAAATTGTTTTTTTGGTATAATTTGTGCAATATTAATTGCATGAGGGTATTTGAAGTGTTGGAATCAGAAACATGTGGGGCTATGAAATGAGTGGTATTTTTGTCTGACACCAGTTCATGTATCAAAATGTATCAGTTATGGGATGGTGTCTGAAATATAAGGTAATGTTCGTTTATTGTATCCGATAGTTTTAAAGGTTCATTGTTGCATGTAGTTAGTGTTTCAACTTTTCACTTTTGAAGTGTATGTAAAGTGCAATTATTGTCAAAAGTGTGTTTTGACTGTTTTTCCATCAAGTGATATTTTGACTTACGGTTGTTATTTAAATCTTACTCTTGATAAAAGCATGTCTTACATTACCAGGGTTTGAACTCAGTGGTCAGAGGTGGCGGCAGGCTAAAAAAATTGGACACACATCCCTCCCATCTCCTCCCATCCAACTCATCCCGTCTGCCACTCGAAGTCAGGAATACAACAGTGAGATAACCTGAAGGGGCGCTATATCAATTTTGATTGTTTGTTTGATTGACAACTGTTTCAGGTTAATGGATTCACAGAATTGTTAGTTGTGTCTGACGCGAATGAAGTTTAATACCAGATGCGAGGGTGAGACAGTAGGAATACAACTGATGACTCTGTAACTGTGTAGTATTTTGATTGTGATCTTTCAGTCAAGATGGTCCGGCTTGTCAGTTGCTGCTGTGTGGCTGGAAGGGAAAGATTTCATGTCGATCTTTTATTCCAAAGTTCGAACGGGGTCACTTCCTACGTCTCTGCGGTGTTGAGCTTATAGACAAAGGTGAGCTTGGTGTTTTGGCTGTGAGAGTGTATGTTTAACATTTCTTTGTGCCATGCATGCACTCCCTGCTTCCTAAATGCATTGTCTTCCATTCAGTAGCATTCCTTATTGCAGTCTGAACATGTCTCTAAGTTCTCTTGAATCTGCTTGTATCTAAGCACTTATATAGAGCTCATATAGGTGCTTAAACATGTCGTGTCTTTGTCTTCAAGATGCTTACCTAACTTTTGCATTAATTAGACTTTAAACAGTCACAATACCCATAAGGCCACGATATCTCTCAGCCCACCAACACAACAGCTTACTATTTTCTGTGACAATCTCCAACTTCTACACAATAACTAACTGGTAATGGCACATTAACTGCCATCATAAAAAGTTGCTGATGATGTCATTTTCCATAGCAGTTCGGTAATTTCAATGGTGACTCTATATACGCTTTCAAATGCTTTCTTGAAGTCAAATCAATGAAACTCACAACGCAAAACTAAAATTCTGATCACTAGTATCGTTGGTATTAGTATAATGTGTGTTATTAGGTGGTTTGTTTGTGTGATAGCAGTAACCAGTCATGTTGATGCACTTTGTGCTAATAACATTGACAGAATTTAATGTGATGAATGTTGGACATCTTGTGTTGTAGCTGATAGGAAAAGCGAACAGAAGAACAGTGATGCTGTAGGTTCAAATCCAGAAGATGCACTGAGCAAAGCTGAAGAAGATCTGGGCGAGATGGATGAAGCAGGTAGTCCAGACAATTCAATCTAGGATGAGAACTTCCTTTCTGTTGCTCTTACAGCACCAACTAATGAACTCTGCATTTTAACTCTTGTTGAGGCCAGCATGGGTTTCATGCAAACTTTTTATATTCAAGTATTATATGCAGGCATGATCAATTGATGAGGCCAGCCATTTGGTAGGTATGGTTATGGTAATTGCAATTTATATAGCACCACTTAAATAGAGACTCGTCAGAGGCACTCAATGGGTGCTGTTGAACGATCTCCATTCTTTTCGATTGTCCAAGTTCAAGGATTTTATCGCAATTATTAAAGGTCGTGTTATGTCTTGGCATACATGCGTGTCTATATTGGTAGTAATAATTAATTGGTAAAAAATTTATGATTGGAGGCGAATCTGATAGCTCATAATGTTTTTGCATACTCAGATTTGCCAACTGAAGACCTTGATGATGATGTGGAGCCAGCCATGGAACCAGATGAAATCAAGGAATTAGATGACGAACCAAAAGAAACAAGGGAACCAGATGAAACTAGGGAATCAGAGCAAACTGTAGACTTGGCTAAAGCTGGAGAAAATGTTGAGATTGCCGGACAAAAGGAAGTTGATGACAAAGCTGTGTCAAGAAGCGTGGACAGTTAGAGACTGGAAATGGTTTTGGTTTGGTTAAGTAAACAGGGTGGAAACAGGACTGGGAGAAAAGGAAAAGAAGTGAAATGGGAAGGATGGGTAGAGACAGAGATGGAAAGAAATTGAAAAAAAGAATGCATGCTAAAAAGACAGAGACAGAGACAGAGAGACAGAGACACACGGGGAAAATGATAGAGATTATAGGCAAAACGTTCCTTTAATGTGGCTTACCTGGACCAGGTAAAGCGCTGAACCTGATGATATCTATTTTATGACAGTTTTAAGAAACTTGTTAATTAAATTCATTTATAGGATGAACAGCTTTGTCTTTTTCCTTGGGGTCATCCATAAATTACGTACGCATGGAGGGGCTAACACTATCAATCAATCAATCAAAATGCTTTTATTGTTCACCATAAACATATAGGCATGAAAATAACAAGTACATGTTACATGCAGTGACAATGGGAGTACCCCAAAGGAACAAACCGTTCCGCTAATAGGGCCCCTAGTTCCAATAAATCATTGCAACCAGTGGAGTAGTGTGTTAAGTGTTGTGTCCATTATTATTTATAGCATTAACAAGACAAAACAAAACCCACCCCCATAGGCGTAATTTGTGGGGGGTACGAGGGGTACCCGTACCCCCACTTTTTGGACTGGGGATACTGTACCCCCCACTTTTTGAACAATGCCAATCAATATTTTATTATTGTGCCTTCCCAGAGATTGCAGTCTCCACCTTGCTTCGTGTATGTAAGAAATTAGTACCCTCCACTTTTTAGACCAAAGTTATGCCTCTGCTTACTTATAATTAATCAGGCCATAATTAAGTCAAATTATCCAGGGATACCTAAGTCTAAACTTCTGGAAGGCATAGGCTAATTAACTGATCAGATTAGGGGAATTCAGTATCATACAATTCTTGAACGCTTCGTGAAGCCTATAGCCTAAAGGCCTAATCTACTGGATAGCCTAAAATCCAGGAAAGCCTAGACAAAAACCCTATCTATAGCCTAGAAGGAATAAGACAATTCATTTTCTTTTTCAACTTTTATTGATCGAACAATAGACTTCATCGATCTAATTAATAGACCGCAGACGAAAGTTCATCTTCAGCGGTCGCTCGGATCTTCTCTGTCTCCAGCCGAACGATGGACGGACGGATGTATCCGACGGAGGCCCCCGATGGCGTCTAGTGGTGGCGTCGTCGGCGGCGGCGGCGTCCGTGGCTTCGTCGACGGCGGCTGCGTCGGCGGCGGCGGCTTCCTCGTCCGCGGCGTCTCCGTCTTCGTCGTGAAGGAGTCGTCGCTCCCTCGTCATCGTCCTTGGTCGCCGCTGCTGCTGCCGATGCTCTCGGCCGAGCGCTGCGAGACCTCGACCTTCCTCTCACTGCGACGTCATCTCCCAGTTCTTCTTCCTGTTCACCCAACAACAAACCAAAACCCTTCCCTAAGAGAAAGCCATAATAGGGACTTACACCCAATGAGATATAATATAAGTTTATAATAATTATACCTCTATGCTTACACCCAAATATAAATCATTGCAGGCCAGTCAGTGTCTCAGCTAATCTGATTAGACATAGGCCTACAGGATTAGTAATCTCAAATAAATGTAAGCAAATCCTATTTCAATCTAATTAATCTGATATTTATTAATCTAATATAATAAATATCAGTGCTCCTTGGTAGGCAATCTAGAAGGGGCGCTATATAAAATTTGCTTTAATAATAATAACAGTATAAATCAAATCTAAATACTTTAACCTAAAACCTAGGATTGCCCTGTTCTCTTGTAAGTTTGACCCTTATGCTTGCCAAAGAAAGCTCGTCTTCGGCTAGCATAAGGTCAAACTTACCAGTTCCAGATCTTCGTAGTCCTCCATCTTGTTGTTCTTCCGATCTTCTTGCAGCGTTGATGGAACTGAGCGACTTACTCGACTCGGCCCCCTTTATGGGCTTCCGCCCAAGAGAAACCAATCACAGCACAGCTCCGAACACAATGCGTTGCCATGGTAACCAATATTCAAATCGGTCGCTTTTAAGCACTTTCGGCCCTAAAGAAACCGTCCTCAGCCAATCACAGCACAGCTCCGAACACAATACGTTGCCATGGGTGCGATTTTAGCGTTTGTCTTCTCCAGTATGAGAATTGTAGGAAAAAGACTGGGGGGTTAGACTTTGATTTACGTGGAGTTGGAGTGTGCAATGAAGACTTTACTGCGGGGTCCTAAGAAAGACTGGGGGGGGGTTAAACCCTCAACCCCCGACAATTCTCACCCTGGTCTTCTCAATTCAGAAGACGTACGATGACAAAGTTTGAGCAGAAGTTATGCGCTGGCAAAGTGGGTCGTAGTACACAGGGGCCTACAGCGGTCAGTGAACTCAGTTAAAAGACTTGTATTTTTTTATTCAAAACCACGGATACTTATCTTCCCTGTAAGCAGACACCGTCGTATAATGTTTGCCAGTCAGGCCCGAATTAAGGGGGATGCGAATTAAGGGTGCTGTAGCACCCGGGCCCGCAGTTTTGAGGGGGCCGCATTTTCGGAAGTACATTAAAATCTTTATTGTAGGCCCCTACTTCAAGTAGGGGCCTACAATAAAGTAGGCTACTTGTAATTGGTCCCCGCGCTGATGATGGCCATAGGCGTAATTTGTGGAACAGAGTCAATCAATATTTTTGGAACAGAGTCAATCAATATTTTATTATTGTGCCTTTCCAGAGATCGCAGTCTCCGCCTTGCTTCGTGTATGCAAGAAATTGGTACCCTCCACTTTT
Organism: Allolobophora icterica; assembly: GCA_963556255.1. Classification (NCBI taxonomy): domain Eukaryota; kingdom Metazoa; phylum Annelida; class Clitellata; order Crassiclitellata; family Lumbricidae; genus Allolobophora; species Allolobophora icterica. The sequence continues at coordinate 85,308,716 of OY744603.1, read as the reverse complement.
TAGACCAATGTTACGCCGCTGCCCACCCCATCAACCCCAATTGTCAAGCATTGTGTGCTTAAGCAGTGAGTATAATCAAACCGCTTCAGACCAGCCCTAACATTTCTTTAAGATCAAGCAGTAGAATTGTTCCATAAGCAACATAAACACAGTCCACAGACCCAGTTGAGAACCTCTGTTTACAATCAAGTAAATTAGTTCATACTTGGCCACTTACTTAAACTCAATTGACAGGTCACAGTATCGGTTGATTTCAGGGCTGTAGTGGTAAAATTTGAGGTGAGTATACGCTACCGGTGACCAGCGGCGTAAAAAAAAATTTGAAGACCTTTTGTTAGGAATTCGTCTAAGAAAAATTTCAGACTTTTCACAAATTCCCTTAAAATTTTCTGACTTTTTACGATTTCGTCTCTGAAAAAGTTGATGACCTTTTTCCTCAAATTTTCATTACTCAGGTCTCTACAGAGGTAAGTATACGCTGTATACCCGCGTATACCCTCGTCTACAGCGCTGAGTATACGCTCTCAAATTTCTCTAGAGGTGAGTATACGCTGTATACCCGCGTATACCCTCGACTACAGCCCTGGTTGATTTTACAGTTACAAGGCATTCAATAAATATGCTTTTAATTTATTTTTAAATTGGTACAATGATGGAAGACTTGTTAATTCCAACGGTAAAGTGTTCCAAAACGACGGACCATAAGTCTGATCTTGGCATGTGTTTGCGTATGCTAGCGAACGGAAGCGGGGGTGGCGGAGGGGGGTAAAACCTATAATTTGTCTTTATTGGTCCTCAAATTGATTGGCCTTCAAGCGAGCCAGCGTTCAGTCTTTCAGCTGTCAGGTACTGTCGGGGGAAAAAAGACTGTGGGAGAGGTGTCACTTATAAGATCTCACGTCCTTACCTCTGAACGCTATTATTAAACTATCACACAGCTGAGCAGTGAGTCCATGGATTACTCCTTCAATCTGGCCTAAAGTGCAGACAGCCGCTGCCGAACCGACACATTCTGCAGCTGGTCTGGGGAGGTATGTGCGTCAAGCGTACATAGTACGTACGGAGGTGGGGGTGGTGGTGGAAAAATTATGCTCGCGAACAGGGAGGGGGATGGTCCAATTTTCCCGGATTTCTGCGTACGTAATATATGGATGGCCCCTTGCCCATTTACGTAATAATAATAATGATATAATATTTTCTTTATTTAAGCGCCTGCTAACCGCACTGTGCTGTACAGTGAATTAGTGTACTAGTGTACATATAGTAGAAACGGCAGCCACGCAGGGCGCCTTACATACATGTATACAGTAGAAGCACATGATAACAGTTTTACAGGAGTCGAATATAACTGTTTATACGGCAGCCAACAGGGCGTCTATCACAGCCTACTCATTTAGCCACCGCCGCCACCTAGCGAGTGGAAGGCTGAATAAACCTTACGGGGTCTGCACTACAGGATTCGATCTTGATACCTACTGCTCTTCAAGCCAGTGTGTTATTCATTACTCTACGGGCCCCCGTAGAGTATGAAATTATTAAAATTATTATTATTAAAATTATTATTAATATTAATTATTATAATTATTATAATAATTATTATTAATAATAATACAGTTATTATTATTATTATTATTATTATTATTATTATTATTATTATTATTATTATTATTATTATTATTATTATTATTATTATTATTATTATTATTATTATTATTATTGATGTTGAAAGTTTTTCAAATTTCAAACGTGATCGAATTGACTCATCGCTTCTCAGGCTTCTGACCATGTAGACCACGGGCGTAGCTAGGATTTTACCACAGGGTGCATACTGCGTGGCAGTAGTCAGTAGAAGACCTGCAAGGAGCAATCTGGCTTAAATAATAGTAATAGTACACTAGTACTAGTACAGCAGAATGTGACAGGGGGTATGTACACATCTTGTATAGCTACGCCACTGATGTAGACAACGTGATCATATGGACCATTTGGTTGCATTGCTTGGACCACGTGGCCACGTGGACAGTGTGATAATGTGGACTACAGTCATGTGGACTGCGTGTAGGCCCTACATGTACTTGGTTGCATTGACAGTGTGGTTTTGTCGACCACATTTAATGCCGCATCAACCTGCTAGGTATTGAGTTGAGGATACAAGTAAACTACTGTTGAGTGCAGGGCTGTAGTCGAGGGTATACGCGGGTATACAGCATATACTAACCTCTAGCGAAATTTGAGAGCGTATACTCAGCGCTCTAGACGAGGGTATACGCGGGTATACAGGGTATACTTACCTCTGTAGAGACCTGAGTAATGAAATTTGGAGGAAAAAGAGAGGTTTTGACAGGTTTTTAGAGGTTTTTAGGGCGAATGACTAAAAAAAAGGTCATCAACTTTTTCAGAGACGAAATCGTAAAAAGTCAGAACATTTTAAGGGAATTTGTGTTTTTAAATTTTTTTACGCCGATGGTCACCGGTAGCGTATACTCACCTCAAATTTTACCACTACAGCCCTGGTTGAGTGTGATCCTGATGTCAAAGGTTCATTCCGCTGAGGTGCAAATATGACCATAACAGTCTAATCTCGTCACCTGAATTGGTGCACGTTTGCCAACAAGATGGAGGGTGAGTTTGTGCGCTCTTCCATGTACGTTGGCCCACCCTAGTACTAAGTACTAACCCCACTGAATTTAATTTTTACTAGTACTCGTTAGGAGTATAGACGTTCGCAAGGGGATAGGCTACTAGGCTATGGGGAAGGTAATGCCAAATGCGGACAAGTGGGAGGGAGGGGTCCAAAGCAGGTCATTGTTTGTGGACGTACTTACGCGTAATAATGGTATAATAAAATTGAGAGGGCATATGATTGGGACGAGGCTTCCGATGTTAAACGGAGAAAGAGCGGGAGGGGAGCTAGAGTTTTTTCAGAGGAGAACAGTTTCAGTAAGCAGCTTGAAAATCTCTTGAGTAAGATGTTGTGGTCTGTGGAAATGAAGGCTGTTGAATATCAAGGAGGCAGAGACAAAAACTATCGATGAGAGATGGCAGCAGGGGCGTCTACACCATGGAAACCTTGGAGCAAATACTCCATCCAGGAAATGGGGGGGATCTGTAAGTGTATGTGCCATCATTATTGGGGGAAGGAAAGGGGAGGGAGGGAGGGAAGCTGCTTCAATGACTTACAGGGGGATAGACGCCCCTGGATGGTAGATACAAGCCTACTGTAGAGGGAAGTAAGTAAGGCTTCAGTTGGTTGCCGTTTGGGAAAGCCTAGCGTGGTTAAGGGGTGTGTTGAAGTCAAGTAGTAATTAATCTTAAACAGTACTTCGGTTAAATTTGGGGGCGAGAGACAGATCAAAGCAGGCCGGTATTTGAAAGGATAGGGGTTATATTTCGAAGGTGTATATAGCATAGAATAGAAATTTGTAATTAGTTTGATTTTGATTGTTTGAAGAAGCGCTACGTATGCATTAGGCCTATAGTTTCTTGACAAAATGAAGAGTTTTCCAGGTCTACTGGTAGAGCAAAGATCGATCTCCAACCGAGAAATATCCGCCGAACACCCTGTCGTTCATCCTATAATACCGATCGTCAAGTCCGTATACTAGCTCATCGATGACCCTGTGACCCTCAAACTTTCCATTCAAAGCTAAAGTCCTTCCTTATCAAGAAATGTTACTCTGACCCTACGAGCAGCCTTTTCGTTTTTTCCAACCTAAATAGCCTAGGCTACATATGTAGGCCCTACTGTACAACATCCCGAACAGCTGTTTTGCCTATTTTCATCTCTGAACGTCCATCAACCTGATTTTGGCCTTAATCTTAACACAGTATCTCTTAAACTCCCTACTGAGTTGACGCAGCGCTCGTGAACATGCTAATGCCCGGCTTTATAACTTAAGAGTAGCGCATGAGTAGTTTTTGAGTTTGAGATTACGACTATAAAACGAGAGTTAATTAAGGGCTAGATCTTTAACGACAAGAAAATGCATTTCTCATTAAGTTGTTTTAATTAGGGAAGAACGTTTACCTTCGTGAGTTAGAGCCTACCTTTAATAAAGAAAGACAACTTTCTGAACTTTGAAAGGGATTGTTTTTTGCTCGTGGATATTTCACGTTTTCCTCGTGTGTGTGACCCCGAAAGGCTGACAACGAGAACCAGCTTCACCGTCAGCTGCTACGATCAGTTGTCTCCATCTCACTTTGTCTCACTCTATGACTTCATTCCTTAAGCTATATGTACCCCGTGTCCGTGTGTATACTTGCATGTGTGTGTGCCTACGTGTTCGTATGCCTGTCTGCTTATCTGTCGCTGTAGTACGTGTCCATCCGTCTGTGTCTCTAAGTCGGATTTGGCTGTTTCGACTTGTATTCTGAGCGGTTTGCTGATAAGTTGGGCGTTACTTTCCACTCACCTGGGCCGCCGGGCTTTATTCCGCCATCGCATTCCACGGCCAGTGCTGCCTTCCATTAGACTCATGACGAGATTTTCCGATCGTCGAGGTTCTCGGAAACCACATTACCAGAAAGCGCTTTTCTCGCTAGTGCATGGTGTAGTCCCCGATTTTATTGAAATATTTGCTTGTTTAATTTAAAACGGTAATTAAACGATAAGGAGCCAAGTTTGTATGAGCCTAAAGAAGCTATCAGTATCGTCCGCAAAAGAAGCTTCTACTTTATTTGGGGTCAAATTTTGAATATAATTTGCATGTGGATGGAATAATAGTAGGCTTATGCAGTATGCACATTACAGATTTGTTAGGAAACCTTCAAGGGTACTACATTTATTTGCAATTTTTCACATCATTATTAACAACAGATTGTCTTAGATTAGAAAACTAGTCAGTTGGGTAGGCCAACTGGATATGAACATCAGGCGCATGCTTTTAACACCACTGATTAATTAATTATAAGTTGTTACACAGTCGCTCCATAAAATTTCTGACAAATAGGCTTAGGCCTATATCACCTGACTACATTAAAACATCTGAATAACACAGAGGTAACAATTAGAAAAACACAAAGCTGTAATCACAAGAAATTAGACTCCTAAATTAAATAGAATGAATGAACAAATTATTATATTTAGTCTATTTCCGGCATACGTCAAACAGATTAAACGTCGGTTGTAACAGTGAACGCACAGAGTTCACAGTTCTGCGGTTACGATGTCGACGATTGCGCCAGGCCACTGGAAAGCAGCATAAATCGACCCTTTTTAGACAGTCCTAGAAAAAACTGGATTACTTGTACACATGCGCCGCCTAGCGGCTGAGATTATTACTCCATCATTCTCGGAGGCTGATCCGCTGAGCTGGATTTATGTTGACTGTTAGGCCTACGCGTGTAGCAGTCCGTCTGTCAAAAGCGATCCTGTCTGCCATCGGGTTTTTCTCTTCCTATTGTTTTTCGTTTCAGATCGGATTCTAGTTTAGTTTCATTTCTTCGAATCGTTTTCCATCGAGAAAGCAACGACGCTACGGTTCGTTAACGTAATTTCTAGAACAGAATGATTATGATTTCTGACTCGAATTCACTTGAAGAAACTATCGATTTGAAAGCCTGTTCATTTTACAACGGCGCTATAGAAATCATTAGCCTAGATTAGATTAAATACAACACGAATCGTTCTAGTCACGACACAATGATCCTTGGGTTCGGCAGAGTAGGCTCTTAGGCCTTGTAGGAGAAAAAACGACAATATAGCTTTAATCTTTGGTTTCAGTAAAAGAATTAATTGGAAGGATATAGCCTGCTATTGTTAGCTCTCTCTGTCTCTGTCTGTCTCTGTCTCTGTCTGTCTGTCTGTCTGTCTGTCTGTCTGTCTGTCTGTCTGTCTGTCTGTCTGTCTGTCTGTCTGTCTGTCTGTCTGTCTGTCTGTCTGTCTCTCTCTCTCTCTCTCTCTCTCTCTCTCTCTCTCTCTCTCTCTCTCTCTCTCTCTCTATATATATATATATATATATATATAATATATTTATATATATAGCCAACAACAGTAGACTATATCCTTCCAATTAATTCTCTGGTTGAAAGCAAAGATTAAAGCTATTGTCGTTTTTCATACACTCGCATACTGCGGCATACATACATACATATATATATATACATACATATATATAAACACATATGAAACAGCATATATATATATATATATATGCTGTTTGATATGTATCTAGTGTCTTTAAAAATGGCTGAACTATTATTGCCTTCTGTATTATACTGAGGTATGACTTGCTGTTGGCTTTGCTGCTTTTAACACTGTTCGGACGGGCAGCGACAGAAGACAGAGGTTATCGGGCGAGACAGCGAGAGAGACAGACAGACAGACAGAGACGGAGAGAGACAGAGACGGAGAGAGAGACGGAGAGAGGGGAAAACACAGACAGACAAACAGAAAGAGTGAGAGAATGTGAGAGAGAAAGAGAGCGGAACATGGACAGAAGCAAGTAGAGGGAGAAAGACAGACATACAGGCAGACACATAGACAGACACAGTGTCGTGTGCGTAAATCGACTATTTATAGATGATTTACTGATCCTGCTGATGTTGTTCCTGGTCAACAATCTGACGTCTACGATGCCCAGGAAATCCATGCTAAGATATATAGGAGTCGATGGATAGCTCCAGTTTTCCCTTCTGTGTTTACCTAATAAACATTCATACATCATAGACAACACCCAACTATAAGTGTGTGTATGGTCTCAGTAAGTAACTCGCACACGCTTATAATAGAAAACATGGATCTATTAAGTCACGTAGGAATGCTCACGGAAACGAACTCATGTTTATTAGACTGTTTATTTCCTAAATTTATGTGGCGCTATCATTTCGCGACGAGCTATAACGACTGGGTTTGAGTTAGGACCCTCCTATGCAGGATATATACGTATATACATATGCACACATACAAACATACATATATACCCAGATACATACATACAATGCACTCTCACTGCTGCCACGTGGAGATCATAGTCAGTGCCAGATTTTGGCGTAAGCTATAAAAGCTGCAACTTAGGTCCTCAAAATCCGCAGGGGGCCTAAGAAATCAGAATTTTGTTTTTTGTTGGGGGCTTATTGGAAATCTTATGAGTAGTATGTATATTCTGTGGAAACTCTTTAAACGGCTTGTGTAGCAAATTCCATCTCGCCTGAGTAAATGCATTCATTTGAAAATAATATTTGAATTTTTCACTTTAAATGCCTTGCTATTAAATAATTAAAAGGCAAATATGTTTTCAAGCTTTGTGAGACCTTCTGGAGTAATTTTTTTAACTAGGGGCCTCCAAGCTTTACACAGCTTAGGTCCTCACCAAGTCTAATTCCGGCAATGATCACAGGGTAGCTTTGGTTAGAGTTGAACTCGTTGTCTCAGTAACTCCTCGGAGGTCAACTGGTGCCCTCTCCCACCCTATCCGACATAACGTCTAAAACTCTAAATAGCGCCACAGACTCCATATTACCCTACCATCTCTTTCGAACCCCTCGCTACAAGGCTCTGCTGATTTCTTGCATCATTATGTGTAATGTATTTTATGCAGACGTTTCTCTAGCGCCTGTTTGTGGACGTATGTTGTCGTTAGAAGATAAGATGGCGCCACAGAAGTTATAGGAAGATGGCGGACGGCGGAATGTAACCAGGTCTCCAATTGTCTGGTCATACTGTTACAAGCGATGGCGCTCATGAACGATTATAATATATTTGATATGATGATGAGATGTTGATTATTTTAAATGACTATGAAATTGATTTTGCTATTGCTGACGATTTATGATAACGACGACGATGATGATGAATGATGATTAAAATGAATAATTATGATGATGAAGGACGAATGCTGATGATATTGCACAGTGATGATGATGATGATGCAGCCGATGATGCTGAATAATAATTGTGACAATGAATGAAGCTGGTGGATGATGATGATGAATGATGACGATGAATAATGATATTAAAATAATGATGATGACGTATAATGACGATGATGAATAATGATGATGATAAATGATAAATGATGATGATGATGACGATGATGATGATGATGATGAATGATGCCGATGATGAGGAACATAATGACGAAGAACAATGATGATGAAGATGCAGATTTTAAGATGATGACGTTATGTAATGTAATAATATAGCCCAGTGCGTGCATTTCCTGTGATTTTCCTGACTGGCGTCGCTGGCTGATTCAGAGTCTGAGAAGATGGGAGGGGTAAACGTACCATGTGGAGGGTTAAACGTACCAAGTGGAGGATGAAACGTACCATGGGAGGGTAAAACTTACCATGGGAGAGTAAATGTGCCGTGGGGATGATTATACACGTATCACGGGGAGGGTAAACGTACCACGGGTAGGGTTAACCTACCATGGGGAGGGTAAACGTACCATAGAGGAGTAGTAGGACTACAAGGTGAACTCGTTCTGTTTGACGTCTTTGCCAACAACTCTTTGGTTAAGAGCAACTCTTGGCAATATTTCATTATCTTTTTGTGACGCAGTACAAATTTTTCATGACTGCTTTTTTGTGTTGTTACCTTCGTTCCTTTCTCAGAATTATGACTTTTCCTGGTATTTTGATAGTTTCTCTGAATTCCACAGCAGTTTTTATTACCTCTTTATGATTTCCCAGGAATTGTGAAGACCTAATTCTTTTAGTAGGTATCCTATGGGCAAATAAGTTTATGGACCAACTGAATAGACTCCCAAATCAAATGGTGAGGGGGCATGAATTGGTGCTCCATTTCCGTCCTTGTTGATGGCGAGTGGTGGTGGTAGCTGTGGTGGTGAGTATCAGTGGGATGGCCACAGACCAGGAAGGGCCGTCTTCCTCTGGATCTTCGTCTTCTAACAAGGAATATTCCACGCAATGTCGTAACTTTTAATTCTCAGGTGGCAACCGGACAAAAGAGCAAGTGGTATGTAGACAGCATGTGGGGAAGAGCATTTCATCGTGCTAGGTAGGAAGGGCCTCTGGTGAGGCTCTGTTGAAGTGGCGCTATATAAATTTGCAATTACAATTACAATTATAAAAGAATATGTGAGAAAAAGGTGTGCGACACAAGACCACTAAGCTCCTGTGAAAGATTGGATGTGCTGAGCAAAAGTAAAGAATAGAAACGGTCACTTCAGAGGCAGTGAATGCGGCTTAACACTGAGAATTCTTATTTAGAAATTTTCTTTCTATCCAGTTCATCTCAATTAACTGAAACAATTGAACGAGTCTGGGATTACAATGCATGTCATTACAGATGAGCCTCTTCTGTTTCTGCTACTTGTAGGTTACAGCTGCTGTCTTCATCGGTCCGCCTCTTACTGACCAGTCCAGACTGACCAGCAACTGACCAGTCTCCAATGAAGATTCCAAATGACCCGTGTGATATTGCCCGTGCTGTCTGACCAATTTCAGCTGATCAACTCTTACTGAGCACTCTCAACTGACCAGTCCTGACTGACCACTCCTGACTGACCACTCCGGACTGACCAGTCCTGACTGACCAGACATGATTGACCACTCTTGACCGCGCGGTGGATGCAATGTCCGGCGTCGGTCGATTCAACTTCTCCGACGGAGGCAGCTACACGGGCGGGTTGCACGACGGGGCAGCTCAGGGTCTGGGGTTCTATGCCGGACCTGACGGCCGGGGTGTATACGCCGGTTCGTGGAGGGGCGGGTTTGAGGAGAGCGGGGTGTACAGGTGGTCTGAGGGTGAGAGCTGCTACGAGGGCCAGTGGCTACACGGCAGGAGGCACGGGCTGGGTATCGAGCGACTCGAAGGGTGGCTGTACAGAGGTGAATGGACGCAGGGATTTAAGGGCAGATACGGGCTGAGACAGAGCACACGCACTGGGGCCAAGTACGAGGGCAGCTGGGCCGTAGGGCAACAGGATGGGTACGGAGTGGAAACCTACGCCGATGGAGGTACGTTCTCCAATACACTGCAGCATATATATGTGTATTATGTAGACTCTTTAAAAACTGCTTTTGTAGCATTTTCGATCTTGCCTGAGTAAATACTTGTGCTACGAGCGCCTCTGAGTAGGTGTCTTGGAGGGGCCTATGAATGAATGAATGAATGAATGAATGAATGAATGAATGAATGAATGAATGAATGAATGAATGAATGAATGAATGAATGAATGAATGAATGAATGAATGAATGAATGAATGAATGAATGAGTCAGGACCTGGCTGAGCACAGACAAGTCTTTGGAGTGAAGACAGAGAGTTTGAAATGTATAGCTTTGTAGATGATTATCCTCGCCTTATAGATTAATAAATAATTTAATAACGGCAAACATTAAAGCTATAGGTTACTGTACAATTGAAAAGTGTACATACATACCAATTATCTCCTCTATTATATTTTTGTGCTAATATTTTTATAGATCCAAGTTATATGGATCGCTTATTTTCTATGTTTAGCCGTCTGCCTGCGTGTCCCTGTGTCTGCCTGTATGTGTGTCTATGTATATATCTGTCTATCGGTCTTACGCTGTCTGTTTGCCTGTCGGTTTGTCTGCCTCTCTATCTATGTGTCAGTTCGTTGTCTGTCTGTCCGTTTGTATGTCTGTCCGCTTACCGTCTGTCTGTCGTTTTCCCACGTCTTTTCTGTCTGTCTGTCTGTCTGTCTGACTGTCTGTCTGTCTGTCTATCGGTCTATCTGCCTTATTGTAGGTACGTATGAGGGTCAATGGTTGCGAGGAGTTCGTCATGGTTACGGGGTTCGTCAGAGCGTCTCTTATGACCTTGCCCTTCGCTACCACCAGTCCAACGCCCTGCCATCATATCCCTCTCCCGACGGAACCCCCTTTAACCCACATGGCCAGGACCCCTTGCTTAGTGCCCGTGACCGACGGATCGAACAGGGACGGGCAGGGGGCTTCGTCCTCGTGACCGATCTCCGTGAGAAGGACCTTGACAAGAGAGGGAGAACCGGTCTAAGGGGAACCCTACGGCTGATCCGGCAGCGAAGCACGGGAGACATTGAGGACCCGTCTAGGGTGGGCGTACGCGGCCCAGGTGGGTCGGTTCGTAGTGTGGTCAGTACTGGAAAGGGGAAAGGAAGAAGTACGTCTAGGGGAGGGAGCAGGGACGAGGAAGAGGAAGAGGAGTGGGGGAGCTTTGTCAGTCTCGTGGGTGACACAAAGTTCCATGAGGACGTGGTGGAGAGGTACTGGGGCGAGTGGAAGAACGATCGGAGATCGGGATACGGAATCTGCGAACGTTCGGACGGAGTCAAGTACGAAGGTAAGGGAAGAGTAGTTCTGATTGTACTAAAAGTATTCATTTAGCGCTTGCTTTGAAAACTCTTGATGACGCGCCTTGCCAATGTAGGTCATGTATGGGGCTCATAAAGACATTGAAAAGGCAGGATAAGACTCGGCAAGACTTGGAAAGACAGGGAAAGACCAGGAGGGCCGAACAGTTGAAGTTAAGAAAGGCAAGGTATATAACAACGTTAAGCAATGTATGATAGAGCATGGAAAGGCAAGGGACGGTAATGTAAGGCAACGCGGGCCTAAGCAAGGCTATATCTAATGAAAGGTAAGGTGCGATGTAGCGGGTAAGGCAGGTTACGGTAAGATTAGGAAAGATAATGCAAGGTAGGAAGAGGGTAAGGTAAGATTAGGGAAGACAAGGTAAGCTGGAGGAGAAGATAAGTTAAGATTAGGTAGGACAAGATAAGCTGAAGGGCGTATCCCAAAGTTCGCTCCTGTCTCTGCCTACATGCGCGATGTGTTGCACTGGCTCCCTATCGCGCAGCGTATTTCCTATCGGATCACTGCCTTGGTCTCTCGTTGTCTTCTAGGCTGCGCTCCATCTTACCTTCGTGACCTTTGCCGCCCGGTGTCCGACGTCGTAGCGCGTCGGGCACTACGCTCCTCGGCCAGAGGGGTGCTCTTGGTCCCGCGTGCTCGTTCTTCTATTGGGCAGCGCCGGGCTTTCTCAGTTGCTCTTGGTCCCGCGTGCTCGTTCTTCTATTGGGCAGCGCCGGGCTTTCTCAGTTGTGGGTCCCTCCACTTGGAATGGGCTCCCGCTGGAACTGCGATTACTACCTCTGAATAATTTGCCTGCATTTCATAAATCGCTCAAGTCTTTCTTTTTTAGCCGTGGCTGAGCTGGGAGCGCACCTGAGTAGGTATCTGAAGGAGCGCTATATAAATTTTCAGAATGAATGAATGAATGAATGAATGAATGAAGGAGAGGAGAATAAAATGGGGGTAAAGGCAACTATCGAAGGTCATGTGAGATCGTCAATGTCACATGCCATAGCGTCATAGATTTGTGTAGTGTAACACGATGGATATAAATAGCGTTCTTCAAGTAGCGTTACGTTCGGGTGTAACGTATGTTACAGGCGAGTGGCTCAACGACAAGAAGAACGGTTACGGCGTTACATGGTTACGAGACGGAACTCGACTGGCGGGAAAGTACAGAAGGAACGTTCTTCTTTCTTCCACTTCAGACGTCAAACCGTTCTTGATGAGAACCAATCGACTGAGAGAACAGGTCGAGAACGCAACCAAGGAAGCTGAGCACGCGGCCAAACTGGCCAAGGACAGAGCGCAGATCGCTCAATCAAGGTGAGCCACGTCAGTGCTACTCAGATCCACGACCCAGTACCGATCCGCGAGTGATTGGTCCCGGGCCGCGGAATAATAACGGAATTTTGATCGTATTCAAAATATTAAAATATAAAAAAATGAGAACACGACACAATGTTTATACATAGCAAACAGTTTTAACACGCACCAGTAAGAAACGTATATTTGTAATAAACAGTGACAGTTGTGAAGCCTTGATTTTAAAATAAGATGTCATAAGTTGGCCTAAGCTGTTGGTGAAAAGTAGCGATACACGGTATAAGGCAGATAAAGCATCGGAGAGTTAGAGAAGCACTGCGCTATGTATCACGCTTGTGCCTGGTTACACCCTGAGGGTCATGCCTTGGAGATAGCTTTTAGTGCTGTGAGGTAGACGAGATAAATCACTACATAAACAAAGAATTAATACTCGAATTCAGGTTTAGATAAAGCGTCTTTGTGTAGTTGGAACACATAAATTAGTCAGACCGCTATATAAATTAAAACGAATGCGAATCTACAGGAGCAGATTAGGTGTTCTTAAGTAGTTGGCACATGAAGTTCCGATTGTATGCTTGACCTTTACGGCTTAGAGCATAAACCTCCAATCATAATCTTATCCTTTGCTACCTCTATATCACCCTGTAGCGTTCTTCTGATACTGACATGCTGTGGTCCTCGTATTTAGAATCGTCTACTACAAGAGGCCCGACTGCCATGGCCAGCTCGTTACCAGCATTCAAATCAATTGTCAAGACTTATTTTGTACTCTGGCTTTTGCATGACCCCGTCTTGACCCCAACCGAACGTACAACTGCGACTAATATTTAGATTTAGGCTACTGACTTTAAGCGTGTAGTAAGTGTTCTAAATAAATAAATTGTATCGTCTGACGTTACAGTAATGAGGTGAAGTCTTTCTTTCGTTTGAATGCATAGTGTTAGCAGTTCATTGAAATATTGCGTCAATAGGAGCAATAGCCTCACTGACAATAGCAATAGACCTTTCTGTGCTTTAGGACAATCAGCGCTCGAGTAAAGGCAGACGAGGCGCAAACGGAATCCGGAAGAGCCGAGTCGCTGGCGGAAGCGGCCAGAGCGCAGGCGCAGAACTGTGCAAGCAATGTCGCTGAGCCAGGTACACGTCATCATCATCGTCAACATCATCATCATCATTAGCATCATCATCGTCATTATCATCATCATAATCATGATCATCATCAAAATCATTAGCATCATCATCGTCATCATCAAAATCACCATCATCATCAAAATCATCATCAATATCAATGCCATCGTTGCCGTCATCATCATCATCATCATCATCATCATCATCATCATCATCATCATCATCATCATCATCATCATCATCATCATCATCATCATCATCATCATCATCATCATCATCATCATCATCATCATCATCATCATCATCATCATCATCATCATCATCATCATCATCATCAAAAATCATCATCATCATCATCATCATCATCGTCGTCGTCGTCATCATCGTCATCATCATGATCACGATCATCATCATCGTCGTCGTCATCATCATCATCATCATCATCATCATTGATCATAGTCATCATCATCATCGTCGTCGTCGTCATCATCATCATCATCATCATCATCATCATCATTGATCATAGTCATCATCATCATCGTCGTCGTCGTCATCATCATCATCATCATCATCATCATCATCATCAGCACCACCACCATCATCTTCATCACTACCACCATCACCATCATCATCGATGTGCCTTTACAGATATACAGATGTTGTTAGATACAACATCCACATGCATCCAAACACAAAGACGTATATAACACATCATTTACATGAATAAATACTTAATTACATACATACATAGGTATTTCAAGTACAGCTGTGTAGCTTTGTAATGTTACGGATATTGCAGCCTCACGTGAGTCTACGACAGTTGCTATAATGTGACCGAGGCTCAACCAAGAATGATTGGCCGGGCGATGTAGAAGCGCCCAGTAAGCGGAAAACGTACGTTAGTTAATTTTAAGAGAGCTCCTTATTCTATGACGCATATTTCGAACCACCACGACAGTTCATTGCTCTCTACTCTTATCATCCGGTTTTTATGGATCAAGGTTGATCCATTATAGGCGGACGGCAACAAACAATAACATCCCTGTATATTTCGCATAGATCATTATTTTGGCCACGCAAAGGGCAAAGTTACTCGCGTCCTTGGCTACATGTTAACCAATATTCACACACCTTTATGATTAGGATGTTATATACTTTTCTAACTGTTTATTAGATGTCTGTAAACCAAAGTGCGATTAGCAACTGGTTAATAAAGAATATACTTACTATTTGCTTACTTATTTAATACACACATCACACGTGTTCATATCTGTATCTTTGTCTCTGTCTTTTTATCTCTGTCTCTGTCTTTGTTTCTCTGTCTCTGTCTTTGTATCTCTGTCTCTGTCTTTGTATCTCTGTCTCTGTCTTTGTATCTCTGTCTCTCTCTCTCTTCTCTTTGCTAGCGATACGACACTTAGCGCATTAATTTTTATTCTGGTTTGCTTGACCCTTCTGGATGTGTGTGCGTGTGTGTAGGTGTGTGTGTGTGTGTGCGTGTGTGTGTCTGTGTGCGTGTGTGTAGGTGTTTGTGTGTGTGTGTCAGACATATCAACACAGGCCTACGAATGATCGTCATAACCGTAAACGAATCTTAATGTCGTAGGGTCTCAGATTTTTATGAACTGTCTTCGTGAAGAGGATTTTCTGAGGTCATCCTTGGTCCACCCAGATGCCACTCCCCTTCAGGCGCATTCGAAACCTCATCACACGGCATCGAAATTCTTGTCCGTCTTCCGGTCCAAGCGGCGCTCACAGGAGAAGCCAGCAACAACCTTCGACTTCGAGGCACCCAACAACCACACCACCGCCAGGTTTTATTCTGCCACCGACAATACGTCACGACAGTTCCGAGGTCATGACCTCGTGGGCAAGACACCGGTGCCGCCCGTTTCGCGAATGAATACCTCCACCGTTTCAACCGGAAGTGGAATCCAAGTCGACGGCGGAGGGATACGATCACGCGTTCGGGAATTCGGTCCCCAGCGAGGAAAGTTGTCAAATGAATATATGATGAACCATGAATCCTTTGCCAAACCGGAAACGGTTACTGTTGCCATCGCCCAGAAGCAGGGATCGGCAGCGCAACCGGAAGTAGGCATTGGTGTGTTGCCCAAATCGGCTCAGGATGTCGGGAATCAGTTCGATGTGCTTCGCGATATGAAAGTCAACCCTGAGGTAACATCCCCGGTTACATCCGTCACCCTTCCGACCTTCAGCCGCTTCCTGAACCAGACCGGAAGCGACGGTCCGCCACATTGGACGCCGGGAAGACGACGGGCGCAAGGGCAGATACCGCTTCCGTCGCTGAGTCCTGTCGCGTCTTCGGAAGATGGCGCTCCAATAGATTCGCACCTTCACTTCCGCCGGAAGTCGCTTCCTAGCATCGTCAAAGGGCCCGACAGCATATATCCGTCTACGAAACCGGAACCGAATCCCAACCAATCGACGACGACGCCGACTTCCGGAGGAAAACCGGAAGTGAAGGCCAGCGTCGCTTCCGGTTCGCCGCCGGAACCGGAAACGATCGTGATCGAGGACGGAGTGCGGAAGCGAGTGACGCCCATCTACGGCCCTAGGTCCCCCGTCCGCGCTTTGGCTGTCGGGGGACGCGCTGGTCTCCCGAAGCTCTATCGCATCGAAGCGACGGGGGCCCATGGACGGGGCAGCGAGCCCGACCTTACGGAAGCAGCCCTTGAGGGAGTGGAGGTACCTTCGAGGGAGGTCGTCTATGCCCTGAGCCAGCAGAGGAGAGAGGAACTGGCCAGGGAGAGACTGGAGGCGGATAGGAGAAACGGTGGCCAAATCATACTGCGACTCGGCGACGCGAAGGTAAGGCATTCAGCCTCTTTCCAATTTAATGTAGTGGAGAGTAGTTTGTTGTGTAGTGAAGTGTGGTGGAATGTAGTAGAGACCATTCTAATGCAGTGCAGTATTTACTGCACCATAGTAATCAGTACTACCTAATTTATAATACCAAATTAATTAATACCTAATTAATAATACCTAATTAATTTTGCCTACTTAATCATAGGTATTCATGAATTAAAAGTGTAATGTAGTAATGCAGTGTCGTATTAATGTAGTAGTACTGCAGTAGTTTGTTGTGTAGTGAAGAGTGGTGGAATATAGTAGAGACCATTTTAATGTGGTGTAGAGTAGTTTGTTGCATAGTGAAAATTAGTAAAATATCGTAGAGACCATTTTAATGTAGTGTAGAGTAGTTTGTTGTTTAGTGAACAGTGGTGAAATATAGTGGAGACCACTTTAATGTAGTGCAGAGTAGTGTGTTGTGTAGTGAAGATTGGTGGAATGTAGTAGAGATCAGTGTAATGTAGTGTAAGCATTCATGAAACGAGGTTCACCAGGTTTCTTTCAGTTCGACAATTGTGATCCGTGTCGATACATCACAAGTCACACTAGATAAGAAGTTGGTCGTAGGTCGTAGGGATCAAAGGCCGATGATCCGTGGCCACTCGGTCACCTCTACAGCCAGTTTGCGAATACTCGACGCGTATCTTGTCTGGCAGTGAAGCGCACCCTCAGCGTAGTCTGGGGTTGTTGATCAAAGTTGATGCAGACATCGACTGTATAGAGGACAAACGTAATATGTCCAATGCTTAACACCATGGACATATTACGTTTGTGCTCTATACAGTCGACATGTATACTGTAGTCGCTGCAACGTGCTACAGTGACTCGGACCATGCTACTCTCGTAGGGACTGATCTTCTGGATGCTGACCTGATTGCGACTTGGTTTTGGTGCATCATCGGTTGATGCCTTGTGCATTAGACATCGGCGCAATAGAAGTTACTAATTATTACTACCACAAAACATACCCTTACAAATTAAATGAAAATGCGCCAAATAAATGCCTAGTGAAATTACAATACATCGAATTACGTTACGCTGCATTGCGTTACGATTAATTGCATTACGCTGCGTCATGTAGGACTGGTGCGCTCGTCGGAAGATGCTAATCGTTCTGTTGGCCGTCAACTACGCTCTCGTCAGCGTCTTCTACAACATGCTTCAGCAGCAGGACCATCAGCAGTCATAGCCAGACACGATGATTCTCAAACACCGGACCGAGACTGGACACAACGGGCAATGGTCCGTCAACTGACCATGAGTGATCAATCTCTTCCGACAGCGCCATTGACGCTCCTCCATCCGAACTGGTTATCTCGTGGCCGCGAAACTGCAGCAGTAACCGAGGAACTAAGAATTTGGTGTGTTGTTACTAACATGGCTGGGATATCTGGAATGTTGTGGTGTTTTTTGGTTGTTGTGGAAATCGTATCCTTGATGCTACAATCATCAACAATACCTACGCCGCTTGCCAATTGTATGCTGACATCTCATGAGCAGATTTCGCAGCTGAGCAGCAGTCTGCTTTCTACGCTGGGCAACCCACGTCCGCCCAAAACTCACAACACTTGCAATCTCAGCATAAGTTTTTCATAGCATGCTAAAAACACTCCTCTTCCATAGATCCTATCCTGATTCCCGCTCTTCCTTACCTTTCTCGCCGCTCCAACTTGACACATTCCACAGTAGCGTTCCAACTGTCTCCGTGTCTCGACTCGGAAGTCAACCTGAACTGTATACCTGCCCAACCGGTCTTATCCAAACCGATCGCATGTGTAAAAGCTGTTCCCCGCGACATGGCCTTCTTTGGTCACTATAGAAACCTTGAGATTGCGATTACGAACATTTAAACCAAACGTTGTATAAAGACCGTTAGACCGAGTAATTTAGGGTGTATTGCTTGCCGTGGTCCTTGTTGTGCGCGTTTAGGGAAGTTAGAGGAATGGTCGTTCGAACTTCCTGAGTTTTTGAAAATGACAATCCAATCAATAATAGGCCTAATACTAATGCGTAAACTTAAACTCATTATGTTTGAATTAGTACTTTTTAGTTCATAATATAACATTACATAACAAAGTGAGAATTTGTAAATCGCAACTTGAAGAAAAACTCACCAGCAGCGCTCCCAACCAATCAGGAAGGACTCACGACCAAACAAGACTTCAATAACAGAATTGTTTTCTGTATAAATTTTAAAGAATTTAAAGTTCAGCAAATTGATAACGTTGATGATGAAAACGACAATGAATATGATGACAACGACAATGAATATGATGACAACGACAATGAATGGGATGACAACGACAATGACAAAGACAGCAACCTCATCACGCAGAGTCTGAAAGGTCATGAGATTGCTATTTGTTACATTCGCTAGGAGGCGTATATTCCTTGGGTGACAAAATGGCCACCGCTTTCTCGATGGTCAAGATGACGTATACTCTTACAGCGTCGGTTTATTATCGACAATCAATAAATCACGGCAATCACTCCACAAATCTTAAAAAGGTCCAATTTGTCAATCAGTGGTTAAATTTCAATAAAAACTTGGACTTTAAAGTAGAAGAAAACGTAAAGTAGGCCTAATAGGGCCTATGGCTGGACGCTAATAGACAATAGGTCTATAATTAATGTATGATATGTCCAGCAAAGCACAACCATGGCCTATTGTTGTCTACATCCAGACAATAATTTACCTTTTATACTAATAAGATGTCTGGCAGCAGGCTACATTGAATTATCATTAACAACCGACTTCTATGGCAATCACTGGCTACTGCAGAACGCAGAACACAGGTAAAGTACGGTAAGATATGGTAAGGTAAGATAGGTTTAAATAAGATAAGATAAGCTAAGGTAAAATAAAGGAAGGTATGGTAAGGTTAGGCAAGATAAGATAAGGCAAAATCAGAAAAGGTAAGGTATGGTAAGTAAAGATGAGATGTAGGCCTAAGCAATATATGGTAAGGTTAGATAAAGTAAGATCTGGCCATAGTTCGAGAATTCGTGACTTTCGGTTTTAAAATTCGTAAAAATTCGCGAATTTTTTGTCTATTTTAAAATTCGTAAAAATTCGTTAAAATTCGTTGGGCTATTGTTGGACTTTTTTAACTTGACCGTGACGTTTTGCAAAAACAGCGTAAGCAACAACAAATGTGATGACGTCGTGATTTGTTGTGTTAAGCTTCTGCTTAGAATTTAATGTAAAATTCAATATAAAAGTTTATTACGTAACGAGTTAATTTAGTTAAAATCAAATTTCCTAAAGATGAAAGAACATGACCGGAGTGGAAGTATGTAGTTATTTTGGAGGAGAAGGAAAGGGTAATCCAAAAATACAGTGTTGTTTTTGTGGCAAGGAATTTGTTGGTTGTTCTACCCGAATTCGGGAGCATTTGCATGGCAAAAATACAGAAACCAGAGTCGAGTGGGAGCAGTGGGCTGTTCCTGACTGAGAATTAGAAGACGATGAAGTAGAAGACACAGCTCCGTGAACGTTGCCAGCCCATTATAACCATGTTTGGTTGCAAGCTGTTTTAGTGACTGACTGGTCACACTGGAGCTGGGGCACTAGTGGTTTTTAAGTTCTGCTGACTGACACTTACAGTCACACTATGATAGAAATCGAAGTTTAAGACTCCAAGTAGAACAGTAACTGAATAATTATCAGTACTGTTGTGTTGCTAGTCAACTATCTTTTACGGCTGATTGCCTATGACATTAACATTTACTTGCTTAAAAAGTTGAAAAGTAAAGAAATAATAAAATTTGTTGCCATGGCAAAGAATTCTATTATTTTAATATTTCACGAATTTTAACGAATTTTAAAACCGCAGTTTTAAAATTCGTTAAAATTCGTGAATTTTATAAATTCTTAAAATTCGTAAAATGCGAATTCTCGAACTATGGATCTGGCGAAGCAAGGTTAAAAAAGGTAAGGTATAGTAAGCTAAGTTAGGTAAGGAAAGATAAGGTATACGGAAAAGTAAGGTAAGATGTGATAATTTAAGATAGATAAGGTATGATATAACAAAGTAAGGTATTGTAAGCTAAGATAAGTCGAGATATAGTAATGTAAGGTAACTTAAAGAAAGATCAGGTAAGGTAAGTTTTAGTAACATTGGGTAAAGTACGGTAAGGTAAGGGTCCCAGGGATGTTTGGTCTTACGCCGCCGGTGAATTAACTGAACCCATTGTACCAAAGCGCAGAGCATTAGACATTTACAAATACATACCTACGACTCCTCGGGAATCGAATCCTGAACGCTACAAAGAACAATGTAACGAGAACGAGACAGGACGCAACCTACTAATAAAACTACGAACTTTATGTAGAACCGCCGAGAGGTGCAAAAAGAACGAACAGACGAACGAAGGAGGAATGAACTTCCGGTTGCAAACTTTTGCGCGCTTGTACGTCATTGGCTCGGATTCCAAGATGGCTGCGCTGATCGAAGTCCTCAATCCGGGCACTTGCCGTCAGCCATCTTCCTTCCGACTACAGCCACAACATCCGGACTGGAGTAGACGCGCTGAGGAGGGACAACCGGAACCGTCTCTATGTCGCCCTTGGCAACGGTTCCCCTAGCAACGGTCTCCCTAGCAACGATAGTCTTGGCAACGCCGTTGTACACGTCCCTTCTCAGTCGACCTTCCCCTTCTTCGTATCCGTCGCAGAGGGTGCCCCAGTGGCTCGAGCAGTCCGCAGTGGTGGACTCGCCGCGGTTGGGACAGTCGCTGGCGTGATCCTGGGAGTGGCAGTACCGAAAGGCTTCTATGGCGGCCACCCGTGGCCAGTCCCTGGGTGAGGCGGTCGAGCGCAGCTGGAAGACTTCTGAGTATCGCTGTCCGGCTTCGGTACGCGTCAGCTTCTCCTTGAGGACGATTGGAGTTCTTTCGGTGAGTACGAGGTCAAGGGGCTGCGACGAAGGGGTCACGGTCCCACGACGATCCACTTCCGGTTTCAGAGGGACACGTGACCGGACTGGGCGGAACTTCTGACGCCATCTGTACACGAGAAACACCCCTGGCAAGTCGGTATTCATCAGTTGATTAACAAAAGTTAAACTTCATCTAATTATAATTCTATGTCACTTTTCCAGTGTCCAAAAAGACAATGGTATTAACCTTAGAAGTGACCTCTGAATGACCTATAGATTATCTTCGAATAACCAAAATGTTTCCTCTAAAGGATCTTTGTTAATAACCTTTCACCAAAAGAACCTTAAATGACATTCGAAACATCTAAAAAAATAACCTGTTACTAAATAACCGTAAAGAAGAAGAGCAGGAACTTGAGCTACTAGCCCTGAGGCATCCATGGATATGAAGTGACTTCATTTTCCTAGCCTCGACATATCAGGGCGGGTGGCCATTCCTCTCCCTCGCCATCTCATCTTCCCACCGACAGTGTATGGTCCGTGTACTCATAATAGCTGAGTTTGCTATGGACTGTACGCGGAGCAGAAATCTTGAACTAAATTTCTGCCCTGGTGGGGTTTTGAACCACCGACCTCTCGACTGACAGTCCAGCACACTAACCACTACACTATCGAGCACACGTAAATGACCACTCGAATGATCTTAAAAGAGCCACATGTTATCTGTAATGACGTGGAATTTCTTTTAATTACGAAATTATGTTACGTAATTACGCATGTAATCGCTGTACGCATTTTCATGCATGGATGCTTTCAGATGCCAACAAAGGCCACTTAATTATTATTTTTTCTTCGACTTTCTGGTGACCTTCAAATGACCTTCAGATGGCGATCAAATAACCTTCAAATGACCTTCGTATGACCTTTAGTTCTGAGGCTCACCGTCTGACATGAAGAATGCAGACCATGATGATGGCCACGTACACCACGGTGACCATAGCAACGCCGAGTATTATAGCAATTGACATTCCTGAAGAAGAGAATGCGTTGGGACGATGATTACAACGAAGACAACGACGACGACGACGCGGTGATAATGACGACTAAGGTATGATAATGACGACGAAAGCGGCTCGCTTAATATCTTCTCTGCCTGCCTCGGGGTTCTTGTTAAAGGTCGGAGTCGGAAGGAGTCGCGTGGACAGGAAACTGAGGCGTATAAGCCAGGAGACTGACAGAAGCAGACAAGGAGACACACACACAGAGTGAGAGAGAGAGAAAGAGAGAGACACAGAGAGAGACAGAGACAGACAGAGACATACAAAGACATACAGAGACATACAGAGACAGACAGAGACATACAGACAGACATACAGACAGACAGACGGACGAACAGACAGACAGACAGACGAGCCACGCAGTTGAAAAGAAAGGTATCAGACAGAAATATACTGTACAAAGCATTGACATCATTTCCTGTAAGAGAGAGAAAATCACTTCCCAAAGCCAGATGCATCATGGGATAGTTACCGACGACGTCACCGGAAGTCTGTGAAGTACAGTAGTGCACAGACAAGTAAAAAGAAGTAAGCAAGGTAAGGTTACTTAAGGTTTAGAAGGTAAGGTAAATTTGGTGAGTTAAAATATGGCAAGTTAAAATGAATAGGGGTTTGTTGCAACCAGGAATTGCAGAGTGAAGGTGAGATGAGATAAGATAAGGTATGGTGAGGTGCATAAGGTAAGGTGTGGTGAGTTTAAGGTAAGTTAAAAAGATTTAAGACTACACAATGTAAGATAAAAAAATTAGAAGGTAAGGTAAAGCTTGGTGAACCAACTGAAGGAAAAGAAATGATTTTGAAGGCTATGATGGGAAAGAAAGATAGTCCCCATTAAAGTAGCGAAACCAGATGGAGGACTGGGGTAATAAGAAGTTAAACGGTGAGGAAAATTCTGTGAA
The DNA here is from genome assembly GCA_963556255.1 of Allolobophora icterica. NCBI lineage: Eukaryota > Metazoa > Annelida > Clitellata > Crassiclitellata > Lumbricidae > Allolobophora > Allolobophora icterica. The sequence goes on along the minus strand of OY744603.1, from coordinate 85,285,287 downwards.
AGGATATGATAAAGC
>OY744603.1:85245272-85282772 GCA_963556255.1 Allolobophora icterica | reverse complement strand
AGGTATCTACATAGTAACCGTCTGAGGTGAGGATTGAACCCGTACTCTTCACGTTACAAGGCCAGCGCTCTAACCACTGACCACTGTGTCCCACACATTAAGTACAAATCGGTCGGTCCAGTTAGCTAATCGGAAAATAAGCGCTATAGAAGTCACTGTGGATAATAAATAGGTCAGACATGACGGAGACAAAATGGCGTAGCATTGCGTTACCCCAATTTCGTCTAATTACCAAGCGGTGCCTTGCCCCAGAAAATTGACAAACAGCACAGGGTCGGATCAGTATTTCCCACACATCTAAGACCAACTCCATCGTGGCATAGGATCGTCAGAACTCAAAATTCGGGTAAGGCAATATCCATGTCACGAACTCCCTTCCATTCGTATTGCACCAGTTGCGTTAGTCCGTGTGTGGCGACGTCACCGGAGCAGCGCCTCAGTCGGAATTGCTTGGCCAGTGAAAGATTCGAAGGGGTTCGGTTAGCGACAGTGATTGCTTTGCTAACAAGTTGTCTAATTAAGTGTGACGTTGTCTGAACGTCACACTTGATCCCACGTTCCTCATCTTCTGCTGCATTAGGTTTTAAAAGAATTTTGAATGACGGTGTAAACAGATGTGATAACATTAACCTTTTAACCACTGCGACGCTTCGAAGACTTTAAATCGCAAAACACTGATGTTTAATCTCAAATTAGAAGAACCTACCTGATCTGGAACAGTTCCTGAGCTTCCCGTTTCCAGATTATAAGGACCTACCTGGTCAAAAACAGTTCCTAAGATTCCCCTTCCAAATTAGTAGAACCTACCTGGTCTGGAACAGTTCCTAAGCTCCCCTTCCAAATTGCAAGAACCTACCTAGTCTGGAACAGTTCCTGAGCTCCCCTTCCAAATAAGAAGAACCTACCTGGTCTGGAACAGTTCCTAATTCCCCTTCCAAACGAGAAGAACCTACCTGGTCTGGAACAGTTCCTGAGCTCCCCTTCCAAATGAGAAGAACATACCTGGTCTGGAACAGTTCCTGAGCTCCCCTTCCAAATGAGAAGAACGTATACCTGGTCTGGAACAGTTCCTGAGCTCCCCTTCCAAATGAGAAGAACGTATACCTGGTCTGGAACAGTTCCTGAGCTCCCCCTTCCAGCGGTTGTTATCACAGACGAGGATGAATGACTCGGTTGTTCGGTTGCAGAAGACAACAACCCGATCGAGATGGTGTCGCGCGTGCATCTCGGCAGGCAACACCGGATCCAAGCAACCAATCACTACAAGACATATGGCAGTGATGTACGTTGTACATTATAACGTATAGCTTAGTGTCTTATGCATCAAACTGGAATTTAAGGATCCTCCTTAAATATTTGATGCGTCATCGATCAATACAAATAACAAGGGCTCCTTTTTTACATGCACCCCTACGCCTCACCCCAGAGTCATTGTGAGCCACTACTAGCCACTGGGCTCTCCAGAGAGTTAGTGTGAGCCACAAATAGCCACTGGGCTCTCCAGAGATTTAGTGTGAGCCGAATAGCCACTAGGCTCTTCAGACAATTATTGTTAGCCACGAATATCCGCTGCGCTCTGCAGAGGGTTAGTGTGAGCCACGACCAGCCACTAGGCTCTTCAGAGAGTTGGTGTGAGCCACGAATTGCAACTGGGCTCTTCAGAGTCACTGTGAGCCACAAATAGCCACTAGGCTATCAAGGGAGTTGTTGTGAGCCACGAATAGCCAGCCACCAGATTCTCCAGAGAGTTTATGTGAGAGGCAAATAGCCACAGAGGTTCTTCAGAGTCGTTGTGAGCCATGATTAGCCGCTGGGCTCCCCAGGGCGTCAGTGTGAGCCACGAATAGCCATATGGCTCTCAAAAGAGTTAGTTTGAGCCACGAATAGCCACCGGGTTCTCCAGATAGTTAGGGTGAGCGGAAAATAGCCATTAGGCTTTCAGAGTCATTGTGAGCCACGATTAGCCAATGGGCTCTCCAGAAAGGCAGTGTGAGCCGTGAATATTCATTGGGTTCTCTAGTCAGACCCTCCAACGTTCGCTCAGCATGACCTGGAGTTCATGAAGGCTGCTGAGATCAGTGGACTTCGAATGACGATCGCAAAATTTAGCAGATTAGAAAAGCTGTTCGCCGACCGCTTACAGTTGGTGGCGCCACATTCGCAGTCCGTGTTCTGTTTGAGGATGGAGACCGGATGATAAACCGTTTCGACTTATATATAGCGCTTTTTCGCAAAGGGCTAGGGAAGCCATAAGTCAGGCAATGGCGAAGAAACTGAAACTGGTTAGTTTTAAGAGTACGACTGATTGGCGCTTAGCTTTAGAGTAGCTATAGAGTTTAGGATTAGGATTACGAGCCTGATTTTAGCCACAATTCCTTATCTGGCTTTGGGCTCCAAAATATCTTTAAAACGAGGGGAAATGATACTATTAAAAGTCAGTGTCATTAGGACAAACTGATGCGTTTTGTGCATGGGGACATGTCCTTAGATTCTATTGGATTGGCAATACTGGTGATAACGGTCGTAATAACGACAGTAGGTCTACAGATAACCTTGGGAATTATTAGTTAACCAGAATCTGGTAATTATATGACGTAGGGTGTGATTCGTCGATAGCACCTACCTTCAAACTTCAGCAGAAATCTCGTGAGATTTCCGGGCAGCAGTTGAACGCGCACGAGATTTGAACGAGACAGGTAGACGTGTCGCTCACGCCTCTGTCCTCCACCGCACACGGTGACGCTGTTTCCGGTCGCCGGTTCGTCGACGATGGCGTACCGGAAGCAGTACTTGGTCGCGTCGTCTTCGTGACTTCCGGTCGCGAGCGAGCGATTGCGCAGAGCGAAATCGAGCAGCGTGAGGTTGAGACGCTGACCGAGATGGAATCGAAACTCGATCGGGCACGGAAGGATATCGATCGAAGACGGTGGTGCTAAGAGGCCCGGCGCTGGCGAAGTACCCTTGGCGTATCCGTCCGCGGGTGGCGATGACGTCACGTGCGTTGCCATGGAGCTGCTTATGAAGCCGCCGGCGGAAGTGACGATCTGGATTCCCGTTGGGAGGCATTCGTCGCGCGAGTTCCTGATGACTGAAGTCAGAACACAGGCGTCATATGTCACGTCATCTGCTGTAATGACGTGGTGACATTAGCGTGAACTCGGTGTCAGTGTGATGTCATGTAATGTGATGGGACCGATTGTGTCTCGCATTAGAGTCGCAAAAGGGAAGTGCAGAGACAAATGAGACGAGACTCGCAGTTCAGAAGCCTCAATTCGTACCGGCTTAGAGGCAGGCTACTATAGAACTAATGTAATTTAATGTAAATGTAACATGAATGCAATGTAACTATAACTGTAAACGTAAATGTTAACGTAAATGTAAACGTAAACGTAAATGTAATGTAAATGTTACTCTCCGAAATTTATCATCCCTACATAAAACCAGCGTCAATGAGACCAGCTTATACGTCGGCATCTCAGACCGAAATGGCCAGGCTATTTGGTTCGGTTCGACACCAGGTCAAAATCCGGGGGGGGGGGGACTGAAGGAGGGAAGAAATTGACAGACGGAAGCGTTGGCAAGGGTGGATGGAGAAAAAGGTTGGCAAGTTATGTTACAACCTGCAACATCAAATTTAAACATTTTAACTCAAGTTTTAAGTCTTTTAAAACGAAGTTACAATACGGAAGACGGCCAAGAATGGATATGGTTGTTCCCATTCCTCGTATCTCATCGTATTTCTTGTCCATCTCCCGTTTCCATTTCCACCGATTTGTCTCTGTCCTCTCCATGTGTTACTTCTGTTTTCCTTCCTAAGCTCTCATTTCTTCCACTCTCTCCTGCTTTCTTCCTTCCTTCATTTCCTTCCCACGTTCTTCTCCTCTTCACTCCACCGTCTTCATTTCCTCTAAATCTCACCTCCTCTTCCTCCTCCCTTTCTTCTTCTACTCCACCTCCTTCTATTCCTCAATTTCCCTTTCCCCTCTCCTCACTGCCAACGACCTAAACCGCGCAGACTTCTTGAATTAACTCCACGCGTCTGCCCAGAATACTGGCCGGAAACCGTCGGCCGACACCGCGGCCGACTGCCCGACCGTCGGCCGATGGACCGGGCGCATCAAGGAACGAAGTCCGGTCACGCCGGTAAAGTGATTTTATCCGTTGCTGTGGTAAGTAGGTAAGTAAGCCGGGCGCCGCGCTTAATTTGAAATTTTGTCATCGTTTGGTATTAGCGGCGGCGACGCGAATTAATTGGGCGCTGGCCGACGACCGACTGAGAACGACGCGGAAACGCAATGAATTCTGGGAGCCACGCCGATTAATTTCTCGCGAGACTCGCACCTGGCTCTCGTTCGCCGCGGAAAAAATTCAATAAAGCGACGACGAAGGTGTCCGATCAATCAGTCAGTCAGTCAGTCAGTCAGTCAGTCAGTCAGTCAGTCAGTCAGTCAGTCAGTCAGTCAGTCAGTCAGTCAGTCAGTCAGTCAGTCAGTCAGTCAGTCAGTCAGTCGTTCATTCATTCATTCAGTCAGTCAGTCAGTCAGTCGTTCAGTCAGTCAGTCAGTCAGTCAGTCTGTCAATCATTCATTCATTCATTCATTCAGTCATTCAGTCAGTCAGTCCGTCAGTCCGTCAGTCAGTCTGTCAATCAGTCAGTCTGTCAATCATTCATTCAGTCAGTCAGTCAGTCAGTCAGTCTGTCAATCATTCATTCATTCAGTCAGTCAGTCAGTCAGTCTGTCAATCATTCATTCATTCATTCATTCATTCAGTCAGTCAGTCAGTCAGTCAGTCCGTCAGTCAGTCTGTCTGTCAATCATTCAGTCAGTCAGTCAGTCAATCAGTAGGCGAGATGCGTCAGTGCGTTTGTGAATTAGTGATTTAGTGAGTGAACGAGCGAGTTAGTCAATCATTCAATCAATCAGTTGGTCAGTCGATTTCAGTCAGAGTGTGTGTTATTGACTTCCTGACTTCCTGACTGACTGCCTGACTGACTGACTGACTGACTGACTGATTGATTGACGGACTGACTGACTGACTGACTGACTGATTGATTGACGGACTGACTGACTGACTGATTGATTGACGGACTGACTGACTGACTGACTGACTGACTGACTGACTGATTGATTGACAGACAGACTGACTGACTGACTGATTGATTTACGGACTGACTGACTGACTGACTGACTGACTGATTGATTGACGGATTGACTGACTGACTGACTGACTGACTGACGGACTGACTGACTGACTGACTGACTGACTGACTGACTGACTGACTGACTGACTGACTGACTGATTGATTGATTGACGGACTGACTGACTGACTGCTGTCTGACTTTCTGACTGACTCGTTCGTTTGTTTATTTGTTCAATTGCTCGTCACACGGATTCATTTTAGTACTGAAGTCCTAGGAAATTAAGTACAAAGTTAATATTAGACCTGTTTAGCCGTTCACACATTCTTTCATTATCATTTACGCAGCTCCTATCTTCCTAACAGAAGCACAGGTAATGGAACACTTATATTTAGCAGACTCCCCACGGCTGAGCAAAAGGGGTCAGCGAGGCAAAATTTCTGCTGAGCCGACGTCCATATGTCCAGGGATTACACAAAGGAACATATTAGGCGAGATAACACGTATAATCTAGATCAAAGGAATCCGCCGGCGACAGATTACAAAGCGGATTAACGGATGGAGGCAGACGGTCGATGGATTAGTGGCATGTCGACGACGGATCCTGGAAGCCTTGCAGCTGGAGGAGTGGTGGGGTGTGTGTGGAGATAACCACATATGGAAGACTGGATGAACTTATCATGGATGACGACGGGCAGTGGACGGAAGCAAGAGTGATTGTATGTGGGGTAAATCAATCAATCAATCAGTCAATCAACACAATCAATTGCTCTGTCATTCACTTTCTCGTTAATTTGCTTATTCTGTTGATTGTTTCATTCTTTTGTCAGTGAGACTGACTGACCGAAAAATTGATTGTTCGGTTCAGTGATTGATTTAGTTATTGATTGAGTGAATAATTGAGTGAATGAATCATTGAGTGAATGAGTGAATGAGTGATTGCTTGAGTGAATGAATGATCGATTGAATGAGCGAAGGAATGAGAGATCGATTAAGTGAATGAGTGATTGAATGAGTGAATAAGTGACTGACTGAGTGAATGAGTGATTGAGTAAATGAGTGATTGAGTAAATGATTGATTGATTAAGTGAATGAGTGATTGATTGAGTGAATGAGTGATTGATTAAATGAATGATGAGTGATTGATTGAGTCAGTGAGTGAGTTAGTTAGTTAGTGAGTCAGGCAGCCAGTCAGCAATATAGTTGTCAGTGAGTAAGTGAGTCATCAGTCGGCTAAGTAATTAATCGATCAATTGCATATTTTTACGGCGCAAAGGGGAACAGAGATTCATTGGGAATCCGAATTCTGCGACGTCAGGAATACAATATTTCATGCGAAGGAAGTGAAGAAGGTATGTCATCTCAGCATAGAGTGGACCAGAGGAGCCAGGATGGCTGCATTTAGCCAGATTCAGTTCATCAGGACGGAAGTATCAACGGCAATACAACCAGAGCAATCAAAGCCATCATCAACAACCTGGTAGCATGACACAGCCCGTTTTCTGCTTACTACTAGAAAGTCCCTTTTCTAGAGGCAGGCAGGCAGGCTGGCAGGCAAGCTGATTCATGCGAGACAGACACACGCAGATACACAGACGTATCACCGATACAGACACACAGACAGGCTGAGTACAGTCTCCTGATTCATGCGAGACACAAACAGAAAGATAAACATACAGGGCCAGATATTTAGAGACAGACCAACCAGATAAACACAGTCAGAGACACATACAGAAAAACAAACTATAAAAATAGACAGCCACACAGAGTCGCATGCACAAAGACGCGTAGAGTGGCAAAATGGAGAAAACTCAAACGACGGAGACAAGAAAAGATGAGAAGCATGTATCCGAACAAAAGGAAATGTCGCCAGATGGCACGAACAATGTGTTCATTCGCACTTCCGGTCCTGTCTGATTCTAAGAAAAAGACGCTTCTGTTAGCCTTCACCTAGATTCCTCAAGACATGCAATGTAGGACAACGAAAAGCAATACAATGCAATACAATATAATACAATGCAATGGACTGCAATACAATTCAGTACAATGCAATACAATGTAATGCAGTACAATATGAAACAATGCAATACAATATGATACAATACAATGCAGTACAATATGATACAATACAATGCAATACAATATGAAACAATGCAATACAATATGATACAATACAATGCAATGGAGTACAATATGATACAATACAATGTAATGCAGTACAATATGAAACAATGCAATACAATATGATACAATACAATGCAATACAATATGATACAATACAATGCAGTACAATATGATACAATACAATGCAATACAATATGAAACAATGCAATACAATATGATACAATACAATGCAATGGAGTACAATATGATACAATACAATGTAATGCAGTACAATATGAAACAATGCAATACAATATGATACAATACAATGCAGTACAATATGATACAATACAATGCAATACAATATGAAACAATGCAATACAATATGATACAATACAATGCAATGGAGTACAATATGATACAATACAATGTAATGCAGTACAATATGAAACAATGCAATACAATATGATACAATACAATGCAATACAATATGATACAATACAATGCAGTACAATATGATACAATGCAATACAATATGAAACAATGCAATACAATATGATACAATACAATGCAATGGAGTACAATATGATACAATACAATGTAATGCAATACAATATGAAACAATGCAATACAATATGATACAATACAATGCAATGCAGTACAATATGATACAATACAATGCAATGCAGTACAATATGATACAATACAATGCAATGCAGTACAATATGATACAATACAATGCAATGCAGTACAATACATACAATACAATACACTGCAATACATTATGATGCAATGCAATACAATGCAATACAAAATGATACAGTACAATGCAGTACAATACATACAATACAATACAATGCAATACAATATGATACAATACAATACAATACAATTCAATGCAATGCAACGCAGTACGGTGCAAAGCAATACAATGCAATGCAGTTCAATACAGTGCAATGCAATAAAATACAGAACAAATTTCCTGGAGCGAAGAAATCTCTTCATCTCTAATTATGTTCCGCCACATTGACTTTAATATACGGTTCCACAAAAGATCTAATCTAACGATTTATAAAATACACCTAAAGGCGTTTATTGCAAATATTCTCTCTTTACCAAATGATTTCTTATAAATGCATTTGGTAAAGACAGAATATTTGCCATAAACGCATTTAATCACTGCGATTATGAGCCTTAGAATTACAGTTAGCAAAGACTAAATAATATATATTAGTCTTTGCTATATTATAGGGTTTTCTAAAAGACAGATTCTCATAAATACCTCAAGTACATTTATTGTATTATTATGTATTGTTTTATTATGTATTGTATTAAGTATCATTTTGCTGTTATGATGCTGTGTACCTTTTACTGTGCTTATTAGAAGTTATTACTCCAAAATGCGATTGGCAATTGGTTAGTAAAGTATATACTTACTTTTACTTACTTTTAACAAATACAAATCCTGCAGCAACTTTAGTGAACGACAATATAGTAAAGATGGCGTAGCAATTCTGAACATCATAAACACCGATACCTGGCACACAGGTGTATATGGCATCCAGGTAAGAAGTGAAGTCTTTCGGACATGGTTTCATTCGAACAAGGGAAGGATCAGAGACGCTGAAGTCGCACTGAGGAAGTCCGGAACAGGCGTGGTCGAGTTGATTCAGTACATCCACCTGGCACCCGACGTGTCCGAAGTTTCGTGTGACACATTTTCCCAACTCCATCCGACCGAAGAGAGCCTTGTCGATTAGAATCAGCTCATTCCACTCACACCTTGCCGTGAAAGATTCCGTTAGGCAGTACTCCACGGCACCTGGAAAATTTCCAAGGAGTTGTTAGGCAAACGGTGCGATAGACAGGGCTGTAGTCGAGGGTATACGCGGGTATGCAGCGTGTACTCACCTCTAGAGACCGTATACCAGAGGTGGGCAACAAACGGCCCGCGGGCCGGATCCGGCCCCCGGGGACTTTTCAACCGGCCCTTGACATGTCTTTAATATTAGCATTGTATCTGGCACCTTTATCCGGCCCTACATGAATGTCTGAATCTCTGTACATAGGCCGACATTTAAACATCTGTTTCTTATTTATTAAGAATCCGGCTTCTTGTCTAGTCAACTAGTTCACTACCTATTCATCAATGTAATTACTTTGTGCCTGAAACAATACCACAGAGTGGGTAGGTTCTAAACTTTGGAAGCCATCTTCACTTAGATTTCATGCCCTGAAAATGGTTGCACTGTTTCCAAGCACCTATATTTGTGAACAGTTCTTCTCAAAGATGAAATTAAAAAAATACAGAAGCAGATGCAGACTAACAAATGACAATCTTTCTAATGAAATTTGAATTGCCACTTCGAACATTAATACAACCATGCTGGATAAATTGTGTCGTGACAAAAGTGTCAGGTTTTACATTAATCATTAAATATAGCACACCAAGCAAATGGATACATTGTACACTAACAGTTTTATATATATTTTTAAACTGAAGAAACTTTTAACATATTTAGTATTTTATTGTAGTGTAGGACTGTAGGTAATTAGGATAATTATATTTTCATCATAAAAATTATCTTCATTTAGTTTAACATAAATTTAACAGTAACGGTTATATCGCAATAGTTAGTTTGAATAAAATTAATATTGTCTTCTTTTCTTGGGCAAATAAATCTGCAAAAATTAGTCCGCGATTGGCATGCGGCCCCTGAGCTGCCCTTAAAATCTTAGGTCGGCCCTCCGCTAAAAGAAGTTGCCCATGCCTGCCGTATACTCGCCTCACAAAATATTTTTATTTATTTATATTAAAATACTGTAGCGCATACTCATAAAATACTGTAGCGTATACTCACGTCTAATTTGTTTCGGAAAACTAACCGGTAGCGTATACTCACCTTTAATTTTACCACTACAGCCCTGGCGATAGACAAGCTTTTGAGGCGCTCCAAAATTGCGCTTCGTTAAAGGTCCACATACAATGTCTGATATGATAAGGAACGCTTGGCTAGATAAAGCCAAGAATGCTGTAGTCAGGTCTTAGAAGGCATGTAATGATATGACATTGCAGAAAATGTCAAGACTTGGCCTTTTGGGCTCCACAGCATTGTAGGAAATTGTGTGATGTGTCATGACAGGATGATCTATTACAGAGTGATTGATAACAAGATCTGTGGTGTCGGCGACGGTGGTGGCACTGGTGACTGTGTTGGCCCATACACTGATTGACACACACACATACAGACACACACACACACACACACACACACACACACACGCACGCACGCACGCACGCACACACACACACACGCACGCACGCACGCACACACACACACATACATGCATACATTCATACATGCATACATACATACAAAGCAAATGCATACATACAAAGCACATGCATACATACAAACCACATGCATGCATGCATGTTAACATACATAAATAATACTCATATATATACATACACATATACATACATACATGCATACACATACATACATACACACGTACATATACATACACACATACATACACACATACATACATACATACATACATACATACATACATACATACATACATACATACATACATACATACATACATACATACATACATACATACACACATACACACATACATATACATACACACATGCATACACACACATACATGCATACTAACATACATACACGAGGTGCGTGTTGATGAAGACAGTGGCAAATTCTATTAAGAATTCGTTCAGTACTTATCAACAATTCCACAACGAATATAGTAACCTCAGTACTTCAATATTTATTATTTAATACGGAATAATATTAATTAACGGTCGTGGTTTACCTGTTAAGTACGGCGTGATGCAGAGTAAGCCGAGTGTAAGAGGAATCGTAGCCGCAGGATCCATTGCCGAGAAATGCGAAGATCGGTCACGACCACCTGTTTCGGAGCACGTGATGCGAGTCAGCTAACTCCCGGTGCGTGATGAGAGTACAGAGGAAAGTGGATGCTCCAGGAAGATGAGGCTTCTGTTACTGCAACAGCGTCTGCGATGAACGTAGATATAAGAAATACTGCAGTACAATGGCTAACGAGAGAAAGGAAGAAAGGAAGACGCAGGACAACAAAAGACAGAAATAGTCATGCAAGCCAAGTACAGATATACAGACAGACAAACAGACAGACAGACAGACAGACAGACAGGCAGGCAGGCAGACAGACAGACAGACAGACAGACAGGCAGGCAGGCAGATAGACAGACAGACAGGATGGCAGGCAAACAGACAGACAGTTGGTTTTATAGATGGATGGATGGATGGATGGATGGATGGATGGATGGATGGATGGATGGATGGATGGATGGATGGATGGATGGATGGATGGATGGATAGATGGATTGATGGATGTATGGATGGATGAATGGGCGGTTGGACTGTTGGGATGGATGGAAGAATTGGTAGATCAAATAGATGGATGGATGAATAGAGGAAAAATTTATGGAAAGTTGGATTAATAATGCACGAAAAGTTGGATAGATGGGAAATATGGGATAGATCGGTGGATAACTATAAAATGCAAGAAGGTAAGAAAAGGTCAGGAAAGGTCAGGAAAGGTCAGGAAAGGTCAGGAAAGGTAAGGAAAACGTGAAGAAAGCATAACGCTTACATATAACTACGTAGAAAATAACAGAATAATCAGCGGTTAACTGAAACGCAAGACAAAATCATTCGACACATTTCTCGTACCGCTAGATAAAGTTTCGGCTCATGGCTTCAAACCGGTGACGCGAACAAATCAAGAACGAGCCAAGAACGAGTCAAGAACGAGCCAAGAACGAGTCTCCCTCGGTCGAGTCCGATGCTCAACTGAGGACGCGTTAGTCTATTATCGCTGAGCTCATGTCGACCGTTGGCCGGCGTCGTAACTAAGTCATTCGGAGTCGCTCGATGGCCGGATGGTTGGACGGTCAGGGCGTGCACGCGATGCCCTGAGCTACCTGACGCCACGGACCTTCTTCTTCCGCTTTCTTCTGGTCAAAACGGAAGCATAGATATGTAAATTGTACGTCGCTCTGGGCTGTCGCTGCTGCTGCCCAGTCATCTGAACTCGATTTGCGTGTGCAGCCGTTTTGACGGTTGGTCGCGTGTCGTGTCGTGTCGATAGCGGATGGGAGGCTGGGAAGAAGAGGCAGGGAAGGAAGGCAGGTAGGAAGGAAAAAAAAATGAAGGAAGAAGTGGAGATCGAAAGGAGTGGAGGAATAAAGGAGTGGAGGAGGGTTCATTCGTTCGTTCTGGACTTTTTCCAAAGAGGTACCGAAAGAAGGAAAGGATCGAAGGAAGGAGAAAATGAAAGAAGGAAAAGGAATGAATAAGAAAAGATGGAAGGAAGGGAAAAGAAAAGGGAGGGACAAGTGGAAGAAGAGAGTCAGTCAGTCGAAGAAGTTCGCTCTTTCATTCCTTCGTGAATGAGCGAATGAGTGACTGAGTGAATGAATTAGTAGGTAGATCAGGAGGTTAGTCAGTCGGTCAGTCGGTCAACAATGCTGTCGGTCGGTCGATGAGTCAGTCAGTCAGTCAGTCAGTCAGTCAGTCAGTCAGTCAGTCAGTCAGTCAGTCAGTCAGTCATTCAGTCAGTCAGTCAGTCAGTCAGTCAGCCAGCCAGCCAGCCAGCCAGCCAGCCAGCCAGCCAGTCAGTCAGTCAGTCAGTCAGTCAGTCAGTCAGTCAGTCAGTCAGTCAGTCAGTCAAATCAGCCAGCCAGCCACTCAGTCAGTCAGTCAGTCAATCAGTCAGTCAGTCAGTCAGTCAGTCAGTCAGTCAGTCAGTCAGTCAAGCAGTCGGTCGTTCTGTACCAGAAGCGAAGCACAGAGATTGGGAAGATGAGATGAAAGAGGAGAGGTTGTCATTCGCTGTTACTGCTCATTGCGGTCGCAATTACCGGCGGCTTTGAGATTGGCTTAGAGGGGCGAGCGGCGCAGGGGCCTCTGGCACGTACAGGGACGGGGACACGATGGGACAAAGGAAGGAAGATTGGGAGGATGACTGCGATTAGGCGAAGGATCGATTGATTTTCGCATTATTTGGATTAGTTCGATATCATCGAAAAACGGGCGGTAATCGATGAATCGATCGACACTTGTGTACATACGCATACACTCACAGATGCATGTACATATATATGTTACAGGGAATGTGTATTTTCAGGGAATATGTATATTCCCTGAAAATTTCAGGGTATATGTATATTCCCTGATTCACTCAGGGACTGTATACATTCCCTGAAAAAACCAGGGTATATACATATTCCCTGAAATCTTCAAGTGATTTCTATACACATTCCCTGAAAGCTTTCAAAGACACAGCGACATAAAGTCAACAGTAGGCCTAGTGCTTAGCTAGGGTTATAATTGATCTTGAGTTTTTATCCGAGCTTGGGAAATGGACGTTTTCCTGGACCTTGGTTTTTTCTTTGGCTTTTCTTGTTTTATTTAAACCCTGTTTAAAAATTCATTTAATCAATTTTTTAAACGGTCTGGATGGTCGAGGTCAATAAATAAATGGCGCAATATGCATGCTATACTAGTTTATTTATATTTAAAATATTACTAGTCGAAAGACTAAAGGAGACTGCAGACTCAGACTGGACTGTTTTGGAAGTTTTCTGGAAGTAAACTGTTGCCCTTTTTCAAAACTTAGGAAATTATTTTTTGAGTTTCATAGTCCGATTTCCAGGAGGACAAACCAAATCAAAGGGGGTTTCCAGAGAGTAGTCCAAAAGAGGTCCAAGTCCGATTTCCACGGTACCAGAGGACGTTTCCAGAGAGCGGTCCAAAAGAGGTCCATGTCCGATTTCCACGGTACCAGAGGACGTTTCCAGAGAGCGGTCCAAAAGAGGTCCATGTCCGATTTCCAGAGTACCAGATTAGGTAAGGCAGAGCAGCTGTCAAGGCGGGTGTCGTTTACGGCGAGTATAATTGGAAGGCGGAGTATCAGATGAGTCAGAGTAGGAGTATTTGAAAAGGTGAGACTTCAGTTTTGAGTGGAAACCGATGGCTAGGGTTTCCTTTGGTTATTTTAATGTTCTAGCTTAGGTTTTTCATTTTTCAACAGTGGTAACACTGATTACTACTAAAACCTTTCTTCTATGAAGTGAGATGTTGTTTATTCTGAAGATTTGATCCTATATTTATGTACAGTTATTGAACAATGGGCGTTTGCGCATCAAAGGAGGTACGCAGTGATAGAACCTTCCAATTAGCGACCAATTGAGGAGCACAATTCCAAAACTCACTCAGTCCAATGCTTATCAACAGGACTGAGTGAGTTTTGGAAATGTGCTCCTCAATTATAACCCTATAGCTAAGCACTAGGCCTACTGTTGACTTTATATCGCTGTGTCTTTGAAAGCTTTCAGGGAATGTGTATAGAAATCACTTGAAGATTTCAGGGAATATGTATATACCCTGGTTTTTTCAGGGAATGTATACATTCCCTGAGTGAATCAGGGAATATACATATACCCTGAAATTTTCAGGGAATATACATATTCCCTGAAAATACACATTCCCTGTAACATATACATATGTACATACCTATATATATATATATGTACATATACATATGTACATACCCATATGCATACTGACATATATATATATATATACACACATGCTTTATGCACTCACAGCTATACATGTGCATATATACAGACATACATAGATCTATACATACGTTCATACACACGTACCCATATGCATGCGTGCATACATATATATACACAAATTCATATAAACATACATGTACATTGTATATATACATAAATACATACATAATACGCACTTGAACAAACAAATACATTTTGAGGTTTACATCCGGTTAAACAGGCACACAATGACCTGACGAAGCGCCAATAAACGAACAATGAAATAGACGGAAGGACGGAGAAGCAGACAGACAAACAAACAGACACACAGACAGACAGACATGCAGACACACAGACAGAAATAGACGGACGGACGGAGAGGCAGACAGACAAACAAACAGACACACAGACAAACAAACAGACACACAGACAAACAAACAGACCCACAGACAGACACACAGACAGACACACAGACACATAGACAGACACACACAGAGACATGCAGACAGACAGCAGACACACAGATAAACAGACAGACGAAGGCGGGATGAAGATCCAGATAGAGCGAGTGAAGTCGAGAATTTGCGTTACATTGGAGTTGATCGATTCAATTTGGATCACAGGACAGTTGGACGGAGGAGGGAGGCACCGGGGAGTGGGAGGAGAAGATGGAAAGAGACAGACAGACAGACAGACAGACAGACGGACGGACAGACAGACAGACAGACAGACAGAGATAGATAGATAGATAGCTAGATAGATAGATAGATAGATAGATAGATAGATAGATAGATAGATAGATAGATAGATAGATAGATAGATAGATAGATAGATAGATAGATAGATAGATAGATCGATAGATAGATAGATAGATAGATAGATAGATAGATAGATAGATAGATAGATAGATAGATAGGTAGATAGATAGATAGATAGATAGATAGATAGATAGATAGATAGATAGATAGATAGATAGATAGATAGATAGATAGATAGATAGATAGATAGATAGATAGATAGATAGATAGATAGATAGATAGAATAGATAGATAGATTGAGACAGACAGAGACAGACAGAGACAGACAGACAGACGGAAGGAGACAGACAAAAACATGGAGGGAATAGGAGAGAGTGATAGGAAGAGAGGAACGCAGAAATGGTTGTGAATCGGAGGAAAGAATAATGAAAAGGAGAAGAAGACAGATAACAGAAAAGAAAAACGAAAAAACGAAAAAAGAAATCAAAGAAAGAATGAAAACACGAAGGAAGAAGAAGAACAGAGAAACAGTATACTTAGAGTGACAAGTATGAAGACATGCGCATAGAAAGACACGGCCAGGGACACTAACAAAGCCAAAGTCATTCAACATGACACCAAGGATGACGCCGAGGACGAAATCGGGTTTCTGGGTAATTCCTTTGGCGCAAGTGTTCCGACGGCAGCGCTGCCCATGCTCCGTCAGGGCGACGGCGGCGGAGGAGGAGGGTGCGTTCTGTGATGAGATTCTGAAAAAGCTAATCCCGGATTATCTCCCTCAGATGCCAGAAGCGATCGGCGCTCAGTACAGGATGCTGGCTGTGTTAGTCTCCAAAGGACTCGGCTCGTTTTGCACGCAAATGCCAAGACTGTCTGTTTGTCTGTCTGTCTGTCTCTGTTTCTCTGTTTCTCTATCTGTCTGTCATATCTCGATCCCCAGTGTACCAGTCAGTCGGTCAATAAGTCAGTCAGCCAGTCTTCGGTCAGTCAATCAGTCAGTCAACCAGTTAGTCAGTCAGACTTCATGTCTGTCTGTCTTTCTGTTGTCTGTCTTTCTTTCTTGCGGTCTGTGTAGATTTTGCAACTTCATGTCCACGTTTCTCTTTCGCTGTGTCTTCATTCTTATCGCATTTCAACAATTTCTTTTCTTACTCTCTGCCTGTGTCTCTGTCTGTCTATGTGTTTGTCTATGTGTCTGTCTGTCTGTCTTTTACATACACTTCTCTCTCTCTGTATCTCTCTAACTCTCTGTCTCTGTCTGTGTGTCTCTGTCTGTGTGTCTCTGTCTGTGTGTCTCTGTCTGTGTGTCTCTGTCTCTCTTTCTCTCTGTCTCCCTTTCTGTCTCTCTCTTTCTGTCTCTCTGTCTGTTTCTGTCTCTCTGTCTCTTTGCTTCTCATTATAGCGAGCTCTGGGAGCTTTGTCGCTTACACAGACGCCCTCTTCTCAACCTCCTTTTATAAGATTATAAGTAGATTTCATGTTTACAGGCATTTTAACCCACGCGTATATACATGTATATTACCTGTATAAATATATATTTTTGTAAGCAACATATTTAACTGCATAGATACTCCTATATATGCTGTTACATCTCGTCCACGTAAATCCAATTCTCGTTTCCTCGTGTTCTGAGAAAGCATTTGGGAAGTCTCTTGAATATTTAAAACGAGAGAAAAACGACAGGAACTGGTGAGAAAAGCGAGGACAAAAACAGACAGGTGATTAAGAAGGACATGAGATCTCAGACAGACGCCCACAGGTGAAGAAATCGACCAGCCGATGTAATTATAATTGTAATTGTAATTGTAATTGCAATTGTAATTGTAATTGCAATTGTAATTGTAATTGCGATTATAATTGTAATTGTACTTGAAGATTTCATGCAGTGCCACCTCAGTTGAGAGCAAACTTCCGAGTCGTTGTCTGCGTAACCTATATAATGTTACCTGTTTCGGAGAACTGGGATGCCATCAGTCAGTTAAAGAAAATGCACAATGAACTAGAAGGGACACCATTGATGAGACCACGCACACACGTGGAACCCAAGCGACGGCTTCCCGTTTGCAGATGACAGATAGAATCATGGGGCGAGTCGTATACGTCCTCAGTAGAGTTTCTATAAAAGTAATCGAGCAAAATGTTGATGGAATTTAATGCGGATTACTTTTGATGAGGAAATGAACTAAGTCTGCCAAGACCATCGATGAAGCTCTTCACGCTTTCTCATTTCTTAAGACCGAACACAAGACGAGATTCATTCATTCCAGCTTATATTCACTATTAGATGTCTAGATCAGTGCTATACTCAAACTGTGGCCTGCGGTCCGATACCGGTCCGCAAGTGATTGGTTACCGGGCCGCGGATGATTGCTGGAATCTCAATTTTGATCTTACTCGAATAAAATATTAAATGCATACACTTTAAGACTGTTTAACTTAAAACAACATTACTTAAAACAATATTACTATTTGAACGTGCTGGTGTCGGGAGCGCCTCTGAGTAGTTCCCTTGAAGGGGCGTTATACAAATCCTCGAATGAATGAATGAATGAATATTATTCAATAAAACTTAGTACTAAATATTTCATGCTAAATATTAGTAATTGCTTTCAAGCCAAGGGTTAATGAAAATGGTCTTCCTTATTTAAAAATGAAAAGCACCTGTTCGCGGTTAGGCTCGGAAAGCAATCACCGGTCCGCAGCGCATCAGAAAGCTTGAGAAGCACCGGTGTAACTGACACGATGGTCAAAGCAGAAAAGCGTATACGTCAATGGGGCAATAGTAGCAACTCTTAAGTAAATAAAGTTTTGCTGTGGTCGGCTCATCCTCCTCTAACAAGTTACCTAACAACCTGCGACATGAGCTTCTCAGCCTCTCTTTGCCTCTTTTGCGCAAACGCTTTAAGGCCATTCTGTTCGTCGTTAATTCATTCTGTTAGGCCGGGCGCGACCCTCATGAGTCTCTCTTGATGTGGCGCTTTATAAATTTGCAATGACCTTTACCATTAAGACGAAGAGTCTGACCTTGGTTTGAGCCATCATGAGTCGATGCCGGATTTAACAATATGCCGCCCCTGGTCAAGTGTCTTTGCCGCCTCTAATATTCATGTTGTTTTGCTTCGGTTTGTATATTGCAGTAAGTGCTGGTCAGTGTGAACTGTACTATATTGTATTTTCTATTGTATTCTACTGTATTGCATGACATCTACCTATTTATGTTGTCATCAATGTCATCTGTAACATCCTGTGATGTTTTCTTATCTCGTAATTGCAATTGTAAGTGTTCATTTCTATAGCGTATCTTGGTGTATACACACATAGATATCATAGATACATACATAGTATATTACATACATACATGTATGCAAGCATGCATACATACATACATACATACATACATACATAATACATACATAATACATACATACATACATACATACATACATACATGCATACATACATACATACATACATACATACATACATACATACATACATACATACATACACATACATAAATACATACATGCGTATACATGAATACATGCATACATACATGCATATATACATACATACATGTATACATACATACATACACACATACACATACATAAATGCATACATACATACATGCATACATGCATGCATACATACACATACACGCACAAATATATACATGCTGTCTTGCATGGCTTTGTATATCATTGTATTATATTGCATAGTGTTATATTGCATTGTATCTTAAAATTTAAAATAAACTTGACGATCGAGCCTCTGTTCCTGAGCGCCTGATCATGTTCTTTGTCTCATAAGAGCCATATCGTGTCTCAGCACCGGAAACACGAAGTCTCAGAAGCGGCAGCAGATGGACCCACTTCCGGTCTTCGTCGTTTTTCACTTCCGGTCTAAATGGGGAACTGATCTTCTCAACGTCTGAAAATCCTGCAGCAATGACCACAAACAGCAGACACTAGTGTGTCTCTAGAACGGTCACAAGAATAAACTGTCTGCCTAATAAACTACGAACACACCAGAGGTCCGTTTGAGTAATCTGCAATGGCTCAAAATTTCGCGTAATCGTAAACTAAGAATTTCCAGACCGCCACTCGAGAGATAATCGAAGGGCACCATCTTATTCACGAGTGCTGCATCGTGTTAGAGGGGTTGTCCGTAGTGGAGACCCGAGTCCATTTGTACAGAGACATCAGACATGTTGTGCACCCAACTGGTAATTACAGCAGATACTTTACGCTAGCAGAATTTTTGACGAAACATTGCTTCCGACCGTTAAGGATCCATTACAATGTCTCAAACTTCCTGATGCTTCGGAAAGGTTATTTCTTCCCAGCCTTACCACGGACCCGTTGCTCAACCTCAGCTAACATAAATGCCATATTATATTAAAATTAGACTCCATGTCGTTGACACTGTTTATCAGTGCATATTTTAACAGATTTACACTACTGGGACAAAGTCGGGCGTCTGGTTGATGACCTTGTTTTGCGAATTCATCTCGCAAAAAGTTAATGACCTGTTTTTTAGGAATTCAAAAAATTGCTGACTTTTTTTTAGAAAATCATCTACCAAAATTCATCTTAAAAAATTGATTATTTTGAGTTTTATGACTTTTTTCCTTCTTGGGAAGCATTTTACTAATTTTACTATTTTACTACTGGGACAAATCTTATAACATTTGTCCCACTAGTTATAGTTTAAACATACATTGCCTGGGACAAATCAGCCTGACTACTGGGACAAATCCTAAGACTACTGGGACATTTGTCCCACTAGTTATACAGCTAAAATATGCCCCGCGGTTTATTACAGTTACACCTTTCTTACAGTGCATGTTTACGACTGTTTTTTTTATGTAAGAACATTGTGTCGTGTTCTCATTTTCTGTTTTGTAGTTATGAAGAAAATATGCTTGGGGAGTAAAAAGACTGCGGAGAACAACGCATCATATTTAATATCCGATATAAAAATTGAGCCCGGGCGACATCTGTCGGTAAGAATGCAATCGAATATGCAGGTTCTGCACGACACTCCATTCCTCCATCTGTCTGGGGTGCTCAATAGCGTAGTGTTTAGCGTGATGGACTGTCAGTCCAGAGGTCAGGGGTTCAAATCCCCGCCAGGGCAGAACTTAGGTTCCAGATTTCTGCTCCATCTGCGCCCTTAGCCAGCTCAGCTATATTGAGTACACGGACCGTACACTGTCGGTGGGAAGATGAGTCGACGAGGGAGAGGACTGGCCAACCGCCCTCGTATGCCGAGGCTAAGAAAATGAAGTCGCTAACACTTCAGCCTCTCAGGCTAGCTTAAGGGGCTACTCTTCTTCTTCTGTCTCTGTGTCTATCTCTGTCTGTCTGTATATATATATATATATACATATATAATTATATATATATATATATATATATATATATATATTAGAAATTTAACAACAGACTCTATCTATATTACATGATATACCGTATCATGAACACTTACTTATCACAAAATACTGCGCGTATATATATATATATACTGTGTATGTATATGTATAATTGTATATATAGAAATTTCTAACCCTGAAATGAAACAGTATTTAGTAAGTGGACACTACAAGCTCTAGCAGGCGCCCAAGCGGTCGCTACTAATGAAGCCACCATTTGGACCAAAACATTGTTTCAGCGAACGAAACGACATCAAACAGCGAACCAATCACACAAGAATTTCCCGGAACTACCTACCGTCGCTGCAATGCTGAATTGTCTTCACACCGGCTAATTTCACACCTTGCTCTATTAAACGATACACTGCTAGAAATATTCCGTTATTTTTCCGAGCGTCAATCGTTTTTACCGTTACTTCCCGTATTTACGGTTAGTTGGCGTATTTTACGCAGCGTTGCGTTAATTCTGCGCGAACGGTAGGTGGCGCTGGAATGGGCGAATTTTCATTTCATTTTGCGCGTCTAATTTGTCATGTCCACTGACCAAATCCACATCATTCAGTCCTCCGACCGAGTCTATGATTGATGGCGGTCATTTATCTGCGCTGACCAGCAAGTGACCAGGAACTGAGCAGCTGTCCCGAAGAATATCCAGCGTATATTATATATGACTCGCCCTGCATATGGAGCTCAATCTATATAGACATATACATACGGCGAACAGAAGCTATGATTAGCTGCATATATATATATACGTTAAGCAACAGACTGTATCTATATTACATAATATAATACTACAGTAGGCCTATCATGAACATTTATTTATCACGACATACTATTTAATATATATTCTTGGTGGTAAATGGTAGGCGTATATGACCTGCATGCATGTGAGTGTGTGTTGTGGTGATGGTGGTTGAGAATATATTTATACACAACGCCTATAGACTACATTTAACTATTTAACGGCAACTCCAGAACTTATAGACATCACTAAATTATTTCATGTGTTGTATTATATATTTCTTATATATCATCATTTATATACGTGTAAGATCGATCTAAGTATAAAAGCAATATATATATATAATATTATATATACATATATGTATATATTACAGTATATATAAAAGCCTTGTGTTTGCGTTGCCACATGGAGCGTATAAGTTTCGCTCAAGTATATTGCAACCCTCAGTGGTAATGATTGGTATTCGATTCCCGGTCTTCGCCCACCCACCCTTCCCACACACTGACCCGCCGTAATCCAGACACGGTCCGGCCGAGCGCCCGGGGCGGACCACAGGACGTGATCGGGCGCCTTGTTACCGAACGGTCTCCGGGGGGAGTGACGACGGCTCGTAGATCAGCTGGATCTTGATTTCGACACGGGCGACGAACAGAGGGCGCTGCTATAGCCGGAAAAAGAAATGGCGACCGTGGCACCGGAATATAATAAACCGACCGACGTAACAAGTTCCGTGACTCCTCCCGCCCGCCGCTAGAGGCGCCGCTAGTTCATCCTCCGGTCGCTTGGAGCGCCGTTCGTGGTTCGTAGTTTTGCATTCGGCCACCAGAGGCCACGTATGCGGTTGAGAAGTGACGCCATCTGGAGACCAATTCTTCTGATTGTTATTCATAATAATTGAGCGACATATTATGAAGGCGCTATATGAACATGATAAATGAAAAGTTGGTGATGCAGGACGTTGTTGGTCTGATAGGACAAGCCAGGCGTCAGTCTTTCAACTCTGCGTTTACATGTACGGTTAGACTCACGGTCTGTATCAAAAGGTCGTATTTAGGTGGAGAAAGATGGGGTTAGGCGTTCAACTTCCCGAAACTTCTCTGGATTTATCCTCACTGCGTGGGAAATAGAAAAGTTATAAAGTGATGAGAAAGTATAAAGATCACCAAAGGGAGGAAAGCGAAAGCTGGCAATCACAGAACCAGAAATAAAGAAGATACTCTGATCGGAAAAAGAATTGAAAATCCGTAAAATGTTATGCTTAATAAACCCTGCTGGGTAGAACGCAATGAACCTCCTCCTAATTTCTTTTCTGAGAATTTTTGCTGCTGTTATTGCTGTTGGTATTATCATTCTTGTTGTTGTTATTGCTGTTGTTATTGTTATGTAAGTCTTGTCGTAAACACACTGCTGGTCCATACTCCAGGCTTATCTCGATTAGCGATTTTGTTGTGACGACGCCCTTATAACGCATGGCTGTGTTACGGCGCCTTAGCAATTGTCGATGTTATTATTATTATTATTATTATTATTATTATTATTATTATTATTATTATTATTATTATTATTATTATTATTATTATTATTATTATTATTATTATTATTATTATTATTATTTTTTTTTTTTTTTTTTTTTTTAATTTATTATTATTATTATTATTATTATTATTATTATTTTTATTATTATTATTATTATTATTATTATTATTATTATTATTATTATTATTATTATTATTATTTTTATTATTATTATTATTATTATTTATGTCCCGAGGTAAACAGGATCCCTCAGGGACTTCAACATTATTTACAGTGTATTATTATTATTATTATTATTATTATTATTATTATTATTATTATTATTATTTTTATTATTATTATTATTATTATTTATGTCCCGAGGTAAACAGGATCCCTCAGGGACTTCAACATTATTTACAGTGTATTATTATTATTATTATTATTATTATTATTATTATTATTATTATTATTATTATTATTATTATTATTATTATTATTATTATTATTTATGTCCCGAGGTAAACAGGATCCCTCAGGGACTTCAACATTATTTACAGTGTATTATTATTATTATTATTATTATTATTATTATTATTATTATTATTATTATTATTATTATTATTATTATTATTATTATTATTATTATTATTATTATTATTATTATTATTATTTATGTCCCGAGGTAAACAGGATCCCTCAGGGACTTCAACATTATTTACAGTGTATTATTATTATTATTATTATTATTATTATTATTATTATTATTATTATTATTATTATTATTATTATTATTATCATTATTATTATTATTATTATCATTATTATTATTATTATTATTATTATTATTATTTTTTTTTTGCCCGAGGTATTTAAGATCCCTCAGGCTCTAAGATACTGTCTACTAATAGATTAGTTAAGCTTGGAGCTCATGGTCGTCATCCCCGGTGTGTGGTGTGAAAGTGCCTCCTGTTATTATTATTATTATTATTATTATTTTTATTATTATTATTATTATTATTATTATTATTATTATTATTATTATTATTATTATTATTATTATTATTATTATTATTATTATTATTATTATTATTATTATTATTATTATTATTATTATTAAGGTAAGGTATAGGAACTGGGCTACCCTTATTTACACACATCTAAAGAAACTCGAGCTTCAAGGATCTTTTGGCTGAAGATCAGACACGACCATTACAATTGTGACAGGACATTCATCTTCCACCTCCGGCTTTATGTTTACCAGTATATTATGGAGGATCGAGTTTACGTCATGTGGAAAAACAAGTGGAATTAGACTGCGTCATATTTTCTTATGATGTTCTAGTGCAATGACAAATGCTACGCATGGACATTGTAAGATATATAGAATTTAAGGCAGGAACCAAGAGGTCACTCAAAAGACATTTCTCATCCTGTACCTGAATACCATATCGTTTACATCTATCCAACAATTTGAGATTATTATGAAATGCGGTTTTTACTTCGCAACAACCATTTGTCTTTGTGATTGAAAATGAAGTCTCAGGTGTCAAACGACTGTCAATCATCCTGTCTAAGTAGTCGCCCTACGTAAAGTCAGCTACATCAGAGCTGTAAAAAAGGAATCATTGGTTGGAAGCCAACGCTAGAGGACGTGGCACCAGCGACATCTTGCGAATGGCAAGTTAGGACGTAGAACGTCGTAGATACATAACTAGCGACAACTAGCGACTGAAATTTAGCAACACTCGGAGCAGAAAATCACTGTTTCTTTATCCCAACTATCCTCACCACGAAAACTACTACCACCACGAACACCACTTCACTTCTGACACCATCATCTTCATCGTCGTCGTCATCATCATCATCACGATCATCATCATCGTCGTCGTCGTCGTTGTCATCATCGTCGTCGTTGTCACAATAATAATAATAATAATCATCATCATCGTCATTACCAAAACCGTCGTCATCGTCTTCGTAATTGAAATATTATGCCAAGAGACAGACAGACAGACAGACAGACAGACAGACAGACAGACAGACAGACAGACAGACAGACAGACAGACAGACAGACAGACAGACAGACAGACAGACAGACAGACAGACAGACAGACAGACAGACAGACAGACAGACAGTGGCGTAGCCATAGAAGGTGCGTCAGGTGCGTACGCACCCCCTTTCAAGTGGCAATTGAAATGTGGTAAGAATATCGCTCAGCCCCCCGCTTATCTGAGGCAGCTTTGTCGTTCCACCATGGATGTGCGGTGCCGCCGTTCTCTCCGCTCCTCCACGCAACGTGAGCTTCTTGTCCCTCGCGCACGAACCTCTATCAGGGAGCAACGTGCTTATTCTACTGTTGGCCCTTCTGTCTGGAATGGATCCCCTTTGGCCTTTGGCTTTGCGCTTGTTGCCTAGGGTCCTTTTTGATACGTGTTATTTCAATCTTAAGACTGTCCGTTTAGTTCGAGGCTGGGTCGGGAGAGCTAATGAGGAGATACCCTGAAGGAGCGCTAATTCTTGCAATGAATGAATTACCTGTAACAACGGCAACTCGAGAGCGTACCTTTATAGCCATTCAAAATTTTAAAACCTATTTATGATGAAGGTTGACCGTCGACAATATTCAGGAATTGGTTATGGCTAACATTCACAAGATTGGACAATCAGTGTGATGACGTTATCGCAGGGGATTTTTTAAGAAATTTTCACTGGTGGGGAATTTTGAAAAAGGGCATTTTTTGCGCGTAATTTAAGTCAAAAAGCACTGTGTCAGAAAAACCTTTCTGAGCTGTGGGGCACAGGAATAATTACTAATAATTTCTTTATTATAATATTTTATATTATTTAATTTATTATTTAATGTCATAATTTAATTTAATATTAGTTTAATATTTATTATTATTATTATATAATTGTCTAATAAACAATAAACATTTAGTACAGCCATTTTCTGTTTTAACAAGTACCTTAACCTTGATACAGTCCATTTTTCATCAGTTGAAGCTTCCTAAGAGCGCCATCTCAGTATCTCACAAAGGACAA
The DNA here is from genome assembly GCA_963556255.1 of Allolobophora icterica. Classification (NCBI taxonomy): domain Eukaryota; kingdom Metazoa; phylum Annelida; class Clitellata; order Crassiclitellata; family Lumbricidae; genus Allolobophora; species Allolobophora icterica. The sequence goes on along the minus strand of OY744603.1, from coordinate 85,256,378 downwards.
GATCATCTTGCTGAAATTGTTTCTGTAAAGTTTGGTATACATCCAAGATATCGCCAATTGATGCAGATATCCAAATTTGTCTGTCACTCCAAGTCTTTGTGAAACCTCGAGCTTCAGCGTTCTCTTCACGGTTCCAATTTTGCTCTAGTTTATTCCACACAGCCTTGCAGTCATGATTGTTACTCAATAGCCTATTTTATCGCATCAATTGTACCTGATGCTGAGCGAAACGTCCTTCATGATGTCGAGGAAACTGTTTGGCATCTTTGAGCTCAGAATGCAGCAACTTCATCTTATTCTTCGATGTACCAAAATATGTGGCTTTATGAGTTTTCAAGATTTTAAGCCAAGGATGCTTATCGCTTCCCTTCTCCCATTCCTTATGTAGTTGTCTCGATCTTTAACGGCATTGTGTGCTTCAGAGTTCAGATTGCAAAATGACCTACTATTAACTTTAAACGATCTTCACCAGCAGCTCTGACACCTACTGCCGTTTCTCAAATACTTTTGGCCTCATCTATGTAGCTTACTGACGACACAATTTACAGTGTCACAGTGTCAAGCTCTATTTGGAAAGTCCTAGGTAGCCCCAGTTTGGTGCTGATCATTCTACTGAGGTGACGTTCTATCAAGCATGCTTTTGCGAGGTATAGTCAAAATTCGCCATTCACTATTTATAATCGGCCTTCCAAGAATCTTTAGTAGCGTCAAATATCTCTAGTTCGTTGTTGTTCTTTAATAAACTATTCAAGTCTAGCTTTATCCCTTTGTAAAAGGAAACACTGTTTCTTTTGTTCTGAACTTTACATCGCTTAACTGATGTCAAACTTATCGGTTGACTATATATATCGTCTGTTTAGAGCGCAAAGGTGCTATCTCCATTTTGTTAATTTTTCAGGAGAGCAAATCTAAACTTTTGATAGCTGCTACAAATCCAATAGTTTTTATGTGATTGTGAATTATAGTCATTTGGATAATAAATTATTTCCCCAGTTGGAATGTTGCAATTTTTTTAAATTTTGTGACGCCTCGCCTGAAAATATGCAAAATAACAGCAAGTGACCAACGACCTCTCATGCTTGTGACAGACGATAGCACCTTTGCACATTTCAAAATATTTTCTTATCTGGAGATAGCCATACTTTCACAACAGCTTAAATTTGCGATTAAAATTACCTTTTACAGAAAAAAATATAATAAAATAATAAATAATGATTTGTGTAAATTGCATTGATTTATTTGAACAATTTAATAGAAAATTTAGAAGCTGAAAAATGATTTATTGGTACGCACTCGAAGTTCGAAACTAACGGTTAGAAATGATGTTGGCCCTTCATAATATTTTCAGCTGCTTACAATAGGGTTAAGGAATCAATAATTTGCAAAATCTTTATTTATATATTCTGTGACCGTAATTGATTCACTGATATCAGTTTCATGAAATTTGGATTTTACTTCAATATTTTCTCTTGACTCATGAGATTCACCGACATCACAGTTTACATCGGATTTCTATCGACACGTGAGATTCGTCGACATCAAATAGCCATGATTAGGCCTAAATGCAATAATATTTTCAGAATGAAAGTCTAACCAATGCAAAATGTAACGAACATGATTGTTAGAAACTTGCAATTTTCCTTTAAAATACTTTTGGATGAGTCTTCAGCACGACGCCGTACGTATAGGCCTACTAAAGTAAACCATGGAACCTATTTTTTTGTAAACACATAGTGCAGTAGCTCTATTGGAGATAGAACCTTTGCACATTTCAAAACTAGGTTGTTGGAGATAGCCCCAATATTAAAGCAGTTGCTGCGTTTTTATTTACACTGTGAACGATACCACCTTTTCACAGTTCAAACACTACATTGGTAGCAATAGAATAAAACAATAAAAAAAATTTGAAAATTTGGAGATAGCACCTTTGCACTCTAAGCAGACGATATATAGGCCTAGTTGACGAACCTGCTTCGGTAAGTTGAATAAGTTCGTTGACACGTGTTGCAGACTTAGGCCTACTTGACGATGGATTAGCATACAGACTCAAAAAAATCATTGACGATTGACTTGCTGCATTTGCTACATCATTTGCTACAATTGACTATTCGCATTCGCTTGCTGCCTGACTCGCAATAGTTAACGATTGACTTGGTTCTTTACTCGCACAGGTTAAAAGTGAGTAGGCCTAACCGTTGAGCTTCTGACATTTCTTAGCGCTATCCAAAAGCAAATCTGCTTTGCGTTTCTTAGTACTTTCTGTACTCGGCATGCTTGTAATTTAACCAATATTATTCTTGCATAAATTGGATAAATCCCAATCCCTAGAGATTAGCTTTATCGTAACCACTAACCAATTTTCAGTTTTACGGTTTTGGTTTATGTTTAGTTTTCACTTTAAAATGATAAAATTAGAAATATCAACACACCGAAGACGTAAACAACAGCAAATAGCAAACTACTGATGACCAAAGAAATATAAGATTCAAAGATTTCACGTCCACTGTGGCAGACTATTGTGATCAAAGAAATATAAATAATAAAGATTTAACGTCTGCTGTGGCAGACTATTGTGACCAAAGAAATATAAATAATAAAGATTTCACGTCTGCTGTGGCAGACTATTGGTGACCAAAGAAATATAAATTATAAAGATTTCACGTCTGCTGTGGTTTGCATTTACAGTATATCATATGCATAAGGTCACAAAACTGACCAAAAAAAAATTATTTGGGACTAAAAAGGGCAAATTCACTGGTGGGGAAAAGGGCAAGGACTGGTGGGGAATTCGAGAGGGCTGGTGGGGAATTTCCCCACCAGTCGATTCGGAACAAAAAAAATCGACGGCTAACGCTTTCTTGACCAGAGAAACTGATTCCAGTAACTGATGGTAAGGAACTTCTAAATTCAGAATAGCAGTTGTTGCTGTTTAAAGTCACCTACAAGTAAATCTGCTTCATTTAGTGAAGCATCGTTAATGCGCATTATTTAAGCCTCAATCTTTAATCTGTGAATCAGTTAAAATAAGAAAGTAGTATTGAGAAAGTTAGAAAGTGCGTAGGCCTGCTATGGAGCAGGCCTATTCACCCCTATGATAAAATTCTAGCTTAGCTACTGTTCATGTGTCTTTATAAATGAATAGTGTCGCATCTCGAGTAAGCTAAACTGCAGAGAACTTTATCATGGGGGATATTTGCCTTTAGTCCATGCACAGGACATGACAAATTATATATAAACAAATACATTTTTACAACGTTTCAGTTCAACCTAAAAAGATTAGACAAGGACACAGGGTAAGTGTTTAATGAGCTGAGCCGTATAAAACAAACTAATTCTCTCGGGGTCCCGCGCACTGGGAGCGCCTCTGAATGGTCTATACCGCGAGAGGCGCTTTATAAATGCCCATATGCAATACAATACAATAATTAATAAGTCTGTTGCTCTGCTTTTTAAGTAGTGCATAAGTCATCTGCTTCACTTCTTGAAACATTACTAATACATTACGCTGTGAATCTGTTAAATAAGAAAGCAGTGATTGTTGAAAATTCTGTGCTTCTGCATGGAGATCGCAATATAAGCCAACCTATGTACAGGTTCTCTTAAGACTACTGCTTCGCATTACGCACCCCCTATGGTAAAATCCTAGCTATGCCACTGCAGACAGATAGACAGACAGACAGACAGACAGGCAGACGAACAAGCAAACAAACGGACGGGCAGATAGACAGACAGACAGACTGACAGACAGACAGACAGACTGACTGACTGACTGACTGACTGACTGACTGACTGACTGACTGACTGACTGACTGTCTGTCTGACTGGCAGACAGACAGACAGGCAGAGAGACGGACGTACAGACAGACACAGACTCACAGACGCTGTTGTGTTCGGTCTGCGACAACGATTCGAGTTATGAGCGGAACAAAGGACCGACTGAATCAACTTCCGGTCTGATAAGGCGTTTGAAAGACGCAGAAGAGGAACAACCGGAAATGGTTAATCGCTGACGATGGGCTTCAGAGAAGCGACATGCGGATTGTTAGCTTCAGAAGACAAGAGCAGAAGAAGGAGTGGCTCAATGGACGATACACACAATGTATATCATAGTAGCTTCAGTGATTAAAGACAATCGTTATGATTTGCAATGATGACGATGATAATAATACTACTTCTACTCCCATCATCATCATCATCATCAACGTCGTCGTCGTCATCATTATCGCTATTACTCTTATAACACATGTGTTATAATTCTACTCAGATGACACTGTTGAAGCGGGGTCCACGGCCCTTTCTGTGTCACCTGTGTATCCAAACTAAACAAATTGATTTGCCTGGTTTTTTGTTTGATTTGTTTACCTGTTCAGTTTGGATACCAAATAAAAGATTGATTGATTGATTGATTATCCTACACGGCCAATCATACTCGCTGTAACTGCCTGAAAATTACTAATGACGATTACAAAGCTCGGTCATTCAATCATCAAATTTAATTAGGAAATATTATCTTTAGTATAATCATCCGCATTATTATAAAAAAATAAGTTTTGCTCTAATATTTTCAAATGTAATTAAAATCTAGATATACGCAGCGTTTTTGTTCTAGAAGTTCAAAATTAAGACATGGCACGTGTTCTTGTTAACATAGCGAATTCATCTGGTTTCCATGGCAACCGTTGCTAAGATTCGTACCGTCGTAGCCACGACAACTCTTGCTTATGTTGCTGCTAGTGCAGCCATGCCAACCGTTGCTATGGCTCTCTTTGCTTAGGAAATCTATCGGTCAAATGTGTAACCGGATACGCATCACAACCAACTGTACGGCCTCGTTCCAACATCGCTGTCATGGCAACCATTAATTACAACCATCTCGGGCGTTGTTTCCAGGGGCGTCTATCCCCCTAAGTCATTGGAGCAACTTCCCCTTCCCCTCTTCTTCCCCTTCCCCTTCCTTACCCCCTCGTTAATGGTGGCACACACACTGACAGACCCCCATTTCTTGGATGGAGCATTTGCTCCAAGGTTTCTATGGTGTAGACGCCCCTGGTTGTTGCTATGGCAACGTATGCTAGGATACGATCTATTTGTCCCCTGGTCTTCCCCTTCCTCCTCCCCGTTCTTCTTCCCCTCCTCCTCCTGGTTCTTTTCAGGTGAGTATCACCGGCGACTCGTAGGGATGGTGGGTGAGATGGTGATGGTGGTGGTGCACAGAGGAGCTGAACGGGGAGCTCGTCCCGGAAATGGAGCAGCGCTCCTGGCGGTAGAAATTCGTTCGGTCGGAATTCTCCGGGAGACAGGACAGGTCGGTCCGGAGGGAGTTGGACGCGTATTCTCCCGCCGAGCCATTGCCCCCAGCGCATCCTCCTCCGACCCCCATCCGACCCTTGCTGGCCAGGGGGTCTTCGCAGTCGGCGTACTGCCGGTCGAAGTGCTTGCCGTCGAGTGGTCCTCCTGAGGCGCCCGTCGACATTAGCATCGTTGTTGCATAGGCGCCGTCCTGGAGATGAGACTTGTGACGCCTGGAAACAACAGTATTTCCGTTTCCGAGTTCGCTATTCGCTTTGTAGCGACAAAATTATTAATCCTTTTTATTGTTATTCCAAAGTTTAACGTCGTTTTATGACATCAAAGGTCGTTGACGAGAATTAATACAACGCAATGAAAACGATAAACTTTTAGACACCCGTTTTTATGTCTAAGCTAATGACTTATATAGCGCTGTCTTCATAATGCATTCATCTTTCCTTCAGGTCACTAATGAGTCAAAATCAATTGAAATTCGATGTCAGATAAAACAGAATTAAATCTACGATGGGTATTTATGTATTTATTAAGCGCCATTATCTATTGGAGCGCCTTCAACGATGGTGCCAAACAATTGCGCTTGGAGGACTTGCTCTAGGTCCCTGCAAAAGGAGCCGTCTATAACAGGAGCCTCGAACTCGTACACTCCGCTTTACAGGTCGAGCGTTCAAACCTATCGGCTATTCTTTTCCGTAAGAAGTTAATCCATCCAATTCAATTCTATTCCACTCCACTCCATTCAACTCCTTTACATTCCAGTTGAGTTCATTATATCACATTTAATTATGTTATTTAGTATATTTTATAATATAACATTTAATTAAAATTGTATACATTTATTATAATTATTACATTAGGCCTACATCACATTATGTTAATTAGCCTACATCGTATTCCTCTTTCCTTCCCATTTTAATCCATTCACTTTTCTTCACACGATTCCATTTCACTCCACTTCACTAAACTCCATTCCACTCCATTCTCTTCCCATTCCGTGGCCACTTCACTGCATTCCATACCAGTTCCATTTCACTCAGTTCCTCCCCACTCCACTTCACTCCATCACATTCACGTCCATTTCATCTTTTCTATACTGTTATATGCAGGTGAGACACACCTGTTCATCCTGGAACCAACAAGAGCCAGCAGAGCTCCTCCGATGAAGATTCCCAGCGCCACTCCAACTGCCACGGCTATCAGAATACCTGCAAATCAAGAAAACCATTGAAATGTAACCTATGACTTCTATTGCGCCCACCTGAGACAACAACACAGAAGTTATGTTCATCTATTGACAGGTCAAGTTATTAATCAATCAATAAATCGATATGCAGATCGATCAATTCATGCTATTATTTATTGATCGATTAAACGTAGCAGCAAATTAAACACTACACGAAAAACTGAATCTCTTTTTTGTTTTGTATCTATTTCCTGTATTCACTTAGTCATTTTCATCACAGTTGTTGTTCAACATGATCATGATCATCATCGTCGTCATCATTGTTTTCATCATCACCACAACCATCATTGTCTTCATCAGTGTCGTTTTAATCATCACCATCAACGTTGTAGTCGTCGTCGTCGTCATCATCATCATCATCATCATCATCATCATCATCATCATCATCATCATCATCATCATCATCATCATCATCATCATCATTATCATTAAAATCACTCGCACCAAAATTATCATCCTGAAATTTCTTGAGTGTGAGGATGTGTCTTTTCGCTTCCTCTGCCGACAACATTGATGACAATTACATAACAATGATAATTAAATAGTTATTTAATAATAAATTATTATAATGTTTACTAATAGTAGGCCTAACTGAAACTAGCGAGATGGTTAAGTGTAACCAAAGCGTATGATGTTAAACCAAATTTCGAATAACTGTAACTGAAACTAAAGAGATAAACGAGTTGGACGAACTCATTGGGAGAGCGGATTGTCCGGTTGAAAAGAAACGATGCTTCTCGTTCGTCCGACCTGAAACATCAACATCAATAGCTTACATAGCAATAAACGTAGTTGCAGCAATAGTAACAAGTTAACAACAGTATCAGCAGCAACAGTAGCAGTAGTAGTATCAGTAATACACTAATACTAGTAGTAGTAGCAGCAGTAGTAGTAGCAGTAGCAGCAGTAGCAGTAGTAGCAGTAGTAGTAGTAGTAGTAGAAATAGTAGCAGTAGTATAGTAGCAGTAGCAGTAGCAATAGCAGTTGTCGTGATGGTGGTGGTAGTAGGTGGTGGTAATAATGGAAGTGGTGGTGGTGGTAGTAGTAGTGGCAGTTGTAGTAGTAGTAGCAGTAGTGGTGGTGGTAGTAGTAGTAGTAGTTGTGTTGGTAGTAATATTAGTGGTGGTGGTGGTAGTAGTAGTTGTTGTTAGTCACATGTATTAATAGTGACTACGCCTATCTATCTATCTGTGCCCAGCGCTAAATGCTCTCGCATTTAAAGGGACCTTCTTGGAGATCCCCGAGGTCGAAGCTTGCTCTCCGAGACATTTCCCCTTTGCCTCTTATTTGATTTGTTTTAATCCTGAGGGATCATAGCTAACGTAGTAGTACCAGCAGCAGCAGCAGCAGCAGCAGCAGCAGCAGCAGCAGCAGCAGCAGCAGCAGCAGCAGCAGCAGCAGCAGCAGCAGCAGCAGCAGCAGCAGCAGCAGCAGCAGCAGCAGCAGCAGCAGCATTATTATTGTTATTGTTATTATTATTATTATTTTTTTTTTTTAATATCTAAACAAGATGCTATTATTTCCTGACCGCCAGAGGACTGCACTCAAATTATTATTATTATTATTATTATTATTATTATTATTATTATTATTATTATTATTATTATTATTATTATTATTATTATTATTATTCTTATTATTATTATTATTATTATTATTATTATTATTATTATTATTATTATTATTATTATTATTATTATTATTATTATTGTTATTGTTATTGTTATTGTTATTGTTATTGTTATTGTTATTGTTTTTATTATTATTATTATTGTTATTGTTATTGTTATTATTATTATTATTATTATTATTATTATTATTATTATTATTATTATTATTATTATTATTATTATTATTATCGTCGTCGTCGTCGTCGTTGTTGTTGTTGTTGTTGTTGTTATTATTATTATTATTATAATTTTTTTATGCCCCGAGGTAAACAGGATCCCTCAGGGACTTCAACATTATTTACAGTGTAGATTTGTCTGGAATAATAATAATAATAATAATAATAATAATAATAATAATAATAATAATAATAATAATATTATTATTATTATTATTATTATTATTATTATTATTACTATTATTATTTATAAACGATGATGATGGTGATTACCGTAGCTGGAGCAGTTTCCAACCTGTCCGACCCAGTTGCTATCACTGCAGACGAGGCTCCATCTCTCTTCCGTATCGTTACATCGGACGAGCATCTTATCTCCCTGGCGTTGGGAATAGGCCCTTGGAGGCAGGCGCGGTGTCGAACATCCCACGGCTGGAGTCAGCGTTCGTTGATGGATGGGCGTTTGAATGATTCCATGGACGGATGGATGGGTGGAAAGAGACGACACATGGAAAAGCAACAAAGAAATGAAAGCATCAGTCGATTGCGTATGGATTTAAGTGAATAACACTGAACTTATTTCAATGCAGTTGGGTCGTTACGGATCAGCTTACAGACTTCGAATCTGAATGTAATTGTAATTGTAATCTGACATTTATAAAGCGCCACTTCAAGAAGATACTCATCAGTGGCGTTCCCAACCCGAACCAGTGAAATTACTGTCGAAACAGTATACAGACTTCAGGCAATTGCGAAACTGTGGAAGGGAGAAACTGTGGTCGAGTCGCAGCTCTCACCAACCGATCATTCTTCCAACGATCATTCTTTCAATTATTAACCTACCAAGATCCTGAAAGCATCTATAACATTCGTTCATTCATTCATTCGAAGATTTATATAGCGCCACTTCAAGGGAACTACTCAGAGGCGCTCCCGACACCAGCACGCTCAAATAGTAGGCTACAGTTTTATGATTAGTAAGCAAGAGGACAGAGGGACTCCAGGGCACAAGCGGAGCTCTAAGGGTAATCTGTTCCAGACCACCGGGCCCACCACTGAAAAAGCTCGACTTTGCAGAGTCGTGGAACGAGCGAAGGGGACTAAGAGAACCCTTTTCCCCGCAGAGCTCCTAAAGAGTTAGCCTATGGCATTTTTTCAACAGTTGAAAAGAGTTGATTGGTCCAGCTGATAGAAACGCCGTGTTCACAAATCGCAGCTTATCTGTCGCTGCCTTCATCAGCCTTTGCCACACATTCGTGAGAACAAGTCGTAAGGGTTGTCACTTTTTATGGTATACCTCCTTAGGAATAGCTTGGCTCAAGCCACTCGTCTCCAACGCATTATCCCAGGCCCTATTCATTTCCAGCGCATTCCATTGCACTCACCTTCGAAGGCCATCAGATAGACGTTATCCGGACTCGTGACCGTCAGCGCCAGGGCAATCTTATTCGTCTCCGACAGGTAGACCGGTCGATCTCGCTGACCCATCTCCGTCCTGCAGATGACGAGCGGTCGACGAGCCCCTTCACCCGCCTGCTCACGCCCCTCAACCGTCGGGCCTCCGACCGCCTGGCCTCCGTCAGCCAACACGGCGCCGATCTCGACGCAAGTGTCGTCGGAGTGGCCGACCTGGGTGGTGGTCGACGATGCGGCGTAGTAGCCCTTGAGAAGGAGGCGGATGCGTTGGCCAGGGTCGACTATCAGCGTCCAGGGACAACGCTCGCGACCGTAGTGCGACTCGACGGCGATGAGACTGGCGATGTATCCGGAGGAGTGAGGTGGATTTGGAGCTGGAGTTCCGTCCGGTCGACACTTGCTGTCTTCCTTCGACAACACTGGAAAGAACAACAACAACAACAACAGTGATGCAACAAAGTGCGATTAATTTTCTGAGGTTAATCTTCAAATACGAAGAAAAGACATCTCTGGAACGACTTTCGACCAATGTCTTAGAGCACAGCGCCTTGCCCCGACAACTGCAGTCAACAGGGAACTGCATGTCTACTTTCCCATGGGTAGAGTGCAGGGCAGGGCCAACGTACCAAGACGATGCCGAAGTATGCCGCCTTCCAGGGCAATGGGGTGACCCATGGCCAGTATGTATCTGGATTCCTGTTTCGCGGAGTTACCCATGTGGGGTGGACGTTGAGAATGCGATTACACAAGTGCACACAAGTAGCAACACAAACGTTTCAATATAGCCGCTCAATTAAGCTGAAAGTTTTACGCTTAATTCAGCTATAAACCATAAAAGTGGAATTGAGAAGAATTACTATAATTGGCTTCAGGTCGACCTCCCAGAAATCTACCGTGCGCCTTATTCAGGGAAAAGAGGGTTGAACGAAATAAACGAGTTTTTTTACCCTTCAAACAAAACTCGACCCGACCCATCACACACTGGACCGAAGCTGACCCGACGGATTGCACAATGGATTTAGGCCGACTAGACCAACACACACTGGAATTAGGGATAGATGGAGGCTGACGAGCTGATGGGACAGATTCCATTTGAAACGAGAAAGATTGGAAGGCGGAGGATATCAATATAAATCAATATGAAAACGATGTTTATGCAAATTAGCATTAAATTTTAATATATATTGCAACTGATTTTAAAACCTAACTAAAAGCAAGGACTTTCAGAAGACGAGAGGTCATCGATGACCACGGTTTTCTATTACAAATTCAAACATTACCCTTAATCATCCAGTAG
>OY744603.1:85237772-85240272 GCA_963556255.1 Allolobophora icterica | reverse complement strand
ACCTTACCTTACATAGCATCACATGATACTACAGATGTGTCTACCGGGGCCGATTGGTCAGAGAGTGCAGCCTGTAACGCGGAGAGTACGGGTTCGAGCCTCTACCCAGGCGATCACTGTGTATGGACCTTGAGCAAGTCCTTCACACACACACACACACACACACACACACACACACACCCACACACACACACACACACACACACACACACACACACACACACACACACACACACACACACACACACACACACACACACACACACACACACACACACACACACACACACACACACACACACACACACACACGCACGCACACGCACACGCACACGCACACGCACACGCACACGCACACGCACACGCACACGCACACGCACACGCACACGCACACGCACACGCACACACACACACACACGCACACGCACACACACACAGAGTTGTACTGTTGCATTGTAATACCGCGGCGACGCCTTGCTGCTGCACTCAGTGCGATTGTCTCTTTGCGGACACGCGGACGGAAGTCTGTATGTCAACTGTCGCGAAATGGCTCAGTCACTTGTTCAACAGTTTCTCGGTAGATGTAATGGGGCTGTTGGAGGAGTACAAAGAGGGGGTAGATCGATCAGTGGGAGGGAGGAGACTGGATGGCACGGGCTGGTGGCACGAGCCGGAAAGGAATGAGTACCACTTAACGGAATTACTAATAACAGCCGTTAATCGAAATGACGGCGCTTCGGCTGCAAACGATGCATGGCTCTAAACGGCCGGCGTCGGCGGAAAAGCGGCGGCGCACTCATCTTGACGTCAGTGCACAGCTCTAGTCGATTGACTTCAATGGCGGACGTCGTGGCAAGAAGTCAAACAAGTTGCCGCGACAGGTAAACCGACACGGGGTGCGGTAAGAATCAGTTGCACGCGAATAAGGAATAGGATCCAATACAATGCAATGCGATTCAATGCAATGCGTTTAAATGCAATGCGATATTATTCAATGTAATGCAACACAACACAATGTTCTCTTATCGGGTTATTTATGTAGCGCATTTTAAAAGACATCAAAAGTGCGAACAATACAATGCAAGACAAAGGAGAGGTTTCGTGTCGTTGTCAGTGGTTGCGTTTGTGCCTCGGTCGGAATATCTGTGGACCTTGAGACGATTCTTCTGAGAAACCTCTGCTGCTTCTTCTGTGTTGACGCTTGACCTATACTTCTATTTATACGTGAGTGTTCGTGATTTTTATGATGTAAAGAAAATTAATGATCATCTGCGTCTGTGGTCGGTCATCTATGCTACTCATCTGTGATACCCATCTGTGATACCCATCTATGTTACCCAGGGTGGGAATTGTCAGGGGTTGGGGGTTCAACCCCAGTCTTTCTTAGGACCCCAGTTAAGTCTTCATTACACACCGGGGGGGCGTCGTTTCCAACCCCCTCAGTTGTGCTAGTGTGATTTAGCATTATTTGACTCTGAGTCTCTGAGAAATGGAAAAAATTTCCATGGTGTATCATGCATACATTTTTGAACTTTCTCAACAAAGGAATTGATTTTGATTCGAGTCTGACTTGCAGAACTGCTAGCGTTGAAATCAGCTGCTTTCAAATTTCATTTACATCAGTTTGCAAAATACGGATACAATGCTCAATCTCCAGCTTTTTTCTACAATTCCCACACTGATGCTACCCATTTATGCTACCCATTTATGCCACCCATCTATGCTACCCATCTAAACTACCCATCAGGTGACCGGTCCTCCAACACCAGCGGGATTAATTATATAAGATAAAAATGATCGATTACATTACCTTTGCTCTACCAAACTCCTTGACTTACCTCTTAAATTTACCTTACCTTATCTCCTAATTGTTGTAAATCTTAGACGTGAGCCTACCTGACAAATCTATAACTGATATTCGCTATTAGGATAAAACATAAAACGCTTGAAACACGATGTGTATCGTCCATTAATGTAACAAAAATACAGACACTGGATTTTGTCAACTTCTTAATCGGCTCATAGTAGAGAATTCTGCACAATGGGAAATGCCCTAAACAAGCCATCAGTCACAGTTTCCTGTTCTAGATGGCGAATATCACAGTTCATGTGGGAAGGGTCAGGGTCAAGGATAACGAAGCTGGCCGTGGCCACAAAGTATGTTTGAGGCCAAGTCAATGGATTGGTTCTACTACACATTGCAAAGTTTAAAAATTCATGACTAAATTGGGACAGCAAATCTGGAATACATGGAAGAGGTCGCCGCCGAGGAAATTGCTCTGCTTAACAGCCCCATGCATCAATCTTAATCGTAATAGTAAATTCCAAATTTATAAAGTGCTTGTATAAAGCTAAGCGCAGGGCACCAGCTTATTCATGAGCGACGCGTCGTATCGTTCTCAAAGGTGGATCCGAATCCGATTGGCAGAGAGACTATAGAGAGAGAGGAGGCAAAGCAGCTGCTAAGGCGTGTTTCGTTGAGGATGAGAAAGCTTGGGAG
>OY744603.1:85170272-85230272 GCA_963556255.1 Allolobophora icterica | reverse complement strand
CCCAGGTGAGTAAGAAAACAAGAACACAAGCCACTGGCTTCCAGTACGAAGACTCTTGACGTATCATCATTATTCTGACTACGATGAATTGGTTTAGCTCTGAGCAGAAGAATTCGTTCGTGGTACTCGATTTACGTGCTATGCTAGTTCTGCACGAATGACTCAACTGCCGTTCGAAAAGACACTTCTGCTGCAAACCGTTATGTTCTGTCGGGGAGAGAGAATTCTGATTGTGGAATTACTTTATATGGATGATTAAACTAAGTCTCTGTCCAATTCTGTTCTAGGCGTTTTGCGTCAGTTCTTAAAGCGTAACCTCTGTCCAAGAAAATTCCGATTCACGACTTCTGAAGAAGGTGCTTTGTTCGTAAGGAAAAGCTTCCCTCCGAGTAGTAAGCCTACTTGCAGGGCGCAACAATTAAGTCTGTGATGGCGCTGCCGAAGCCACGCTGCTACCGTATGGTCAATGCCACAGTTTCGCTTTGCTTATGTTTCTGTTTCCAATTGACTCTTGTTTCAGTTTCGTTTTTAGCCCTGTTTCAGTTTCGATTTCGTCTTAATTTTTTTGGTTGAACCTCTGATTTCGTGTAGCTTTGTTTCTGTAACAAAATGACAGAGGTACATCTCAATGCATACATGTATGTACATATATTGCTGTACGTGTGCCTAGATAGAAATCGCAAGGATGCCTAGGTGTAATAAAAAAATACAATAAAACAATGTTTATTCAGCTATGTTCATGCGAAATATACCTTCACCTAAAGATGCAGCGTACAAACGTCAACATCAGGGAAGAACAAAAACAAGTCTCAAAGAGACCTAACGCGCCTCGTTCGAAAAACAGCTACAAGTGGAGAGCATAATTACGACATATTGTAGAGATTGGCAAATAACAGATGAAAGACATAAACAGGACAAAGCTAACTCCAGACTGACGCTAATACGCAGCATAAGCCTTTGTGGCTTTGTCGCCAAAACCATACGGAGTGTAAACAATCCTCGACACAACATCTTTGCAACCACACGCCGACATGCAACAGTATATATATGCATTATGATTATATATATATATATTATATATAAGAGACTAAAATTCTGAGAGGAAGACATTACTTCCTACTGATGTTCCCTGCAGAAGCCACAGCTGCGCAGTAGTAGTAGTATTACAGAATCAAGTGTTTAACGACATCTTATGGCTGCCATTCAGGGCCGTTGACGTCGATATTACCTTACTTTACAGATTAATAATTATGATGGGACTAATCCACGCTTGTGGAATGTCCTTCCAATCTGAGTTTAGGAGTAGCTCCGGTTGCGGCCGAAGTAACCATCCTCGTGCGTCTGACCTTCGATCTTCGTAACAGATTCCTAAACTCGGAGGAAGGGAAGCGTGGCTGGCATCGTCTTTATCTAGATCCACACATCTTCCTATCAACATTGCGCGGCGGTCAGTGAACTCATTATGGCTGTCAGGCTGAATTGGCTAGAGGCGCAGGTGGAGCAGAAATCTGGAAACAAATTTCTGCCCAGGCGGAGATTTGAACCCCCGACCTCTCGATTGACAGTCCAGCACGCTAATCACTAGACAATGGTGCATAGATAAAGGCTTCAGGAAATGCCAATCTATGAAAACTGTCAAGAATATGAGTCTTAATCCAATCCTAAGAGGAAGATATTGGACACGAAGTTTCATCGACCACTTTCCTTGTACCGACAAAATTGAAGCCCCACCTCTTCAAGAATTCCTAGTCCGATCCTCCACCTTCCTCAACCAAACCTGCCTCCTTTCGCTGGTCTCTCTGGTAACTTTCCACTAGACATCTCTGAATAATCCCTCTGACACGACGCAAAGATGAGTGCTGAAGACAAGAGCTTACGAAGAAGACTAAAATGCCTTGAGATAGAAATTAGAAGGACATTATAACGCTGTAGATCCTATAGTCGGAGAAAGTGAAGCGGAGTAACACGATGCAGTCATTCCCCTATAGTGCGTTCCGTCACCTGGCATCACGTACCCTTATCTTAATCTTATTGCTCAGGATGACTTTTCTCATAGGCGTCAATATCTGTGCGTCTTTTTCGAATCGCTCAAAAGTCGCTGAATGATACACAGCACTCAATTAGGTGCGAAGGCCTTTAAGGAGAAACGAAATCTACGGAGGGAATATCTTTTTAGTGGAGACATCTGAATCAGTGCACGGGGAAGATAGTGTCTTTATCTGCAATTACCATAGGTTGACCCGACGTTCCAAATAATTAAACAAGATGTTTTCCCTTCTCCTGAAGTTTCCGATGGACCTGAACCGTCCGTTATAGCTCCACTGTCTCAGCACACGATGAACAGGAAAAAACGAAGTCCTATAATTATTTCAGTAACTAATAATTTTTTTGCTTTAATCGAAACTAGAAGAAATTTAGTTAATTGATTAGGCCTACGTATTTAACTGACCTATATTTTAACTATAATTTATTTACGAAATATGCTACCTCGGTCTTAACGGTTCAGTGCGCACAAGCCTCTGACTAATCACAATCTAATCTCATTCAATCCAATCTGATCCAATCTAAAATCAAATCAAATCCAATTTAACAAGCAACATCGACAGTTGAATGCCATTTTGCAAGCGCACTTTTTTAAATCATGTTACTCTGATGTTATTTTTAACAGGACTTTTATAACTTTTAATTTTGTTGCTGTTACAGTAACGATTAAACAATTTTAGGTTATTGTTTTGGTTTTATTGACATTTAAATTATATAGGCAGCTACTTAAACAATAATTTATCAGTTAGTTTCATCTATGATCTATAGTAGTGGTGCGCGGTAGCGTAGTGGTTAGCGTGCTGGACTGTCAACCGGGAGGTCCGGGGTTCAAACTTCAAATCCCGCCGGGGCATTAGTTGTTTCGAGATTTCTACTCCACCTGCGCCCCCTAACCAACTCAGCCATAATAAGTACACTGACCGTACACTGTCGGTGGGATGATGAGACGGCAAGGGATAGGACTGGCCACCCGCCTTCATATGCCGAGGCTTAGAAAATGAAGTCGTTAACACTTCACACCCATGGCTGCCTCTCATGCTAGCTCCAGGGACTGCTCATCTTTTTCATCGTCATCCCGTTCACATTGCATATTCCATCAGATGCTCCATTCCAATCGCCACAAAAATCACCCTCATAATTCGCCAGAATGCGTTGCTGTATATCACTCACCCAATTTGTGTCGTTGATCGCCTAATCTAGCGCTACATCATCCATCCGCCTATCCGTGGGTGTGTCGTACAGTTGTCTCCGCTTCCTACTACTACTCCGAGCGAGCGGGGTTGTGCTCGTCCTAAACGCCGGAGCCGTTTTGTTCTCACCGTCGCAGTCGTCGACGCTCAACTGACGACGGCGGCCGACAACAGATCGACGACGCTCATTCGCTGTCATCCGTCAACCTTCCGCCAGACTAACGCACGGGCAGACGGACGGGCGGACGGTGGACTGCCTGGAGGTAGTGTGTGGAGGAGAAACTGAGCACTTGGCGTGCGTCTTCATAGAAGGAGGAGGAGAAGGAGAAGGAGAAGGAGAAGGAGAAGGAGAAGAAGAAGAAGAAGAAGAAGAAGAAGAAGACGAAGAAGAAGAAGAAGAAGAAGAAGAGGAAGAACAGGAGGAAGAGGAAGAACAAGAAAAACAAGAAAAACAAGAAGAGGAGGAGGAGGAAGAGGAAGAGGAAGAAGAAGAAGTAGAAAAAGAAAAAGAAGAATAAGAAGAAGAAGAAGAGGAGAAAGAGTAAGAAGAAGAGGAAGAAGAAGAAAAAGAAAAAGAAGAACAAGAAGAAGAAGAAGAGAAAGAGGAAGAAGAAGAGGAAGAAGAAGAAGAAGAAGAAGAAGAAGAAGAAGAGAAAGAGTAAGAAGAAGAGGAAGAAGAAGAAAAAGAAGAATAAGAAGAGAAAGAGTAAGAAGCAGAGGAAGAAGAAGAAGAAGAAGAGGAAGAAGAAGAAGAGGAAGAAGAAGAAGAAGAGGAAGAGGAAGAAGAAGAAGAAGATGATGAAGAAGAAGAAGAAGAAGAAGAAGAAGAAGAAGAAGAAGAAGAAGTAAAAAAGAAGAAGTAAAAAAGAAGAAAGCAGAGCAGTCCCTTAACTAGTCCCTTAACTAGCCTTCCTAAGAGACAGCCATAGGTGACCAGCCCTATACCTCGCCGTCTGATCTTCCCATTGATGCGTGGGCCAGTGTACTCATTGTAGCTGAGTTGGCTAGGGAGCGCAAGTTGAGGAATTTGTGCCCTGGTTGGAATTCGAACTCTCGACCTCCAGTGTTGGGTATGAGTTAACTCATATGAGTTTAAACTCACGAGTTAACTCACTTGCTGTGATTTATGAGTTTGAGTTAACTCACCTTAAAGAGTGTGAGTTATGAGTTTGAGTTAACTCATATTTTCTGTGAGTTTAAGTTGTAACTGTCAATTATTTTAAACTGAATTCACTCTTCGGCACTCGGCACATATTATGTTGAAACAAGCCTTTTTTATATCGTCGGCTTTCCATACTGGTGAGTGGTGACGGCAGGGAGGGTCGTAAACACTGCTAGCGGACAGTATTTAAGCACTGCATATTTTGTATATTGTGAACAGTTGAGAACAACATGGCTGAAGTACCATGTATTCTTGATGGAAAATATTTTTCTGTTACAAGTAGGCGTGATGGAAAAATTGTTGCTCGATTAGAACGTGCTAGTATGAAACGTGTGAGTTTATGAGTTAACTCATTTAACAAGTGAGTTTGAGTTAACTCATTTCACTTAGGATGAGTTGAGTTTGAGTTTAAACTCATTTTGAGGTGCGTGAGTTGAGTTTTGATTTAACTCATTTCTTGTGTGAATTTACCCAACACTGTCGACCTCACGGTTGACAGTCCAGCACGCGAACCACTGTCATGTAAGCCTTGTCGAAGAACGGAGTACAAAGACGACAGATCGAGTTGCGACGGTGAGTTATGGTAAATTATGGTGAGTTATGGTAAGTTATGGTGAGTTATGGTAAGTTATGGTGAGTTATGGTAAGTTATGGTGAGTTATGGTGTTTTATGGTGAGCTATAGTCAGTAATGGTAAGTTATGGTGAGTTATGATGGGTTATGGTGAGTCATGGTGGGACTCTCTGCATTGTAATAAAATTGAAATGGAAACAATGCAGATGGCTCCGGCTTAACTAGTAATGAAGGAGAAACTCTTCAAGGGTTAGAGATAGAGAAAAGATTAAATCGATGTAAAAATGGTAGGACAGACAGGCAGACAGGCAGAAAGACAGACAGACAGGCAGACAGACAGACAGACAGACAGACAGACAGACAGACAGAAGAGAATTCATAAGCTGTAACGAAACGACATGGGCAAAGGTGGATAGACGGAGACACAAAGAGAAAGAAAGGCAGACTTCTAGCAATGCTTAGATTGAAGTCGTTCACTTCCATATAACAGCTCCATATAATGAAGTCCGATCTTAGTGGTCATGTTATGTATTTTCACCTGTGAGTCGAGGGTTCGAAACCTCAGTGCATCCAATTTAAGAATCTCGAGATTCTGTGACTTCCAAAGATAAATATACCAAATACTTGGACTGATTTTTATATCTGTGTTTCGTTCAATATAATCGAAATAATGTGCTCTTTGGCGCCATATAAGTCATTTGATAAGATAGGATTAGATTAGATAGAACAAGATTAGATTATATTGGATCAGATATTAGATTAGGTCCTTTAAGAACAGGACCATGCGTCCACCTAGACAAACAAAGAATAGTGGTAAAGTATATGTTTATGTTGAAGTGCTTCCAGTTTGCCTATAGAGTCGGTTTTCCCCGCAATTACCAGTTCAGTGGATTCCACGTATCATTGTAACTGTAATCTGGCATTTATAAAGCGCCACTTCCTCGTTGCTGGCTGGACTCAATGCTCGCCTAACCGCTCGGTCCATCGGCTGAGTTCCATCCGTTGATTTCAAGCGGATGGTTCTTATCAATGGAGTTCGCTGTTAGGTTTGCTTGAGATTGAGGCAGAACGCGTAAAGAGAAGGGATAAAATAAGAGAAAAGACGGAAGATGGAGGAACGAATTGGATGAATGGAAGGGGGTTAAAGAGTGAGGGAATCGGAAATATACGATGCTCATATATTAGAAAGCAGCGAAGGGAGGCAGGGAGAACGGCAGAACTGATACGACGCCGGGGTGGTCGCTTATCGGAGTCTGTTGCCCTTATATCGGGAGTGTCATAGTCACTCAGACGAGAACTGATAAGCGGGCTACAAGGGCCTCGCCATAAATGGAAGGACACGTCGTGCGATAAGACAGGCGAGGGAAAAGAGGAGAGCGCCGAGATTGCGTCTTGTATGAATATGGGTATCGAGGGAAGGAAGGAATGATTTAGAGAGAGGGGAAGACGGGGGGGTAAGGGAACTGACAGATTTAAGCAGTTAATGTGCGAAAGAAACAAACGGAGGGAGTATGACAGATAGACAGACAACCAAACAGACAAACAGACAGACAGACAGGGGTTAGACTATATGTATGGACATAATTTTGCCGTAGGTCTATGTAAAGGCTCTGTTTGCGTATATTAATGTCTGTAAACCATCAGTTACAGCATTTAGCCGGTTTCCAATGGAATTAGGTAACAGAAAGAGAAATACAGACAGACAGATAGACAGACACACAGACAGACAGAAACAGAGGCAGAAACAGAGACAGAGAGAAAGAGACAGAGAGAAAGAGAGAGACAAACAGAAAGAGACAAAGAGAGACACAGAGAAAGAGACAGAGAAAGAGACAGTGAGAGAGAGAGAGAAAAAGAAAGAGAGAAACAGAAAGAGAGAGGAAGGGAGAGAGAAAGAGAGAGAAAGAGAGAAAGAGACAGAGACATAGACAGAGAAAAAAAGAAAATGAGAAAGACAAAGGGTGTAATAAGGAATAGAGACAACAGCAAGGAGAAAGTAAATGATAAACAGAAACTGTGAGAGAGAAGCAGAAGAGTTTTATCGTTTTTGCCTATATTCGTCCATTTTCTTTTCTCACCAAATCCTAAGCCAATCAAATGCATCTCAAAGGAGTGATTCGCTGACGACATTGGCCTCCTCAACAGAAGCGGAACAGAACTACAAGAAATCACTATACCCGCGCGATAGAAGTTATTGATCAATAATAGTTAGTAATAATAAAAGTTAGTAATTAATAATAAATAATAACTGCCTATAGGCAGACGAACTCAGCCGAAGATACGGTCACATGATTGATGAATAAAGCACTTGAAAACCAGAGACATCAATAACATTCAGCATTGCAGGAGTGGCTACTACTGAACAAGTAGATCAGCTCATTTCTGCTGTAAGGATTTCTTTTATCGCAGCTAAATGGACGATACGCTGATATATATAAGTATTGTGGAAATCGCTAAGCTGGAACTCGTTCATTGTCTTACTATAGTAAACAGGCTTAGGCAGCCTCTCCATTACATATGAAAGTATACATGTATGTGGGTTTGTTTATATGTTTGCATATATGTATGTATATCTGCAACAAGTATGTGTGCGTTTGTCTATCTGGGGATCTATAGATCCACTGATTCACTAGTCGCTGAGGCAACAGCGAAATAAACACACAAGAAGAATTGAACGAACCTCACAAACATTTGGCAAAGCAGAACAAGATATGGAAAGTAAAGAAATAATACAAGGTGATGATACAACTGCATTTTCGTATTTGGATGACCATGCGAGAGAGTGCGAAATCAAGATGATAAAAAAATTCTTACAGCAGAAATGAGCTGGCTGCGGAAAACTGCCGGAGATTCTTAACAATAGAAAATTAGAAGAGATGTTTGTATGTGTAAGGGCGCCGTTCCACCCCCCCCCCCACATATAGAAGAAGTAATGAGACAGTGTGAAACGAACAGAGGCAGAGATAGAACGAAAACGGGGGCAGGATGTGTCTTAGAGACTGACCACGGCTTGGTCAGTGGTCAGCGTTGTGGAAATGCAGGGCTGGACAGTGGACAGACTGTTGCTGCTCGGACCCAGACATTCTTAGACCTAGCGATTAATAGGCGATCTATGACTTCCACGCTTCGCTTAGAGTCTTATGAATTATATAAATAGCCGGAGCAGAAGTAAGTCGAGTAAGCCGAAGAGGAAGTCTAGAAGAGAGCTAAATGGACGATACACTGATAGTAAGTATTCTGGAAGTCGTTAAACTCGAACTCGTTCGTTGTCCTATAGCGGAAGACTTAAAAGGCTGATCCGTCCTTTCCATTGCTGCAATAGTCCTAACACAGACTATGCACGTCTTCTGAACAACTTAAAACCCTTGTTGTGCTATGTTATCTTATGTATGCATGCATGTATTTGTGTTTGTTTATATGTATGTATGTTCGTATGCATATGTATGTGTATATATGTATAAATATATATGTAGGCATGTATATTAGCATGTATATATGTATGTGTATATATATAAATTCTCATGTATGTTTTATGTATGTATGTATGTACAAGTGTATGTATATGTATGTGTATGTGTAAGCATGTATATGTGTATGTATGTATGTACGTCAGTACGCATGTGTGTGTGTGTGTGTGCGTGCGTGTGTGTGTGTGCGCGCGCGCGTGTGTGTGCGCGCGCGCGCGCGCGCGTGTGTGTGTGTGTGTGTGTGTGTGTGTGTGTGTGTGTGTGTGTGTGTGTGTGTGTGTGTGTGTGTGTGTGTGTGTGTGTGTGTGTGTGTGTGTGTGTGTGTGTGTGTGTGTGTGTGTGTGTGTGTGTGTGTGTGTGTGTGTGTGTGTGTGTGTGTGTGTGTGTGTGTGTGTGTGTGTGTGTGTGTGTGTGTGTGTGTGTGTGTGTGTGTGTGTGTGTGTGTGTGTGTGTGTGTGTGTGTGTGTGTGTGTACTGTGTATGTATCTCAACATTTTTAAATAGAGCCCTTTGATTAACTCATAACTTGATGTGGCAGATTGCTGCTGTATTTGACTTTCACCTCTTCATTCTGTTGTCTGTCAGACCCTGTGGTCCGTTAGGGCTTGGTATGTATACAGTGGTGGATTGCAATGGTATCTCCTGCGCTTTACCCGTGGGATCTTTCAGCGACCGGGATCGATCTCTGAGAATAAATGTCGATGAAAGAGTTTAGTAAATGCGAGATATTCTTACCCGTCTCCTCCTATATCTACTCTCATCAAGTCACACTGTGGTCTCATGTGAAATCAGTTAAAATAGTTTAATCTAATCTCAATTAATCAAATCTCCTTCATCGCCAATCATTTAATCAAATCTCAAATAATTCGATAATCATACAGAGCCACTTAATCCTATCCTATCTCAATTCGTCCAATCATATCACAAATCATTCATTCCATCACAAATCGCATATCTCATCATTTCCAACAAGTTACATCGTATCTCACTATCATCTCATATCATCATCATCTCTTTCATATCTCCTCAATCTCTTTCCTTTTCCAACCTCCTCCACGTCCCTCCCCATCACCACTCCCATCTTCATGATCTTCACCCCTCCCAATACCAACCCCACCCTCGTTTCCCATCGCTTACCTGCGGTTCGTTCATGTCGTTACTCATCGTCGATGTAATTACAACGTTGAGCGATGTTCCTCGACCGGCTCCATACAGGTATAAATTTTTCCGCCCGCTGTGTAGGGCGCATTGCGATAGCGTGACAACGGTCTCCGTTATTGCATTCTTTCGCCAGTCCAGCGCAGCGTCTACAGGGTGGGCCGAAAATTGCACAATACGGTGATCCGATTATGGTCGATCGCCCGTTGCGCTCCATTCGCGTTGTATAACGACGCGGAATTTTTCAGGCGTATTTATGCAAATGAGAACAGCGTCAATTAAATTCTGATCATGATAGTTACGTTGACTTTTGTGCCATGAGGAGAAGAATGAAGAGGGTTGAGAGGAGGAGGAGGAGTAGAGAAGGAGGAGAAGGTGGAAGAGGAGGAGGTGGAGGATAAGGTGGAGTTGGAGGATAAGGAAGAGTAGGAGGAGCAGCAAGATGAACATGGAAAGAGTATGGAGAATGAATGTGCTGGATGAAATGGAGGGAGAGAAAGGAGGGTGACGGAGATGGAGGAAGATGAGAGGTAGGGACATAAACAAAGAAAGAAACAAAGAGGAATTAGGCAATATGGTTAAACGTTGTGTAGTATAGTGCTATACAATGCAATGTATTTATTGTCATGCTCCAATCATAACATCGCACGGACGCTACCCAACTTTGACCACCAACTACGCCCCTCGATGTCCAATTTCCATCAAGCATTTCCAGCTTTTCAACCCATCCCTCCATGTTCCATTCATAACAGAACAGTTCCAGCTTTTCCACCCTTTCCTTCGTTGT
Organism: Allolobophora icterica; assembly: GCA_963556255.1. Classification (NCBI taxonomy): domain Eukaryota; kingdom Metazoa; phylum Annelida; class Clitellata; order Crassiclitellata; family Lumbricidae; genus Allolobophora; species Allolobophora icterica. The sequence goes on along the minus strand of OY744603.1, from coordinate 85,219,892 downwards.
TCCATTTCTAACAGAACAATTCAAGCTTTTCCACCCTTTCTTTCGTTTTCGTTGTTCCATTTCTAACAGAACAGTTCCAGCTTTTCCACCCAATCCCCTCCCTCTCCTCATATTTACTCCCCGAAATTTTAATCGACCAGGCGCAGATTCCATACGAGCCGTTTCCTCCCGATCCACTTCCCGTTTTCCCTTTCACCGGCCCAAGTCGACGACGGCCTTTCCCACTGACCTGCTCTCCGCTCCCCGACTCGGGACCGGGTGAGTCGGCCATCGGCCCGGGCCAATAATTAGGGTCATTCCCGGTCAGCGATCGAGACGCTACCTAATGCATAAGGCATGAATGTACTGAGAGCCAAGGGAGGCCCGAGGCCCCGCCGGTGGGGCGGCACGGAGGGAGGTAGGCCGAGAACCAATCAAGCGTGTAGTATTGCGTGACGCCAGAGGGAGATCCCAACGGAATATTAAAAACAACGGCGCCTTTTTTCGGCGCACGGCGTCGGTGTTTGTATTAGGGGGCGGACGAGAAACATGCACAAAGGAAGAGAGAGACAGAGACAGAAAGACAGACACGCAGACAGAGATATAGGCATTAAGACAGGCAGACAGACAGAGAGACAGAGCCAGTGAGTGAATGAGTGAAGGAGAGAGATGTAGAGACAGAGATGTAAAGACAGGAAGCGACAGATAGCTGACGGATAGTGTTGTGGGACTAAAATCTGCATAAACGAAGAGAGAGACAAAGAGGCAAAGAGGCAAAGTGAGAGAGAGAGAGAGAGAGAGAGAGAGAGAGAGAGAGAGAGAGAGAGAGAGAGAGAGACGGACTAGAAGACAGCGAATAAAGAAACTACATCGAACTGCAAGAAAAGGACGGAAAGGCAGAGATTCAGACAAGGGAAGTCAGAAACCGTTGGATAGAATGCAAGACAGACACAAATCCAGAGATAGGGACAGAGACAGAGATAGGGACACACGCAGGGACAGACACAGAGACAAAGATAGAAACAGATACAAAGACAGATATAGGGACAGCAACAGAGACAGAGGTAGGGACAAATACAGAGATACAGATAGGGACAGAGACAGATATAGGGACAGAGACAGAGACATACACAGAGACAGAGATAGAGACAGATACAAGGACAGAGATAGGGGCAGATACAATGATAGGGGCAGATACGGGAGAGATTGTGAGATTGAACCATCACAAATCCATCTTCTCTATCATTCCTCAGAGTTTTCCTACTATTTCTCTGTAGATTTGGTCCCACAACAATATATCCGTCAGCCATCTGTCTCTTCCTGTCTGTTTCTCTGCTTCCTCTCATCCTCACTTCTATCCCTCATCCTCATCCTCCAGATCTTCCTCCTTATCCTCATTGTTCAACTTCTCCTCCTCTTCTTCCTCCGATGGATCATGTTTTTTTATTACATTTAATTGAAACCAACCATTAATTGATTATGTCCTGGGCATCATGATACCGGCGCAAAGTCACAAGATTAGATATTTTTCTTACCCTCCTTCTCCTCCTCTTTGCCGTCATGCTTCCTCCTCCTCCACCACCTCCTCTTCCTCCTCCTCCTCCTCCTTGTCCTCGTCCTCCTCCTGTTCTTTCTCCTCCTCCTCCTCCTGTTCTTTCTCCTCCTCCTCCTCCTGGTCCTCGTCCTCGTCCTCTTCTTCGACCTCTACTACTCAACTTCTGCCTTTTCATCCATTACCCCTACTTCTGCCTTTTCCACTCGTCATGCCTACTTCTGTTTTCCTCACATATCGTTCATACTTCTGCCTTTTCCACATATCATGCCTACTTCTGCCTTTTCCACATATCATGCCTACTTTTACTTTATCCACCCGTAATACCTACTTCTGCATTTTCCACTCGTCATGCCTATTTCTGCCTTTTCCACTCAACATCCTTCCTTCTGGCATTTCAACCCAACATGCCTACTTCTATTTTTTCACCTGTACCTCATTGCTTTTCTTATGCTTCCTCCACCTTCTCCTCCTCCACCTCCTCCACGTCCTTCACCACGTCCTCCTCCTCCTACCTTTCTCTTTCTGCTCTCCTTTTCCTCTTTCGTCTCCTTCCTCAGGCGATCCTTACCTTTCCACACTAATTCCCACAACTATAGAACGGCCTCATTAATTGTAATCGTCATTAAGAACGGCCGAGGCGATTAATTCATGCGTCTTTGTGTAGACATATCCAACCACAATAACATCGGATATAGTCACTAATCAACACTAATAAACTACAAGGTTTTCGTCACACACACACACACACACACACACACACACACACACACACACACACACACACACACACACACACACACACACACACACACACACACACACACACACACACACACACACACACACACACACACACACACACACACACACACACACACACACACACACACACACACACACACACACACACACACACACACACACACACACACACACACACACACACACACACACACACACACACACACACACATACACACACACCGACACATACACACACACACACACACACACACACACACACACACACACACACACACACACACACACACACACACACACACACACACACACACACACACACACACACACACACACACACACGAACGCACACACATGCACACATACACACACACACCTGCGCATACGCACACTTACACATACAAACATACACGCTCACATGTATCACAATAAGTCATTAAATTCTATGGAATCATACTTGCATGTCTAAATGGCGTGCAGCGAAGACTAACAAAGAATATCTGCTTATGCATATACAATGGCAGTTGCTAATAATGCGATGCGCATCTCTATATATATATGAGTATGGGTGAGTGTGTTTTGCACGTGCTTGCGTGTGTGTGTGTGTGTGTGTGTGTGTGTGTGTGTGTGTGTGTGTGTGTGTGTGTGTTGTGTGTGTATTTGTGTTTGTGTTTGTCTCATTGTGTGCAATACGGATACTATACGAGTTTAAGCGTATAATGCAATTTGAATGCTGTAGCAGCAGGTATGCTTCCACAGACAGACAGACACACATACACATAGACAGACAGACAGACACAGATACACAAACACACAGACATGCATACAGACTTCCGGACAGACATACAGACGGACAGACATAATCTGAAATAATAGGAGAAGCTTAGAGACATTCAGAGAAAACGGACTGACCAAGCGAAACATATAGACAGATAAACAGAACTACGAACAGATAGAGAGACAGATACAAAGGCAGAGTCAAAGAGACGGACGCAATATAATAAAACGATCATGCGAACCAAGGAATATAAAGCATCGCAGGAACAGGAAAACTGGAAAGAGGAAGACGTGTACGTTGAGAGGGAGGTAGGAGGGCAAGGAGGCAGACAGAGAGGCAGGGAGTAAGGGAAAGAGGTAGAGAGGAAGGAAAGGAAGAGAGGAAGGGAAGGAGTGAGGGAAAAGGTAGGCAGGGTGGGGTGCGTGCAGAAGAGAGCTTGGGATGAGGGCAAACGGAAGATCAGCGTGCTTGGAACAGTCATCCTGCACTTGGGTCAAAAGACGACTTTTTAAAATGAGCTTTTAATGTACTTACTAAGTGACTCTTATCATTTACGTCGACATTGTAAAGCATCCTAGAAGTCGCTTGCTGCTGACAATGGCACATAAATTGTCGTAATTACAATTACAGTCAGACAGTGGAACTGCTCAGGTAGATCATTACTCGGGCAGAACAATTGGAAACAGATGAACAATTTTACGACAGCATAAAACAGCATTGTTCCACGCGAACAACTGCGCTGTCAGGAAAAGTCTTTGTCTGACATCTGACATCTGACAGATGACATCTACGGATCCACGACTGGCTAAGGGAACGCAAAGTACATCGAAAAAAGACACAGCCAGTCGTCTCTTTCATGCAGTAAGCATGTCATTGGTCGATTGCTACTATTACTACCCCTACGGCGGGGATATGGTTGAATGATAAAAAACTGGCACGAAGATCAGAAGGACGCTGGTTCGATACCAGCTAGCCCCATAAAGGTTGACTCAGACTTTTCACTCCCTACACTCCCTAGGAGCGATCATAGAAATGAGCGGTAGAACAGATAGGCGCTTTGTAGGGTTTCATAAGTTATATTCGACTCCTGTTAAACTTGTTATAAACTGTTACTACTACATCATTTAATCTTCGTATCTTGTAATTCTAGTAATCGAATCGTATCTAGTAATTTATAAGGCGCCTCTTGCAGTATAAACTATTCAGAGGTGGCACTGAGATCTATTGACACGACGAGGGCAAACGCGAGATAAAATCTTACTGCTTATCGGTACTTGTCAGTTTGCATTCAATAAACGAATAGTAGCGATGGGCACTAAACTATTTTTTTTAGTTAAACTAAAACTATTTTCCAACTAAAAAAAATAGTTTAGCTAAAGTTGGCAACTGATTTTGGAAATTAGTTAACTAAACAAAAAAAGTAGTTAAACCTTTTCCAACGTTTTTCCAACTTTTTACGACAAACATTTTCACAATAAGAGGTTAAGTGAACTGTAATAATGCAAAGCGTCAATGACAATTTCACCTTCAAACTATGCAATGTGTACTGTTCTGGCATACAGTTAGATGCGAACTGTAAGTAGTGTATGAATCTGAAAACACAGGCTGTTAAAATGTTTTTTTTGCTGACAGTGTTCAATGTTCACTGTGGAAAACTAGTTGCATATTGCTGATTTTTTTAGTTAAACTTTTTAGTTAGCAACTAATTTTTTTTAGTTAAACTATGGTTTTAACTAAACTATTTTTTTTAGTTAAACTTCTTCCTTAACTCAAAATTTTTAGTTAAATTAAAAGTTAGCAACTTTTCAGTTAACTATTGCCCATCACTGACGAATACTACTACTACTGCTACTGCTACTACTACTACTACTACTACTACTACTACTACTACTACTACTACTACTACTACTACTACTACTACTACTACTACTACTACTACTACTACTACTACTACTACTACTACTACTACTACTACTACTACTACTACTACTACTACTACTACTACTACTACTACTACTACTGCTGCTACTACTACTACGACTATTACTACTTCTTCTTCTTCTTCTTCTTCTTCTTCTTCTTCTTCTTCTTCTTCTTCTTCTTCTTCTACTACTACTATTACTGTCAGCTTGACTGTCAAGCGGGCTAACCACAAGACTATCGCGCTTGCTGTAGCATCGAAATATATAATAATTAGTATATAAAAACATCCGACAGTAGGCTAACATGAACGTTTATCATGACGAACGAAACTAGTTTTAATAGCAGCGTTTGGTTCATACTTATCTTTGGTTGAGGATGGTATTCGTCCACGTTCCACGCTTTCCATTCACAGGCTTTTCAACAGGAGTCCATATGCCGACAGAGTTTCCTATCCATCTGCATTTGAACAAGGAGTCCATGCGACGACCGAGCGACCAACTTCTGTTCATGTCATCCGAGATCCACGTCTGAATAATAGATAAGAACTCGGCTGCGCTCCTGCCTTTGACACTCCGCCAAATATTTTCCTCTCACCCCGAATCCCTCCGTCGCTGCCCTGCCCTTCTGCCTGCACCCCTGCCCTCTCTCTGTCCCCTTCCCCGGACGGGTGATGTGCCCTTCTCTCGGTACTTGTCCGCATCCCCCTCCCTATGGTAGCAGTTTGTCAGACTCAGCACCTTTTCGTCTCAGCGAACTGAAAATGCCGAAACAACTACTGAATAATTTCTATGGATTAATCGCAACGAAGACACATCTACAACACAACCATTACTAGAGACAGACAGACAGACATACAAACAGACGGACGGATGGACGGACGGACAGGCAGACAGGCAGATGACGGACAGACAGATAGACAGACGGACAGATAGACAGACAGACGGACAGACGGACAGATAGACAGACAGATAGACAGACGGACGGACGGACGGATGGACGGACAGACAGACAGACGAAGGACATATAGACAGGCCGGCAGGCAGACAGACAGGCGGACGGATGGACAGACAGACAGACAGACAGACAGACAGACAAACAGACTGACGACGGACAGACAGACAGACAGACGGACAGACAGACAGACGACGAACAGACGGACAGACATAGGCTACAGACAGACGGACAGACAGACAGAAAAACAGACAGACAGACTGAACAAGGAGTCCATGCGCCGATCCAGCTTTGTCCTTCTCGTCTGACGCGTAGACTGAGTTTTTATTTCCAGAGAATCGACGATTTTTCATCGCGTCATTTTGACACTGACATCCTTTGCGCATTTCTCGCTTACAAACCGAACATATGATCCTCTCCTTTTAAAAACTCAGCCATCTATGCATACGTTGTTTCCTCTGGGGATGATCTCCTGCGCCGCTTTTTCCCCCTACTCTTTCTGCTCTTCCTCTTCATCCTCTATCTCTTCCTCTTCTTCATCTTCCTCCTCTTCCTCTTCGTCCTTTTCCTCCTCTTCCTCTGCTCACTCCTCCTTCTCATCTTCCTCTTTCTTCTACTCTTCCTCCTCCCTCTCGTCTATCACTTTCCTCTTCTTCCTCATTGTCTCCCTCTGCTTCCTCTTCCTTATCTTCCTCCTCCTTCTCATCTTCCTCCTCCTTCCTTTCCTCCTATTCCTCTCCCTCCTCTTCCTTTTTCTTCTCTTCTCCACCTTCTCAACATTTATAAACCTCTACTCCAAAGCCAAGCGCAGGGCACCAGCCTTTTCACGAGGGCTGCGTCATATCAAAGGGGTTGTCCCTAGATCAATGTCCGGTGTCCTTCAACTCGTCTCCAACCCCCACGCCTCGTTGCTGGATTCCTCCCCAGGGAAGCCACAGGCCCAACTCAAGGTCCGACAGGAAATGGAGATGACCATCTCCGATTCGCCCGCCAACAGATATGGATGGTAGTCTGCCCCACACAGAGACACATACAGACACACAGACACCTACATACACAGACACCTACACACACATACACACTTGCACTCATCTACATAGTACATGTGAACCCTATGCACATGGACAGGCAGTAGTGGTTTCTGTTTAACAAATCTCTGTCATGGGAAAAGGTGATTGTGTCGCCCTCCTTATTTATCTAAGATTGGGACTGACACCACCCGAAAAAGGCAGTTGCGCAAATGTATTGATAAAATAGAGGGTGATCGCGTGATTGATTTAAGCCATTGCGGGAGGAAGAGTAAACGAGCGAATGGGACAGACAAGCAGAGAAACCACGCAGAGCGAGCAAGAGAGAGGCGGAGTGCCCGAGATACAGACAAAGGATGACTATCATAGAAAGAAGGATAAAGACAGACACAGACACGGACACAGAGAAAGAGCAGCGAAGAGGGTGTCAGATATATGACTACAAACATCCTTCTGTAGTTAGCTCAGTGGTCGCGAGTGTCCGGCTGAAAATGAGAAATAACTGTCTTCACTTACAAATAAATATCAAAGCTTGATACCTGAGTATATATATACATTATTTATATACAAACATATATATATATATATGTATATATATATAATACATCACTCGTGGGCATTTCTCGCCTCAGAATCGCACGTCAAAGTCGGACGTGGATCGCATAATAAAGTTTGTAATAAAAATAACAAACCCTTATTTGCGTGTATATGTATAGACATGAATGTGTGTGCGTGTGTGCGTGTGTGAAGTTCTGTGTACAACGTTGTACGTATATACGGTTATATATTGTATATACGATTATACATTATATATTAATAAATATATATTATATATTGTATTAACAGCTTGCTAAGCTTGACTTTCCATTGCTGACTGAGAAATTCCCTGCTTTCACCCACTCTTCCATCGTTCGCGACTTGGGCGTCACATTTGACTCCTCCCTAACACTTACAGAGCATATCTCCAACATGACTCGCTCCTGCTTCTTTCAACTGAAGTGTCTCAGGGCCATCAGACGCTCGGTCTCGCTTTCTGTCTTTACCAACATAGTTCATGTATTTGTCTGCTCACGCTTGGACTACTGCAACTCGCTCCTCATGGGTCTCCTTAAGCAGCGTATCTCTCCCCTTCAATCTGTTCTAAATGCTTCTGCTAGGCTCATCGCTCGACTCCCCCGCTTGCCCATATCTCTACTCACATGCTTGATGTCCTGCACTGGCTCCCTGTTGCTGCGCGAATCCGCTATAAGATCCTCCGCCTTGTTTCTAATTCTCAGCAAGGTACTTCCCCGAAATATCTCTCGAACTATCTGCGAAAGCCGCTATCTGCGTCTTTTCGCTCATTGCGCTATGTAAATAGGCTTGATTTTTTGTTCCCAGGGCTAAACTGCCTTGGCCCAGCACCCGGCGTTTTCCTGTAGTGGGTCCCATGACCCTGAATGACCTTCCCCCTTCTGCTCAGGGCCAAACTAATGACTGGCTTTTCCTCATCGGTCTCGTATTCCCTAAAGGTATTACTGTTCCCCGGAGCTTCTCTGCTGAGAGCGCCTCTGAATAGCTATTATGCGAGAGGCGCTTTATAAATTTCTAGGTACAATACAATACAATTATGCATTAAAGCCCTATATAAGTATATATAGGGACACTGGGAATAGATGCCAGACAGTGAAGCAATGACGTGAGGCGATTTACAACCACAGAATCTATATTATAGAGTTTCACAGACAGAATATCATTAGCCACAGGAAAATACAACTGCTCCACTATACGATTTCACTTAAAAGTGACTAATCTAATCTAATCTAATGACTTTTATAGCGCCCTTATTATAATGAGCAACGCCTCAATCGATCGAGGCCTTGTTCACTATGACAAGGGCGCTATAGAAGTCATAAATTAGATTAGATTAGACAGACTTATGGTTCCGTTGTCAAAGATCAATATCAAACTGGATACAGAGTCAAAGACAAAGATGACGCTGTAGTCAAACACCAAAATCAAGATGATCCATAGTTAAAGACCAAGACCAAGATGGTCCAATGGCGAAAGACCAAGAACAAGGACATTGTCGGATTCTCAAACGTGAACATGTATAGTTTTGAAGACTGCGTCATACGTTTGGGCTTCTAATTTAATTTAATCTAACTTAATTTCATCCAATTCAATCTCTCTGATTTTAAGACCTCGCAAAAGCTCTAGTGAATATGTCTGTCTAACAATTCAAAAAGGTTCGTCTTAAAGACACGGCAAGAAAATATACTGAAGCTTAGCCCTTCAACCAGTGAACGGATAATATGGCATCCCATCAGCTACGGTATTATGTAGATTGTAGGGCGTATAAAACCCATAAGGGGCTATTGTCTTGTCCTTGACCATGACCGCTCTGTGAACTCCAAAGAGTAAGTAGATGGCTCGACCTTGGTTTCTTGACCTTGACCGATCAGCGAACTAAAAAAAGTCTTCTTCATCAGTCTGGTCTATTATTCATTTTATGCGTTTATTAAGCGCCACCAGTTCGTATACCTATAGCATCAGTAAATGACGCTGAACAATTGTGAGTGAAGAACTTGCTCAAGGTCCCTACACGGTAACCGTACTGTCCGCGTCATAGGGCAAGCGCTCTAACCAGTCGGATATACCGTGTCCCAGTCTTGTTCTCTTTCACCGGGGTTCAGGCTGGGAGACTAGGTATCTCGGAGAGGCGCTATATAAATTCTCTGAATGAATGGCGTTGCTTGTGAGGACAATATACTTATTATGTAATGCACAAGTAGATTATATAGCGCCATTTCTGAGGTTCTTAGTATACGTTTTAGTAATTAAAATGCAAGTTGGCCATTTGTTTTCAAGTGATATAATAACTTATAGCGGGATGTTGTGCTGTGGTACTCTACGAGATCTTCAACCTGATTGATACCGCTGTGTTGTTATATGATTTATTGTAAAGTTAACGGATGTGATTTCGTCCTCCTAGTGTCATTCAGTGCAGTGACGTCATGGAATTCTACCTGGAGTTGACCGTAGAGTCGTTGGTGCGCCATCGATTGTTGCTTCACTGGTGTGTGCGATTTTTTAAGCAGACGCACAAGAGATCAATAAGATAATTAAGATAATTAGTGCTGGATTTAGACTTGGTGAGGCCCTAAACTAACAACATTGTACGAACAAAGAACTTGTGCGTTTATTAATAAACATATACGTATGCTACGTCAATATATGCAGATTTTATAATTATATTACATGTGTGTTTGTGTGTGTTGAATTAGTATCTTATTTGCGTACACAAATTATGTGCGTTAACACTTGAACTACTGCATTGGTTTCCCAGTCACTTCTAGCTCGTCGTTATAGTGCTAAATACCTGTGTTAAATACATAATTAATTGTGTTTGGCCCGAATGTTTCTAAGACCTCTGTATGTTGAACGAATAGTCCTGAGCAATAAGCTTCTTTTAAAATGACAAAATTGTGCGCATCGTTCTCCACTTCTGAATTTCAGTTCAGTCTATTTTTCTCTTATTAATTCTAAAATTGGACCAATAGATCGCAAAAGAAGGATTACACAACTAGAAGTCCTATTCATTAATTATTTCTAACTGATGAACGGAAAGAGTAAATATGCATGTCATCCAATCGAACATCGCGCACGATATTTGGGCTTCTTCTTCGACGCCTTCTTTGCGACGTATAATTAAGCCCTTATCGACCGTATGTCGTCGCGTGCTGAGGCCCCAGAGTGTACCCCCACACCCACCAAACTCTACAGTACGGCACCCCACCCCTTGCCGACTTTGCGTTCGTAACCCTTACCATTCTCTTCTACAGCACACCACATGTATGCGCCTGTCTCTGCTTCAGTCTATGTGTTTTTGTTTGTCTACGTGTCTGTCTTTGTGTGTCTGTATGCCCGTCTTGTTTTCCACGACATCGCAATTTCCGTCTCATTCAGAAAGAAGGAGTGGCGGAAGGAAGAACGGGAGGACAGTGTAAGACAAAGAGAGAATGTGAGGGCACAGGTGAAAGGGAGAGAAGCAACTGAGGCAGGTGGGTATAGGTACGAAGGATGGGTAGAAAAGGAAGGAGTAAAGGAATTAAAGCAGAAATAAATTATTAAGGACTGAAAGGAAGAGAATGGAAGAAGGAAGAGAGAGGGAGGTATACGAAGGAGGAGAAAGCGGGAGGGCTGGAGAGAGAGAGAAATAGAGAGTGGGAGGGAAGGAGAGGGAGAGACAGAGAGACAGAGAGAAACAGAGAAGCAGACAGAGAGCGAGACAGAGAGACAGAGAGAGGGAGGGAGGGAAGGAGGGAGGGAGGGAGGGAGGGAGATGGACTTACTGTCACTTACAGATGGGGAAGAAGGAAAGAAAGAAGAAAGACTTAAGTTACTAAATGAAATATGGTTGTGGAATATTCGTGTGGTGTCTGCTTCCATGCCAGAAAGTGTTCTTGGTGGTTATGATGATCATATTATTATTGAGACCATTTTCTGCGGTGGTTCAGTATGCCACTGTACAGGCAATGTCTTTGCCTAAGCCGACCTTTCCATCTTACTCTCTTCTTACTCTCTCTTCCTCGGATTTTCTGCGGCTTTCGAAGCCACTCGGATATAATCTTCATTGAAACAAAATCGTCATTTATATTTTATCCGGCTGTTGGCAGTCACCAATGTTTATATGCAGGACGTTATAAGGTCTTCGGTAAAAGCAACCGTGTCTTTTGTCCACAGTCACTCCAATCCTCAACAAAATATGTACCAGAAATTCTGAATGCCTTGTCAATTGTGGAGCCTGAACGCGAGACCTTTCATTGGGTTCTACGTGTTTGAGAGAGCCCGAAATGTACGAGTATAAAATACAGTTAGCAACACACTACTGATTCAAATTTAGCGAATAGTAGGGGTTTCCATAATCATTTATCGGTCGCTACTTGTGTAGTTTAGCTCAGAATCACCAGTACTGTCTTCCAGTCAAAGAGAATAGAGACTATATTTCCCGAACACTATACTCAACATTATCTACTTCTCAAAACACTGTCTAACTTTGTTCCACTGTTGCGGTTTGTCAGCATGTGTTTACTTTATAACCAATAAACGAATATCATAATCGAAAACGGAGGCTTCTTCGCCTGCAAATCTCATTAGGTTCTACGTGCTTGTGAAAACCAGCAAGTGGAGGCTTTGTCTCGTGCAGCTATCCGAGCTCCAATCGCCTGTGTACGAAGACGTCGTTCCTAACAAAGCCGACCATCGCTTAAGCAAACGACAAGCAGAGACGAGATGTTCCGAGGAGACGCTGAAGAAATTAGTTATACAAGATAAATTCCTTTCTTCCGTCATTCCCTGATCCCTTCCTTCTACGCAACATCCTCCCCCCTCTACGACAACGTTGATGGCTGTTACAGAAGCTGTCGCAAATCCCCCGGTGGCTGTTGCGCTCGACGGACGGACGCAAGGCGTATTAGTTGGTCCGCTGCGCCATCCGTGCAATCGTGAATTATTAAATGAATTGATGTTGCGCTGCATTGTCGTCTGCTTGCTGTCGCATGCGTTGAGATGTATTAGGCCGAATTCTTGAGAGACGAACACAGATATGCAGACAGGTAGACACAGAGGCAATATGACAGGCAGACAGACAAGCAGCTAAGGAAGAAGGCAGGCAGGCTGGACGGACAGATAGTCAGACACACAGACAGGCAGACAAAGAAACAGGCAGACAAAGTAGGCAGATATCCAGTCAGGCAGTGTGTCAGACTGACGGACAGCCAGGCAGATAAGTAAGTGGTCGGTCACATGGGCAGCAGGACGGACAAACGGACACTTCTAGACATATATTTGGATTTCTTTCCTGCTTCGTGTTACATGCGATGTTTTCCTCTTTTCTCTGACCTCCTTTCCACTGGATATTTCTCTTGTTGTTTCTCATATCATTGTTTGAGCGGAAATTTCCATTTTATGACGCACAAAAACTGCACGGATGTTAACATAGGCCTGCATCATGGAATTCTACATTAAGTAAATGACACAGTACTCAGCGTGATTCTTACGTTCAACCAGTTCAGCAATACTCAAAGTTCTGCGCAGTGGTAGATAACCAAACCGTTGGCGCTCTCGCAGCCACAAGTTTCGCCTCCACTTGCTGTGTTTATGGGCGTCCACAAACGGACAACAGGCGACAAATGTGTCGCCATCTGGTGAACGAACGAATCGTCACTCAATTCTTCGTCGGTAGTAAACCTCACGTATGACTGAGTGCACCTAGACATTTATATTGCGCCTTAAACGAGGATCTCTAAGGCGCGGCTTGGTAGACTCAACCAGTGGTTAACGACGTGTGTTCTGAGGATCTCCTGCGGACGCGGGCAGGAACCAGATGATCCGCGGCGCCCAGGCCTATCTAATACATACATGAATACATACATATTCACATTAGAGCTGTACCGATTGGCATATTTTACTATTCGGCCGATTTGGAATAATAGGCCACACTATTCGGCCGAAGAATAAGAATAGGAATAGTAGGTGACGATAGGGCGGGGTGTAAGTAAAAACTAGACACAAGTAGGCCTACAGTCCTACATCATCAGGCTACATGTATTTAAAATGTTTATTATTGTAACTCGCTTTCGTAGAGTAGTTAAGCTCCTTGTTTCCTTCAATTCTGAATTCTTTACTTGGAATCACAGAAGAAGGTAACCGTCGTTCTAACTGAAAGCTATACAAATTTATTTGCAGAATAACGTTCCAAATTTCTTCATTTGAACTTAGCACTAGAGGTGCATCGTTTTTTGAGTGCATGAAATTATATTCTTCAGCAAGGATGGCAATATCAAATGCAGTTGCATTTCATTGTATGTGATGACCACTAGCGAATGCTTGAGAAAGTCGTGGAAAGAATTCCAAGCCAACTGCTGACATCTGGGAACAGAAGAGTCTCTAAAGAAAAAAGCCAAATCAGTTTGAATGAATCTTAAACTATTAACTCCGTCACTTCCGCTTTCGGTGGTGCCAGTCACAAGTCTGGACTAAGGAGGAGGGCTACGTCAACGACTCTGACAGTCATAGGATATAGTTAAACACGAGAAACTACTACAGTACTAAACCATTTATATAGCGCTTCCATAAGCACAACGCAGAGGTATTTCAAGAGAAATCGTAACCATTAAAATAAACCATTTGGAAATTTTAACTAAGCAGTTGTCATCATCGTCATGATCACCATTATCATCAGCATTTTAATCATTACCACCACCAGCATCTGTCAAATCTGCCGCCGCTGCTCCCACGCTCACCTCCCAACCATTCTACATCCCACAGTTTGTTTACAGGTAGAGTCACGATCGCTAGCAAGCATGTATGTGTATGTATGTATGTATGTATGTATGTATGTATGTATGTATGAATGTATGTATGTAAGTATTTCTCCATTTGTTACCAAAATGATAATTACTATAACAACCGTAGAATGCTGATTTAATTTGGGAAGATAAAATTTTGTTGAATTGAATGTGTGTAGCGTGGTAAAGCGTGTAGATTGTAGTGTAGGGTGTAGACGGATTAAAAGTAAGAGTGACAGACAAAATAGAAATACAGACAGACAGAGTAAGAAGGGCAGTGAGCCCAGTAGTGAAGGTTTGAGGGATTGGCCAGGCTAGCCTACAGGATTCAAGAAAGGGAAAAAAACATTAAACCCTTAACCCCTACACTACGTGGTTCACTGAATATGTTTCCTCGTCCCGCCGACGCTGCCGTTGATAAGTAATTAGGTCTTCGGCCGAAAGTTGTGTACATGAACACAGACTCTTAAGTATTGGAGTAAGAGGGAAACGTATAGAGATCGCTTCCTGTTGCTGTACAAACGTTTGACTGAATAAACATTTTCGTCGAAGGAACAGGAACAGTCGGGTTTGGGGGTAGGGTCGCCCATCGCAGACATCACCTTCATGCGCTGAAGACAACACCTACATCCACTACAAATGTATGTATGCATGTATGTATGTATGCATATGTATGTGTATGTATGTGTGTATGTATGTATGTGTATGTATGTGTGTATGTACGTGTGCATGCATATATGCATGTTTATGTATGTATGTATGTGCATACGTATGCATGTATGTATGTGTTGTACGTATGCATGCATTTATGTATATATGTATGTATGCATGTATTAATGTATACATGCATATGAATGTATTTTATGTTGTCGTTGAGCTGATTAGGGCTTGGCTCTGCTGCTGCATCGGTTGACGCCTCATTCGTTAACGGCGGTATGAAAGTAACTAATTAATAATAACAATAATAATAATATATTGCCAGGCACGTCCACAGACGGATGAATTATAGAGTAATTTTGCGATTCCCTGACTGGATTCAACAATTCATCGTCGGCGCCCTCAGAGTGTTGTACATGTAGATGCTTCTCTGATCAAATGTCGGTGGTGCGTTTTCCTCGCAGATTCTCGTATATCTCCACTAGACGCCGGTAGTCGTCGCATTATGACGCTGTTTATCGTGTAGCCCGCGCTGACCCTCATTTGCTCCCGCGTTCTTACCTGACGAGACTTCATTACTGGAATTCCGTACAATGTATGTTTATGTAATATGTATGTATATACATATACACGTATGTTGAGGTGTCGCGGTCGACTCCTTCGATCGCAACGACGAACCAACGAAGGAACTATTAAAAGATCTTTATTTAAAAATAAAGTCGATTAAGTGTAGAGTAAGTCAACTCGTCTATCAAATATCACAATCGTAGACAGCACACAGGTTGGCTGGTCTCGATTGAACGTCATACGATCAATGTTTCAACGTTTACAAATCTTCGTCAAAAGGCCCCCAATGTACATCAGGTCTATCTTATATAGAGTTCTCCCGGATTCCAGAACGTTCTGTGACGTCACTGTACTTTTCCCTGGAAAGTCCTACTGAACACGTATATCCTTGTTGCATGCACCGAACTAATGTTGACAGCTTGCTGCAGAATTTTCCGTGCGTTGTAAACAAGCTTGTTGACGCGTCGGTTTTCTTCCCTTGATGCATGCACCCGCGTAGACCACGACATTCCCTCCGCCCTCAGATGATGACACGTCTTCAGCACCATCCCGAACGGGTCATCACGATCAAGCCGGGCCTCCAGACTCCATCTCGATACAGCATATACAACCAAAACAAAACACATCAGTTAGTCAACTTATCCACACAATTTGCGGGCTCGATCCTTGTGTGTCGGGCCATTTCCCCCCTTCACCATCCGAGTCACAACCGAGAGAGGAAATCAGCCACCGTGCTCTGACGTCCAGGACGATATCGAAAGTCCACGTTAAACTCTTGCAATGCTAACGCCCAACGAGTCAGTTTCGCACTCTTAGGGCTTGCATCTGTGAGATAAGACAATGGATTATGATCTGAATAAATGATTATCTTTGATAAGAATATCCATGACTTGAATCGTTTAAGTGCCCAAATTACTGCGAAAGCCTCTCTCTCAATTGTAGACCAATGCATCTGTGTATCTGTAAGTTTAAGACTAGCAAAAGCAATTGGTTTTTCTTGACCTTCTTCGGTCCACTGAAACAAGCAACACCCGACCGCGGTGGCACTTGCGTCAACACTTAAACCAAATTCCTTAGTGAAATCAATGGTATGCAACTGTGTAGCTTTACTGAGATCATCCTTTAACTTATCTAGTGCTTCTTGATGCTTTTGCTCCCAAGGCACCTTCGTAGGTATGTTATCTCGTGTCAAATCAGTTATTATCCGTGCTTTTTCAGCTAAAGCAGGTATAAAACTTCGAAAGTAACTGAAAAAACCCATAACCTTTCTAACTTCTTTCTTTGTTGTTGGAGGATGGATATCATTGATCGTAGCGATCTTACCTGGATCAGGTTCAATACAACCTGACCCTACTATATGGCCAACAAACTTTATTTTGTTTTGTGCAAAATTACATTTTCTTAAATTCAAAGTGAGTCCTGCTTCCTCAATAGTTTGCAAGAATTTCTCTAGATGTTCTAAATGGTCATTCCAATTCATTGAAACCACTGCCATATCATCGACGAATGGTTCGGTAAAACTTCGCACTGGATGTAAAACTTGGGTCATAGCACGAATAAAGGTATTGCTAGCGGACTTGAGTCCAAACGGCATTCTTGTGAACTCAAAAAGTCCTGCATCACATACGAATGCCGTAAGCCATCGATGTTCTTTCCGAACTGGAATTTGCCAATACCCCGATTTCGCGTCGAAAACACTAATAAACTTTGCCCGTCCCACCTTTTGTAAGACGTCAGCAATGTCTGGGGTCGGGTAACAATCACCTAGAGAATATTTGTTAACATGGCGATAATCAATTGCCAATCGAACGCCATTTTGACCTTTGGGTCCCTTTAAAACGCAAACTACCGGACTGGCCATTTCACTTTTCGATGGTCGAATGATGTCTAATGCCAACATTTCTTCTATCTGGCGTTGTACTTCAGGTTTAAGTAGCTCAGGTACTTTATATGCCCTTAAACGCTTAGGAGTGAAATCATGAGTTATCTTAATTCATGTTCTAATACTGGACAATACCCAGGTTTATCCACAAATACTGCCGTGTGCCGATCCAAAACTTCAAAAAGTTGCTTCTGTTCCTCTTGCGAAAGATGCGCTATAATCAGAGGATCAATTCGCTTACTCGGGCTTATTTGTTCACGTTCTTCCTGATCTACAACCTCTACTATACCAAATTCTTCATCTTGATCAACAATTACTGAACAGCTATTGATCATCGCTTGATCGAGTCGTTCATGGTATCGCTTGATCTTATTTGCGTGTAAATGTCTTTGTTTTCCCTCTATTTCTACTATATAAGAATATGGGGATTTAACCTTGACTACGGTAGCAGGTCCTTGCCATCGACTATAAAATTTAGAACTACCAAAATCTGGTGCTAATACTGCTACTTTATCTCCAACTTCGTATTTTCTGTCAGTACTACGCAAGTTATAATAATCTGCATACCGCTTGGTTTCTATATCACTATAGTAATCTGCATAAACTTTCGCGAATTCGAGGTTTTCCTTCAGTGATTGGAGATACTCTTCGGGTGATTTACCTAAGTTAAGAGGTACTTTTCGTTCGCCAGCCCACGATTCCTTCAACACACTAAGTGGACCCCGAGGAAGAGTTCCATAAACCATAGTGAATGGCGAAATATGAGTCGTGCCTGAAGGTTTTTCTCTAAGGCTCCACAGAACAAACGGTAACAATTGGTGCCATCCACGAGGATCAGATTGAGCAAGCTTAAAGATCATGGTTTTCAAGCTTTGGTTGCATCTTTCAACCAATCCAGCTGCCTCAGGATGTCCAGGGGTATTAAATCTGGGACTACAACCCATTCGCCGCAAGAATTCTTTCGTCAAACGACTGGTAAAGTTGGTACCACAATCAGAACTGATGATCCTTGGAATAGAAAAAGTTGTAAAAACTTGCAACAGAGCTTCACAAACTCCCTTTGCATTCAGCGATCTAAGAGGATACGCCATCGGCCAACGAGAAAATTTGTCCACCAGAACCAAAGCATAATTGTACTGGGGTTTCGATTTGTTGGATTCTCCAGTCACTACCATAGGGCCAATACAATCCATATTTAGATGGTTAAAACAGAGTTCATCCGCCCTCGGAATAGGAGTGATCGGGACTCGATCTGCCACTTTAACTGGAGTTCTTAGTTGACAAATTTGACAAGACGCACAATATTCGCGAATCCTCTCATCCATTCTTGGAAACCAAAAGTTTAATTTGATCCTGGCTCTCGTTGCCTTAAAAGCCATGTGCCCAGCACATGGGGCATCGTGTGCTACTCGCAAGACAACCTCGATTCTATCTTCCGGTAAACATAATTGATTAACCTTATGTCCCATAATTTCCCCTTTGTGGTACAGGAGGTTATTATCTATAAAGAAATTATTTTTATTCTGTCTCGCTTGTTGCCAGCAAGATATAAGATTGTGACAATTCTGTTGCTCACGCAATAAAGTATCATTATTCGCTACTCCCTCATCAGACTTGAACTCTGTTGACTCAACATCAAGAAAATTATCTAAATCATCAACTAATTGCTCCTGAGAATATTCATTCACTTCTGACGGCAAGGATTCGTTGCAGTTACTTTTCTCGATATTAACTTCTAAGTTATCTTCTTCTGCCCCTTTATTTATTTGTACACATCGATCTACGCCAGCTACCATCACTACATATTGCGAACTATCCCTTAATAGGTCCACAACATGGGGTGTCAGAATAACCCGTTCATTTAGTTCAGGGACTGCAGCGAACATGACGCACAAAGATGGCGCAATGTTTGTCGTTCCTTCCATTGAATTAGCTAATTTCATTTGTAGGTATACTACATCTGCCTTACATCCTTCTCCCTGAAAACCAATTATATTAATCCGTTTAATCACGGGTAAGTTTAGTGACTCAATTAATTTCTTATCAATACAACAAATTTCTGCTCCTGAATCAGATAATGCTGGCTGAGAAGGGAGATCTTCAATCTGTACATTGATATACGACCTCTCGTGTAATCCATCAATACTATTCTCGTATACCCTTACAGCAGTTTCCAACCCTATTGGTTTAGAATTATCCAATAAATTCCCTTGCTTTACCTGTTCAGGTATCTCATGCAACACGTTGACCTTCTCAACAACTAAGTCGGTCACTTCTTCAGTTGGGTTCCCAAATATACAAGTACTCACCTTTTTAGAACTTGGTTTGGTCTGGCACTCCCTTGCCCTATGACCCTTCTGATGACATAGGAAACAGAGACCCTTTACCTTGGCCTCCTCCTGAGACACCCTCGCACCTATCTTGGCTTCACCCCTTAATTCCGGTTTGGGAGACTTGGGTTGAGCTGTCTGGTTATTGACTTGAACATGTGGTTGACCTCTCGTCCAATTGTTATACTTCGGTGTCGGATGACTACGGCATACTAAGTCATTCCCACCATCATGCGACGCTACATAAATGTCAGCCGCATTAGCTATGTCTTCACAGCTCAACCACTCCGCTTTTTCTTGGGCCAAGATATAATCTAAACAAGCCTTCGACAAGGACTCCTTAAGCCGATCCGCAACCAATAAACTTACAAGTTTATCAAACTCATTAGTTATCTTTCTACTTTTCAAATAATACATAAGAGCCACACGCAATTTGGATGAATAGATCGTAAATGATTCGTCCGATGCTTTGTGCAACGACCAAAATCGGGCTCTAAGATTTGAAGGGCTTATCTTAAACTCCCGTAGCAAAAACTCCTTCAGGAATTTGTAGTCATGGAGCTGTGCCTCAGTAAGGCGCATGGTTAATGCCTTAGCTCTTTCACTTAAAATGGCTAGCAATAATTTTGCTCTAACATCTTCATCCACCTCATACACATTAAACAAACCATCCAAGTGATCAAAGAAACCTGGAATTTCTATAGGGTCGGAAGGAAATTTCCAAAGAATATTCTTGAGGGCATCACTATAACGCTTAGTACGACTTGCTAAAGAATCTCTAACATTTCGTTCTTCCTGCTTTTCCTTCCTCTCCCTTTCTTCTTTCTCTTTCCGTTCCTTCTTTTCTCTTTCTTCTTTCTCTTTCCGTTCCTTCTTTTCTTCCTCTCTCCTCTTTTCCTCCCTTTCTTCCTTCTCCTTCCGTTCCTCCCTCTCTCTTTCTTCCTTCTCCTTCCGTTCCTCCCTTTCTCTTTCTTCCTTCTCCTTCCGTTCCTCCTTTTCTCTTTCTTCCTTCTCCTTCCGTTCCTCCCTTTCTCTTTCTTCCTTCTCCCTTTGTTCTTTCTTTTGTTCTTCATATTTACGGATTTCGAACTCCAGACGGCGCTTCTGCAGCTCGTAATCCACTCCTGTTGGAGATATTGGACTACCCTTAAATTCCTCTTCCTCTTTTCCAATCTCCATGGCCCATTCTTCCATTAATTGATTTCGATCCCATGACATAACATCATCTTCGTCCCTTCCTGCCTTCATAAGATACACCCTAAGGCGCTCAGACGACATTTTGCGAATATTCGCTTGCATCTCTGTTGTCAACGCTTCCATTTTTACAAACAGTCAGTCAACAACAATCAACAAAAAAAACAGACACCACGCGGCAAACCCGCCACACAAAAGGAAAATTCCACAACCCAAAGTGCAACTATGCAGTATCCAAAGAAGTACACTCGCCAAGTACGCAAAAACTATACAAGCTCACGCAAGTCTGGCCTCGATCACAACAATGGATCAAATTTCAAAGAAATAATCAGCAGATATTGAAAGAGAAATAATGGCTGCCTCCCACTCGGCTGCAACTCCACTCTCTTTTCTCCTTCTCAGCCACGACAACACCTAGGATCTTACCCGTATGTTGACTGCTGTCTTCTGCTGTCTCAGCCGAACGACGCACTTCGTCCGTCCGACTGTCGTATGCCGATTCACCCGTCTCCCACGGTAGAAAGGCGTCTCGATCCGCTCGCTGTCTGGAACAGACCGTCTCTTGATCCTCCGGGTTGACTCCTTCCTCCGTCGGCTCGCGTCTTCTTCACCGGATCCAACACCGATGATCCCACTTCTGACACCAATAATGTCGCGGTCGACTCCTTCGATCGCAACGACGAACCAACGAAGGAACTATTAAAAGATCTTTATTTAAAAATAAAGTCGATTAAGTGTAGAGTAAGTCAACTCGTCTATCAAATATCACAATCGTAGACAGCACACAGGTTGGCTGGTCTCGATTGAACGTCATACGATCAATGTTTCAACGTTTACAAATCTTCGTCAAAAGGCCCCCAATGTACATCAGGTCTATCTTATATAGAGTTCTCCCGGATTCCAGAACGTTCTGTGACGTCACTGTACTTTTCCCTGGAAAGTCCTACTGAACACGTATATCCTTGTTGCATGCACCGAACTAATGTTGACAGCTTGCTGCAGAATTTTCCGTGCGTTGTAAACAAGCTTGTTGACGCGTCGGTTTTCTTCCCTTGATGCATGCACCCGCGTAGACCACGACATGAGGTATTTGTTTTTTTACATCAGTTGGTATGTGTGTATGTACTTGTATGTATTTATTGATTCACATAAGTACAGTATGTAGCATGCACGTCTGAATTTATGTACGTATGTAAGCATGTATGTCTGAATGTATGTACGTACGTATGTAATTATGTATGTATATAGGTAATACTATTAGGTATGTATGTACTTATGTATGTATGTACGTATGTATGTATGTACGTACGTACGTATGTATCTATGCATGCATATTTTTATGTATGTATGTATGCATGCATTTATTAGAGATGTTCAAGTACTTAGGTTGAAAGTACAAGTATTTAAGTCTCAAATACAAGTACGAGTACCAGTAATTGTGTTGTGTCATGGTTGGACGAATAAACTATCTATGTAAACTATCTGTCTATCTGAAAACCTAGGTTATAATACGTACAAGTGGACAAAACTGGACCTGACGACTGCAAGAACAACGAGGTTTTTTTTCTTCCTTTCACAAAGCAATTGTGTATTGCCACGCCCAATCATTCAGAACTGCTTTTGAGAAATATAAGCTTAAGCGATGTGAGCATCTTGTCACTCAAAATCGATCGATAGGGTTTTAATATTAAACAGCCACAACTAAGCACACGTTCAACAGGAGCGCTAGATGTAGGCATGCTCAATGCTCTAAGCGCTGGTTCGTACAGTTGTTTATGTATGACTGCGATCAGAGGCGTAGCGACCGCCCTCCGTACCCTCCGACCGGAGGGGGCCCCTTCCTGGAAGGGGGCCCCTAAAAGTGGCAAAATCAACCATTGATTAACCAATTTGCGGAGAACAAGGCTCGAAAGAAGCGCTTGGCGTAAATGGGTTATTATCCGAAATGTTACAAATTTCGTCACCGATAAAAAAATTATTTACCCCCAAAATTGGTTGCAAAGGTTTTCTTTAGTCATGTAAATAGTTAAATTTAACTAATTTGAAAGAAATCCACTATATATTCAATCATAAGTTATATTTTTTCAGAATTTATAGTGTCAAAACTCCTCTTTTTCATTACAGTCCGCCTTTTTGTGTAATCATATTTAATCACAGGGATCTGAAATATTCCTCTGGTGCTTATAAATGGCAATTTCTTAAAAGTAGATGATACCAGCATTAAGTAGGAATACAACAGGCCTTTTCTTCACATAATATATTAGTCTGGTGTCAAGAAATTAAGATATTTTTTTATTATTTTAGAAATATTATTTTCAGCTGCAGGAAAAAATGTGCGCAGCATTCGCTATAACTGTATGTTATATGCACTAGATACAAGTTGAACAACATTTTAAGAGTTGCTAGTAACTTCTAATTACTTGCAATTTATTTTTGTATCAAATAATTCACAAAAATACACGTAATTCACTCTTTGCAATGCGTCATTACCATCCGTGACAAGATGGGACTGTCATGAGAAAAGAGCAAAAATCTAATGTATACAGATGGTAATGATGAAAAACAACCGCAGATGATAATGACATAATGATGAAATTTATAACAGCCGTTAAACATTTCACGTGAATTACTCTATCAGATAAGTAATTTCAATCAGTTCAACAAAAGCGGTAAATAAAATAAGTTATTAATGTTGTAATCTACCTAAACCAGGAAATACAACACTAGATGGTAATGAAACAGAAATTTACTTCTCTTGTAATTTTGAACACAAAAACTTAAATTAAAAATAAAACATTATGAATTTCAACACAAATCTGTGTGATTCCATTAATAGTTGACAATATCTTGTTCCTGGTGTTTTTCTTTTAGTAAGTAAGCACGTTCTCTAAAAGTTATAGGCTTCCAAAAAATTGAGATGGCTATGATGATTGTTTCTATGGACAAGTCTAAATGGGCCCAAAAAGAAAGAAATATTACGAAAATGAGTCTAAATGTTTAATTATTGCATATGCTAGCTACTAATTAATCAAAATAATATACCTTTGTTACAGGTTGTAATGGCATAAATTTGCATAAAAGCTTAATTTAATCCATTGTACACCGTCTCGGACAGAGGATGGTAATGATATTTTGTATACATTTAGTAATTTTTTTCTAAATTTCCAAAATTTAGCAGCTACAACAATTATGGAAAATGTTAATCTGCTCATTCTTTGAAGGATAGGCAAAAAATTTGAAGAAATTATCGAAAAACTCGAAAACCCTCATTGGACATCAATTCTACATTTTTCGGATAATGACCCAAATACGGAAATGGAATACATGTACACTGTAGGGCGTAGGCCTATGTATACATAATATGAACCCTCTATATTGTATATTACTGCATTCCAGTTTCCGCATTGTAAGGGGCCCCGGACGTATGTTCGGAGGGGGGCACGTTCTTTGTTGCTACGGCTCTGACTGCGATTACGATGACACTTCGTCAAGGGTAGTTTTGTTGCATTTCCAGAAGTCCAAACAATCCACTTAATTTAAACAAGAACACACTAGTAATAGGCAATGTTTGACTAATGGAGCAACACAAAGAAAATGCACCTATTAATATGCTTTAAGTAGGACACAAAAGTGATTCGCAAATGATTATCTAACTGACCTAACTATAGCGCCTTTTGAGACAGGTTGAGAATGTTTGCCTAACAGAGCTATAACCTATGCACCATCTCGCACATGCAGCGGAAGACTATACCGAGAGGAAAATAGAATTCACAAGTGAATCCCATTCACACGTGAACTCTATATAATTATAAGCTATATAGGTTCAGTGGTTTACTGTTAGGACTGCCCGTGGTACAAATCATAACATGCATTACTCGAAAGAGTTCAAATGACTACCTGTGAACGCATTGCGAAGAGCTCGTTTGTCGGAAGCACTCAGTTCAAGATCCGTGTCAATCCATTGCAGTTTGAATTTTGGATTAAAGAAAGTAGAAAGTGTGTATAAATCGAATTGAAACCATCTCTTGAAAACAGCTAATGATACGCCTCCCTGTGGACCAATGCCTGCTCGACAGCATCTCGAAATTATGCGCTTGTATATAACATCGATGAAGTCTTGCAACATTTTGCAAGTGCTGCAAAAACATACTTGGCATTTTTCGGTCATCACCGACAGCGAGACGAGACGTATGATCGAAGCCCGATAGACTCTCTTTTCTAGAGTGCATGTTAATGACAGTCAACACTATCATCATCATCATCATCATCATCATCATCATCATCATCATCATCATCGTCGTCGTCGTCGTCGTCGTCGTCGTCGTCGTCGTCGTCGTCGTCGTCGTCGTCGTCGTCGTCGTCGTCGTCGTCGTCGTCGTCGTCGTCGTCGTCGTCGTCGTCATCATCATCATCATCATCATCATCATCATCATCATCATCATCATCATCGTCATCATCATCATCTCTTCAATTCTCCCGCAATTCGGGTTCATCTACAGATCTTGTGTCATCATCATTACCACCAACGTCTGTATTTTCACCTACACTCTGAGTATTTTTTATTATGAACTTGGTTGCTGAAAGCAACAGTTAGGCTAAAGCAGTTTCATATTGGTCGCACTGTCGGTTATCACATAGTTTTCATAGTCAACTTTATGTTTTATTTGGCATGACACTTTCTACTTGAGTCGCAATCCGTTCTTCAGTGTGTGAACTAGACAGTGACGCGGTAATTTTTCCTGCGATAAAATCGCGGTAACCGCCGTAAATAACGCGGTAATGGGGACAGCAATGTCGGTTTTACCGCGGGGTGGGTTATGTCGAGGTAATAACGCGGTAATGGAGAATGAGCCGGCGCTAAAACCGCGTTAATGGTAACATGTTTTTACAGTTTACATTAAACATTATGTGCTCATTGGATCGAGACAACATAACTGTTGATAGCTGGTATACGTAGTCAGAACTTCTCCACTAAGTAGCAGCTATAAAGAGCTATAATACTTGTTCTGGAATCTAAACTTCTATCCAAATTGATGTTGAGATGGAGATTTTCTATTTGCTGAAGCTGTTAACTAGTCAGATATAGTCAAGACTTGGTTAATGCAAACTTTCGATAAGATAATCTGTTTTTATGTGTGTGTTTTATTAATCCGATCAGCAATACAAATCGGGAAACTACTTTATGCCTCACCAGCATGGCGTGGCTGTGCCTTGTTGAGTGATTGCGACAGAGTACTGCGGTTCCCACGTAGATTGCAGAGAATGGACTTTGTCTCGATACAACAACCCGACTTAGACCAAATGATGGATGAGGCCGACGGCAGACTCTTACAGGCGGTTATACGGAACCCCTGCCACATCCTTCGCTCTCTATTTCCTGATATTGTACCCAGGACCAACGCCCAAGACCCCATGATTTTGAACTACCATGCAAGGACAATCACAACTTTATACCTAGTTTTGTTCCGACATGTTCCAGGATCTAAAAGTACTCTGCCTCTCGTTTTCATTTCATAATCTAGACTAATTCTTTTTTGTAGTATACTCTATCTGTAAGAAGTTGCGGTTTGTCAACTTTTGATTCGTAATAAACGAAATTAATATATATATGTCGCTTTGTAAGCTAATAATTGTTTGTTTTAAAATTTTTATCGGTGAAATCTTTTTGCGAGAAATGTGATGCAGTCCTCCGTAGATGGGTAGGGAATGGGGATGGGGGAAAAGCATGCGTGAATGGGGCGGGGATAGGGAAGAATTATTTGTTGCGAGGCGGGGATGGGGACGAGTTTGCAATCTTCCATCGTCACTCGAGATCACTATAGTGTGAACCAGTAAATCTGCTGCATTTCAATAAAGAAGAACATAGATCGTGGTCTGATTGTTCATCCAGTGCTGTGTAGTAATATATATATATATATATATAGTAATATATATAGTAATATATATATATATATATAGTAAAATATATATATAGTAATATATATTTAATGCTAGGCATATATATATATATACATATATATATATATATATATAGATGCATGCTTGTATATTTACTTTAGGAGATCTGTTTAACAGACGTTGTTCACCAGAGTGCTGTTTGGCAGTTGGTTTAATAAAGAATTTACTTACTTACTTAGTGTGGTGTGATACCAGATATGGACCTATTCTGCGATCAGACCATATATCTACAATTAACAAGACTGTTTTAACGTCAGCAGTTTGTCAACAAGAGCTGTATCCATGGTACTAACCATTTCATTCATACTGATTGTTATTGTACTGCGTGAAATAGGGGATTACTTGCTATCACAAACTTCCAGGAAGCGAAGAAAATGTGCATTTTCCACAATGGAAAAAAATGGGTAGGTTACAGTGAACTATCAAATCTTGTATAATAGTAGCTGTCTTTTGTTGGGAATGAGCCTGTCCATACTTTCTGCTACCAGCTGACCAAGGAACTCTGTGCCTTTTTTGGATGGCTCTGCATCAGTGTTTTTGTGCTGTGAACGATATTCGGTATATCTACAAGTAAACAACAGAAAAAACAATTACGACTTCATAACTAGGAACATGGGGATTTCTGCGTGGATAGCTTAAGTCAACACAGTCGGAATCGTGTCTTGCCCTGTTCCTTAATTAGTGATTACTTATTAAATGAAGCATCCTATAAATTCAATTAGCGTTTTGTGCAATGTTGCGTCTATGACTACATCGTATATCGAACAAACGAATATTGTATTGTATTGTATTGCATTGTATTGTATTCACTACTCACCTCTCTTTGCAAGTGTTTATCGAAGTTTGAAGTTATGCCAGGTTTACCTGAAATGATAGTTTTCACGCTACAAAACTTGCGCTTAGCAGAAATAGCATTTCTCTTGACATTGAAATTATCGTAACCAAAATTTATTACTCTATGATTATTAGTAATTTACTAATTTTATTATTAACATTATCACCGTATGTGCGTGTGCGCCATTTTAACATGACAACCGGAAACTCTGGTCATCACAAAAAAACTGCCAAATGTCCAGACCGTAAGAGTTAATGACTAAAAGGCAAAGCTAACTGGTAACCTATCTGAGTGCTGCAAAAAACTGTCAAGTTTTTCCAAGTACTTAGGTCTCAAGTACAAGTACGAGTACAAGTACGAGTACAAGTACTTAAAACTGTAATCGAGTACAAGTACCAAGTACAAGATTATTATACATCTGTGCAGAATACCTTTGGAGAGTTTCTCTTGAAGTGACGGTATTTATAAAATATATAGCTACACTATGATTACAGTTACAACTGCAGATTATTATCCAGACATTCACACACGGGCTTTTAGAGATGAAAATACGTGGTATATCATATACGACACTTATGATGAAATGCAAGTCTAAGAGCAACAGACAAAGCAAAACACACGCACGCACATTTGTGCACATACTCAGATGCACACATACACAGGTGCACACATACACGTACACAAACACTTATGTATCGACTTATGTGAAGTGCAAGACTTTCGGGCAATTCACTTAAATTGCCTGTCGAGGTAATTTGAAGATGACATCCAGGTGTGACAGGTGAGGCTCCGGCGTTTGAAGTGCGCGAATAACAACAATCTGTTGCTTAGAGTGAGAGGCAGCGCTAAACGACATGACCTTCTAAAGCCATTTAAACTAATGACGGCTGTTTAGAGAGCACGGGCCGCCCGGAAAGTCAATGAACAGCCAGACCACCTCGCTATTCTATCTATCCTTCTAAGAAAAAGAGAAAAACATATACATACATACATACATACATACATACATACATACATACATACATACATACATACATACATACATACATACATACATACATACATACATACAAACAAACATACATACAGACATATGTGCATACATATATACATACATGAATACATGAATACATGCTCACAATCCCATGCATGAGTACATACATACATACATACATACATACATACATACATACATACATACATACATACATACATACATACATACATACATACATACATACATACATACATACATACATACATACATACATACATACATACATACATACATATATACATACATACATACATACATACATACATAAATACATGCGTACATACATACATACATACATACATACATACATACGTACATACATACATACATACATACATACATAGTACATACATACAAATATATATAAAAACATACATGCATGCATACCAAGACACAGAGTGACAGACAGACAGACAGACAGACAGGCAGACAGGCAGCCAGACAGATATGCACACTATCTGACTGACTGACTGAGCTACTGATCGAACGACCCACTGACTTATTGATTGACTGACTGAATGACTAAGTGAATGACTTAAAGTGTGAGAGAGTGACTGCGAGAAGAAGGTCTAATTACCCAAATAGACTGTCTGCCTGTGTGTCTGTATCTTTGTGTCTGTGCTAAGGAAAGAGACAGACAGACAGAAAAAGGGGACAGAGAGACAGATAGACGGAAAGTGAGAGATAGAGACGAGAATCTTTGTCTGTCTATCTGTTTGTCTATCTGTTTGACTGACAAACAGATAGACAGACAAACAGATAGACAGACAGACAGACAGACAGACAGACAGATAAACAAACAGATAGATAGACAGACAGACAGATAGACAGACATACTAAGTGCAAAATTCTATTTGACTCACAGAGGGTGGCCGCCGGAACAGCCAACTACTCTCGCAGCTGCATACTCTCAAAATTCGATTACTCTGCGATTGTTGAGAAATGCAATAGAGTGTAATAGAAGGAAAACCGATACAGTGCAAAGCAGTGTAAGGCTAATTGATCGAAATAGATGCAATTCCTTCGCTAAATGGAGATCTTACTATACACATACATTCGATAATCTCTTTCTAAACGCCACCCCGTCGACCTCAATCTGCTGATAGAATGAAGAGCGAGGCCCTGTTTCCGATGTCTATTTCGGCGAGTGCATACGTTCAATGCGCGCGAGACAGTGTCTGCTGCCACCTAGCGGACAACGGACTCGACGGACTAGCAGTAGTCGGAACAACTGAAACGCTTCGAGGAAAACAGCCGACGACGGATGTTTCTATCAAAGTTGCTGACAGACAGCGCGTTTCAACAACGGTGTTCAAGGTTTGGTCTTCATGAATGAATAGATGATTGTCTGTATCTTTGTATGTAAACATGTATGTAAGTAAGTAAGCCTTAGGTCAGTGGTTTTCAACTTTTTTTGCACTGGCGGAACCCTACACAAAGCACTTAGGGCCTATTTTTTCGCGGAACCTAGCGCGTTTCACCCTTCAAATTTTTCAAGAAATAAATATTATTGTAACCTGTAATGTTAACTGTTAACTTATAAAATTTTCAAACACTGCTCTTTCAGAAATCTTATCCCGATTCCTCCTCTTCCCCTTACTTCCCTCTCCGCTCCAATTCTAAACATCATCCACCTTGGCCGTGTAACCATAGGCGTAATTTGTGGGGGCAAGAGGGGTAACCGTACCCCAGATTTTTGGACTGGGGGGTACAAAGCACTCACTTTTTGAACAAAGCCAGTCAATATTTTAATAGTGTGTCTTCCCAGATATTGCAGTCTCCGCCTTGCTTCGTGTATGTAAGAAATTGGCACTCCCCACTTTTTAGACCAAAGTTACGTCCCTGCGTCTAACCTACTGCCTGCCTGACCTCTCTATATCTTGACATGGAACCGACTTTGATTCTACCTGCCTATCGATTTTTTTTATGAGCTCATGTGAATAAGCTGGTTCCCGCGACTCAACTGTTTGGGCTCTGTAGATATCTCGAGACTACGACTACAGTGAATGTTGGGACAATATTTAGATTTAAGAATTTTAACCTTTGAATATCATGTCTAGCAAGAATGACTGAAAGCTGTGAAGAATTCTGTTAATTGCTCATCTTTTGTGAATTCAGTTGGTGTTTTTTAAATTTTATTTTGAACTCCGTCGGAACCTCTGGCCGACGCTCGAGGAACCCTATAGGGTTCCGCGGAACCCCGGTTTAAAACCACTGCCTTAGGCTATATAAGCTTGGAGGCCTTGTTAAAAATTACACTAGAAGGTCTCACAAAACTTGGAAACATATATGCCTTTTAATTGTTAAATGGCAAGGCATTCAGTGAAAAATTCGAATTATTTTCAAATGAATGCATTTACTCAGGCGAGATGGAATTTGATACACAAGCCATTTGAAAAGGTTCTACATAATATATCCATCCATAATATATATATGTATATATATTATGTAGAATTATATTATATATATATATATTTATATATACAGCACACATAAAATGAAGGCCCCACTCACAAAAAAAATTATAAATTTTTTATGCCTCTGCTTTTTTAGCTAAAGGTAAAGCAGGCAATGGTATAATTATGTGTATGTATAATATTTGCATGCATGCAGATACGTAGATATATATGCGCATATGTATATATGTATGTATATATGTATGTATGTATGTATGTATGTATGGATGGATGGATGGATGGATGGATGGATGGATGGATGGATGGATGGATGGATGGATGGATGGATGGATGGATGGATGGATGGATGGATGGATGGATGGATGGATGGATGGATGGATGGATGGATGGATAGATCTGACTATTTATACAGCGCCTTTCGTAGACTGTCTACACGGGTATGAAACTTAAAGATGAATTTGCACGAAGATCCTCCATGGCAGCCTATGTTTATGCATACAGCGCCGCCTATTCTATCTCTGCCTATGCGTCCTTTCATCCTTCTACACCTATCTGTCTGTTCCTCTCTACGTCACAATCCCTCTCTCGGTCTCTCTCAGTCTGTCTATGTTTGCATCTTGTGACTCTGGGTCGACTAATTTCGACCCGAACTCAAATAGATTCTTGTATTTGGCTAACCAATTCCTCAACTATTTTTCTCTGCTATTTCTTGTATCCTATTTAGCTTGTTTACATTAGCAATTTCTTCGCCTTATAGACCGGATCCTTCGTCTTTGTTGTGACTTAGAAGCGAAAGTCAGACGTTGTACTAACTGGAGTAAACTTAGGCCTATAGGGCAACGTTGCTACTATTAACGGCAAACTAATCTTGAGCTACCTGGCGTAAACTTATCGGTACATGGAGTAATCTTTTCCATAACTCGAGTAATCCTAGGTACCGGTAATCTTATCCCTTCATCTGTTAAATTTTATCTCATCTCTAGTTATTTGGAATAGTCTTATGTATAATCTCCAGTCCCCAACGTAATCTTATCTGATTTGATTAGTTTGATGTGATCCAGGAAGTGACGTTCAAATCCAATTATTTTAGCAGTTTTATCTAAGCCACACTGATTGAGAATCTGATCACCGTGATAGGTGTCACTACATATCTGGGTAATGACAATTTAGAAATCGGTAGATAACCCTTTTTTAAAATCCGACGCTGTCCGTACTCTGGCATTGCCAGTCCCAAGCCCGAATAAAGGAGGAGGGCGACGCTAATCATCCGTTTTATGAAATAGAGTCGTTAAACAGCAACTAATCAACCAACTAGATTACTATTTTTATACCAAACTCCAGTGGCTCAACATTCCATAAGTCCATGTTAATTTTTTACTTCATTTAATTTTTTCTGTTTGTGCGTTCCCATGTTTAAAAGCAGCACACTTCTTTCCACGTTTTATACATAAACAACTAAAATATGATCTCATCTAAAAATCGATCTGATCTGTATCTTTAGGTCAGACCAGACTTCCATGCAGTTCAGCTGTTATCCAGACTCCAGAGATCGAATAGGCAAAAACCTCGAGTATATAAAAGAATCTGTATTATATTCTGATGAGTCTCACTTGAAGTGGTCCTATATAAATTTGCAGTTGCCATGACCAATACCACTCTGAAATGTTTTAAAATGCCGTCATTAAGACACACACACCTGTTAGAACACAGTCTAATTAACATATCTTATCATAGTCTACCTAATGACTTATATTGCACCGTTCTATTGAAGCAGTGCCGGGTTTAGACCTGTTATAAGGCTATTATAAAGCTTGGAGGCCACTTATTAAAAAATTACTACAGGTCTCGCAAAACTTGAAAACATAATTATATGCCTTTTAGTTATTTAATAGCAAGGCATTTTAAGTGAAAGATTAAAATTATTTTCAAATGAATGCATTTGCTCAGGCGAGATGTAATTTGCTACAAAAGCCGTTTGAAAAGGTTATAGACCCTACATAATATATACATATATAATTATATATATACAGTACACAGATTGTTAAAAAGCCACTCAAACATTTTTGAACTTTGAGGCCCCTGCGGATTGTGAGGCCTAAGCTGTATCCTTTTTAGCTTATGCCTAAATCCGATACTGTATTGAAGCACCAGACATCATTCGAGTAAAAACCCACAAAGAGCTGAGGAAGCTCGGGAGAATCAGATATTCACGGATGCAGTTCATAAGATAAAAGCCTTAAATGCGTGATATAATAACATAGGCAAAATCATACATTCATGCAACATTTCACACGTATACATTGCAGAAGACATGGCATCGGTTAATATTCGCTTGTAAAGCTATAAGTAAGAGAAGAGCAGCCATGGGTTTGAAGTGTTAGCGACTTCATTTTCTTCGCCGTGCTGGAGTCGGGAGCGCCTCTAAGTAGCCCTCTTTAACAGGCGCTATATAAATGTCTTAATGAATGAATATGAAGGTCGATGGCCTGTCCTCTCCCTCGCCGTCTGGTCTTTTCCACGGACAGTGTCGTTCAGTTTACTCATCATAGAGGAGTTTGCAGTGGGGCGCAAATGGAGCAGACATCTCGAAATAAAGTTATGCTCTGGCGGGGATTTGAACCCCGACCTCTCGGTTGCCAGTCCAGCACCCTAACCATATGAATATCGCACACACTTCCTCTATAACTATACTGAGTCTATACTCGTAGTTCTTTGGACTGAATGCAGTGGATGGCAGCCACCAGAAGACAGTTGTCGTCCTTCGCACAATGCAATAATAAGCCAGATCAGTCACTTTCAGATTGCCTTAATCACCGCGCAGCTACTGTCCAGCTGTCTCTCCACTTCCGGTGTGCTTTATCACGTGTTGGTTCACGTCTGTGAACATTCTCTGGTCGTGCTATTATACTCTGGTAGTGTCTGCTTTTCTCAGACATCTATTTTAATTAAGTTCTATCGTGCGACCCAACACAGGCAAAAGGTTAAAGTATACAAACTGTTGTTGGAGTTCCTGGAAGAAGGTGATTTATTAGTTGAGCGCGTGATATTTCGGTCATCACGTTGTCTGCAGGTGTTGGATTTGTGATGGTTGAGTAAATTTTCATGTACGTCGTTAAGTCGTCAAAAGCTGCAGTTCCACGGACGCCGGAACCCTTGCAACTCATAAACATCAGATGGCGACGACATATGGAAGACTTCAACGTCCATGAGATAGGCGTTTTAATTGTAATCTCTCTTCAAGAGAGATAGAGAGATAAAGACAGACAGAAAGAGAAAAAGAGAGAAAGGGACAAAGAACGAGAGAGAAAGAGAGAAAGACAGAAAGAGAGACGAGATACAGAGACAGAGAGAGCAAGATCGAGAAAGACAGAAAGAGAGAAAGAGAGAGAGAGAGTGAGTGAGAGAGAAAGAGAGAGACAAAGAGACAAAGAGAGAGACAGAAAGAGAGAGAGACAGAGAGAGGGAGAGAGAGACAGAGAGAGAGAGACAGAGAGAGAGACAGAGAGAGTCATTAAAAGCGCTTCCGACCAAAGGATAGAAACCAGGATCGAACATAAAGGTTTCCAAGCCCTTGCGGATGAACAGAGGTAAAAAAAGACAAAGGAAGTCGTGTTGTGGGGTGCCGTTAAATAATTAATCGATGACGTCGCTGATCAGAGTAATATGAGGAAGGCGCTTTAGAAGTCAACGACTGTGGCGTTAAGTGAGTATGATAGAGTCGATGGCTAAAGCGTTTAACGCAGCCACTCTCCTTGAACTTTGACCTTTGTGTAAAATTGAACTGTTAAATGAAGTTATGAACTTTTACAGGCGAGTCTTTGAAGAGACAGTATTTCATTCGGCTGAAAGAGGCGTGAAGACCAAGGGCGAGAAAAATCCCATATATAAGTTTAACTAAGGTCAAACGAAGGTCAAAAGAGGTCAAACGAGGGACATCAAACGAAAACCCCAAAACGGACAAAACGAAGGTCAAACGAAAGTCAAACGCAGCAAGTTAACGGAGGTCGAACGGAAGGTCAAACTGAGGTTTAAAGACCCTGCCGAAGATCAAACCGGAAGTTGAAGATGAATGGAACCGGAAGCTTGTACTGCTTGACAGCGTCATATAGCATAGTGACCTTAATGAACCGAACGCAGAACGAATTGTCTACGGGTCAAGAGTTCAACGAGTTGCTGACTCTGGCAGGCACCAGTACAGAGGCGACGCATTGGGGCAACGCAACGGGGGCTCAGTCAAGTCAGGCGCGGGTGATGAGATACGCGGTCGTAACGCTGTACTTGGCGACCTTTGTGTTCGGCACGCTGGGTAACACGCTGACGATCTACGGACTGGTAAGGACGAAACATCTGAAGAACGTTGCAAACTGTTTCATTCTGAACTTAGCCATTGCCGACGATCTCTTCCTACTCAGCCTCCCGTTCACGGCGCACAGCACCTACTTTCACCTGTGGATCTTCGGCGAAGTCCTCTGCAAGGTCATGAACGTCTTCCGCGGGGTCAACCTCTACGCGAGCATCTTCACGATGACGTTGATGAGCATCGACCGGTACCTGGCCATCGTCCATCCCTTCGACTCCCTCAAGTATCGCACCCACCCTAACGCACTCGCCGTCTGTACCCTCAACTGGGTCGTCTGCCTGGCGATAATGACCCCGTACTGGCTCTACGCGACCACCTACTCGACCGCAAGGGGCGTCGTCAAGTGCCAGATCTGCTGGCCGACGG
Organism: Allolobophora icterica; assembly: GCA_963556255.1. Classification (NCBI taxonomy): domain Eukaryota; kingdom Metazoa; phylum Annelida; class Clitellata; order Crassiclitellata; family Lumbricidae; genus Allolobophora; species Allolobophora icterica. The sequence goes on along the minus strand of OY744603.1, from coordinate 85,183,962 downwards.
AGACCCTCAACGAGCACCTCTGGATGTGGGCCAACTTCGAGCTCGTCGTCGGGTTCGTCCTTCCGATCGTTGTCATGGCAGTCTGCTACACGCTTCTGCTGCGTTGCCTACTGGTAGAGTCGAGGTGTCCTCCGGTTCGACGCCAGGGGAAGACACACGTCTGGCGCGTCACGACCATGATCTTCCTCGTGACCGTCGTCTTTCTCGTCTGCTGGGCCCCTCATCACGTCCTCAGGCTCCTCAGCGCTTATCAGAACAAGAAGTTGGTCGTCCAAGGGGGTCAGCCAGGGTCAAGCGCCTTCGGGTTCGTCGTCGCCAACATAGTTGCTCAGGGACTGATCTTCGTGTCCAGCTGCTGCAACCCGTTCATCTACTACATCACGAGCACCAACTTCCGTGAGTTATCCTCTGCCTCAGCAACTAGAAGCATCTCCGTCTGTATATATGTATGTATGTATGTAGATATGTCATACATATATACATATTACATATATACATGCATACATACATACATACACACATACATACATAGGTATGTATGTATGTATATGTCATACATACATACATACATACGTACATACATACATACATATATATACACATACATGTATGCATTGATACATACATACATACATACATACATACATACATACATACATACATACATACATACATACATACATACATACATACATACATACATACATACATACATACATACATACATACATACATACATTCATTCATTCATACACACATACATACATACATACATACATACATACATACATACATACATACATACATACATACATACATACATACATACATTCATTCATTCATACACACATACATACATACATACATACATACATACATACATACATACATACATACATACATACATACATACATACATACATACATACATACATCAATCAATCAATCAATCAATCAATCAAAGATCTTTATTGCAACCAAGTGACAGTTATGACAGTGTACAGTAAATGTAAAACAGCAGTAAGCAGTCTTGTCACTGGTGACAAAAGGTGGCCCCTAAGGGATATTCGTCCCGCTAACTAGGGTCACCTATAAAGGAACAGTAACATTTAGAATAGGACTGACAATGTTGAAAGAAAATAGCCTCTTTTCACTGTACTTTACAGTTGAGCCAATCGGCATCAAATTTACTTACATAGAGGCAACTTATAAACGGATAGTATGCGTACCTTATCTAACTTAACTAACTTACCTAATTAAAGATAACCAAGGTAGACCCACGTGCGATCGTGTGCAACCAGATGCGTGAGAACTAGGATGAACCAGGCCTCTGACGAAGGGAACTCAGTCGAAGTTCAATAGGTGCCTACGTAGACGAGTCTTAAATAAGTAGGGATTAGCCAATTGACGTATGTCAAGGGGCAGGTTATTCCAAATCTTAGGCCCATAGAATTTTATACTGAAGACCCTTACATTAGTCCGGGCTCTATCAAGGCGGTAGTTGAGGGCATTCCTAGTATGGTGAGAGTGAAGTTGAGAACCCAAAACAAATAATTCTTGAACGAGTCCGGTAATAGCTTATTTTCAAACCGGTAGAGAAAGATTCCTATTCGAAATGTTCTAATTTGATCCATATTTAATAAATGGAAGTGGTTAAATATAGGACCAGAATGGGTGCCATAGGGGGCTCCCACAATCAGTCTAACTGCTTTCTTTTGGAGAATCACTAGTTTGTGAAGCCTTGAGTTATAATTAATTGCCCAAATTATATTGCAGTAGCTAAGGTAAGGTAGGATCAAAGTATAGTATAAATTTAATCTGATGGAAGTGGGAAGCAGGTAGGATATCCTCTTAATGATTCCTATGTTCTTTGCAATTTTCAAAGAAATGTAGTTAATATGGTCTTTCCAGGACAAGTGTCTATCCACCAGAACGCCAAGGAATTTCGTTGTCTCTACTTGTGCCAGAGGGGTTCCCGCAATTTCTAGGGTGATGTCAATGGGCTTGATTTTCCTATGTGACTTAAAAATAATAAAGCTAGTTTTATCAATATTAAGGGAGAGCCTGTTTGCCGAGAACCAATTATTGACTAGGATTAGTTCAGCGTTAATAATCTCCATTAGGGATTGCCAGGAATGATGAGCAAGGAATATATTAGTGTCATCAGCGAATAAAATAAAATAAAGAGTTTTAGATACATCTGCCAAGTCGTTGATATATAATAAAAATAATAAAGGACCAAGATTTGATCCCTGAGGGACCCCATATTTAATTCCTAGGCTATCCGACAAGACTCCATTACTCCAAACTCTCTGAGTGCGATTGGTTAGATAGCTGTCAAACCATTTTAATAGTGGGCCTCTGATACCGTAATTTTCTAATTTTTTTAGTAGAATAGCATGGTCTACGGTATCAAATGCTTTTGCCAGATCGACGAATATTCCCACAGAGTAATCATTATTGTCAATAGCTTTGGTAACCCTATCCTCCAAGTCTAATAGGGCCATGTATGTAGAATGACCCTGTTGGAAGCCATGTTGAGACTGATGAATCAAGTTAAAACTTTTAATGTAATTGCTGAGTCTATCATAGACAATTTTTTCAAAATATTTAGCAAAGTAGTTCAGTACAGAAATTGGTCTGTAATTGGCCGGGCTATCTTTATCACCCTTTTTGAAGACAGGTATAACCTTCGCTGCCTTAATGTTAGTCTGAACCAAACCATTAAGTAGTGAACAGTTTATAATTGCCGCTAGTGGTTGAGTAATTAAGGACAAATTTGGGGGGGCAAGATAGGGATCAATGTCATCTATACCTTTTGTATGCGTTTTTAGAGTACTGCAGACTTTTAAGAGTTCTTCCGGGGAAGTCAAAGTAATTCCCATTGAGTTTTGGCGGGACGGAGGCAAATAGTCAATAAAGTTCCCTGGAGAATTTTGAATTTTGTTAGCTAAGTCAGTGGCTATACTGGTAAAGTAATTGTTAAATCCATTGGCAATATTAATTGGATCTTCTACATTATTACCATTTATTCTTAAAGAGACTACTTCCACTTTCTTATTGTCAAGTGACATTACTGTTCTGATTAATTTCCAAGTAGCCTTTAAGTCGTTATGACATTTTTGGAATTCTAAATTATAATAATTACGTTCAGCATTTAGTCTAATAGTTTTAAATTTATTTCGATACTCGATAAATTTACTCTTGTTCTGATTATTCGGATTTTTTAAATATCGTACATATAAGAGGTTCTTCCTCTTGGATGATTTAAGAAGCCCCATAGTCATCCATGGATTTTTAAATTTAACCTTACGATCCTTAGTATCTGTCAAGAGAGGAAAGGCATCATTATAGGCCTGGGTATATCTAGCAATGAATAATTCGTATGCTTCATTAGCATCACCTTGATTACACATCCTCAATACAGGATCCCAGCTAATATCTTGCAGAAGAGATTTAAATTTTGATTGCTGTTCATCGTTAATTAATCTACTTGCTTTGGAGTATAGTTTAATATTGGGTTTTGACACCAATGCAAACCTAGCACAAATCGGGAAATGGTCGGAGATATCAGATATGATGATGTGAGCATCGAGCAGCTTCGACCAGGCACTGGTGAATATATTGTCTATTAAAGTTTGGGTTGACGGAGTGATTCTTGTAGGCTTGGTAATAGCCGGCAGGTAAAGATGAGTGGCCAGATAGTTATAGAAAATATTGGCGTCCGTATGTTCATTAACTTTTAGTAAGTCGATATTAAAATCTCCTAGTAATATTACATCCTTAAAGCTGGTCTTTATTCCCCCTATCAGCTCATCAATTTCCTCGTTGAACTCACTCAGCCTCTGCCCGTGAGGCCTGTAGATAATCCCTACTAAGAGGAATCCCTTTTTTAACTTAAGCCGAATAAATAGGCTCTCGTACGTTTTATGGTCGATCCGACCAGCCAAGGGTATATATTGTTGGAATTTTAGGCCTTCTTTGATGAGCATTCCCACTCCTCCCCCCTTCCTCCAGTTCTAGATTTACCCATAAAGGTGTATCCCGCAATTTGTATAGAAATACATACATACATACATACATACATACATACATACATACATACATACATACATACATACATACATACATACATACATACATACATACATACATACATACATACATACATACATACATACATACATACATACATACATACATACATACATACATACATACATACATACATACATACATACATACGGCAATTAATGTCGTGCCAGTCACGCGTGTCATTCCTTTTCAAATATCAGTCATTTAAATCAAATAAAAATGAATTTAAAAATCTTAGTAATACACTATACAGCTATACAGATAACATGACTGAAGGCAAAGCGGGAGACCTTCCTTTAAACATACAGAAAAATTATACAAAGAACAGCAAGATTACTGACAGATAGATAGGCACTCACAGACAGACAGACAGACAGACAGACAGACAGACCGACACACACACACACACACACGTAAGGAAAACCTGTATACATTACAAATGGTTAAAAATTCTCATGTCATGACCATAACAAAGACCCCAAACTTCAGCATAGTTGCACCCATTCACTGCACTGGCCGCCTACTGAGTAGAATCCATTTCAAAGCTTGCCTTACAGTTCACACGTAATACATTTGTTAACCAACCTACAACTTATTCTGTTCCTTGCTCTCCTTCATACAAATCTCATACGAACTTTGGCGACTGTTCCTTCTCTGTCGCTGCCCGCTGGACCCACTGAATGGAACAGTGTTCCCGACCATGGGAAGAATGCGCCATTTCTGGAGACATTTAAATCACAGCTCAAGACCTACCTTTTTAAACAGTCATATGACTGCCATTGACTTTTTGAACTCATTTTGACCTATGTTTTTACGGTATCATATGACGGTTATTGATTTTTTAAACTCCTGTACAACGCCCTTCAGCCTCGGCTCTGCTACAGCGCTATACAAATTGTCTTATTATTATTATTATTATTATTATTATTATTATTATTATTATTATTATTATTATTATTATTATTATTATTATTTATTATTATTATTATTATTATTATTATTATTATTATTATTATTATTATTATTATTATTATTATTATTATTATTAATAATCCCTCGGGCAAAGAAAATAGTAATAAGACGATTTGTTTAGCGCCGTAGCACAGCCGAGGCCAAAGAAAAGGGCGTTGTACAGGAGTTTAAAAAATCAATAACCGTCAAATGATACCGTAAAAACATAGGTCTTGAGCTGTGATTTGAATGTCTCCATGGTCGGAAAGACTGTTCCAAGCAGTGGGTCGAGCGATAGAAAGGGAATAGTAGCTGATCTGTTTACGAGGATCATAGCCGACACCTGTTACGGTTGTCTTCTACCCGAATGCAGAAGTCTGAGATGTAGTCTGGCAGAAGATTATTCTGTAATTCCGTAATTAGATTAAATCCGTTATTAGTGCGATATAATTATATAATATGAGCGAAGGTATGAATACAATACCGATAGTAGTAGTAGTAGTAGTAGTAGTAGTAGTAGTAGTAGTAGTAGTAGTAGTAGTAGTAGTAGTATAGTAGTAGTAGTAGTAGTAGTAGTAGTAGTAGTAGTAGTAGTAGTAGTAGTAGTAGTAGTAGTAGTAATAATAATAATAATAATAATAATAATAATAATAATAATAATAATAATAATAATCAACCTGATCGGCTACCGCCTGGCCTAAATATCAGGAGACAACAGAGAGACTACCTTTCTTTTTCAGCGCTTATCTATGACAATCCAACGCTTCAATGCAGTCGCTTTTGGTAGCACCTTTTGCACTGATAAAACCATCTGCGAAGACTAGCCATTCCAGAACAATACCCCCTTAATTTTTGAACTCCAGAGGGATCAAAATTATGTACCTCGGGGAAAATAATAATAATAATAAAAAAATAATAATAATAAAATAATAATAATAATAATAATAATATTATTATTATTTTTAAATTATTATTATTATTATTATTATTATTATTATTATTATTATTATTATTATTATTATTATTATTATTATTATTATTATTATTATTATTATTATTATTAGTAGTAGTAGTAGTAGTAGTAGTAGTAGTAGTAGTAGTAGTAGTAGTAGTAGTAGTAGTAGTAGTAGTAGTAGTAATAGTAGTAGTAGTAGTAGTAGTAGTAGTAAATGGATACAGTAGATCAATAGAAGTCTTTTGCTGTGACCCGCACATAAACAGCGTTGGACTCTTGGGTTTTCTTTGTCGTTGGTCTGAAGCTTAAGAATTCGTCGCCCAATTCAATTCATTCTGTCAATTCTTTGATGCAACTCACGTCTAAACTGAAGACTCATCTCTTTCAACTGGCACAGCCACCTGGCTTCTGGCTTCCCTCATCTGTTGGATTTAGACCTGGCTTTTCCAGTGGATTGTCAATTTCGACACGGTGAATATCCGCGAGCACACACCGTACATGCATACACACTTACAATACATACATACATACGTACAAACATACGTACACACAGTGTCAAATACATACATAGATACATACTTACACATAAACATACATACATAGATACATACATACATATATGTATATATGAGTGTATGTATTATTTATTACAGCGGTTTTATATAGCGCCCCTTCAAGGTAATCTACTCAGAAGCGTGTTTGTATGCATTTCTGTCCATGTAAGTATGTTTGTACATGACCATTATTATTTAAGATAATACTAATACTACTTAGTCATAAGCTGTCAGTATCCATAGTGTCCACACAAACTTATGACTTTTGTAGCGCCATTAATATAAAGCACGAGTCGACTTAGTGACTACTCTAATCAGACATTGTGCAGACTGACTGTAATATTGTCTGACATGTAATCTCCATATACAATTATACATGCCTCCGGTCAACTGCACTCGTTGTCACTCCACACAATCGCCACAGCTCTTCGTCCATAGACTCTGAACATTATGTCATCTGTCAACTGTAGAATGGAATCTGTTGGCTAGGCGCCGCGTGTGTGCGTGGGTGCACCAGTGGTGACTCTTCTAATTCATGTGCATTGTTTTACTTGCTGATGACAAATCTGTCCTTAATGACTTTCAACATCATGTACACTGCTACAGGCAGTGGTTTTATGCAGTACTTAAAAGGTACAATAGTCAATGTGTACACACGAACACATACATACACAAATACGCATACATACTTAAATACATACACACACATACATACATATATACGTACACATACATACATACGTACGTACGTACGTACATACATACATACATACATACATACATACATACATACATACATACATACATACGTACACATACATACATACGTACGTACGTACGTACATACATACATACATACATACATACATACATACATACATACATACATACAATATACATACATACATACAGACGTACATACATGATATGCCTTCCCACTTGTATCAGTTCAATTCAATCGTAATCACACTCATAAATTCCAAATTGCAATTGCTGATTACAATGACTAATTACTAATTACTAATTACAATTACTAATACTGTATGTATGTACAATTGTTAATTATTGTTACTAATTACTAGTTACAATTACTAATTACGTTACGATTACTAGTTACATCTACTGATTACAATTACTAGTTACAGTTACTGGTTACAGTTACTAATTACAATTACTAATTACAATTACTAATTACAATAACTAATTACAGTTACTAATTACAATTACTAATTACAATTACTAATTACAGTTACTAATTAGAATTACTAATTAGAATTACTAATTACAATTACTAATTACAATTATTAATTACAATTATTAATTACACTCGCTAATTACAATTACTAATTACAATTACTGGGCAAGTGAAATAGTGACAATAATTATAAGCAGAATTGAGATGCATTGGCGTGCGGTAGTCACAGAGAGATGCAATTCTGGAGATCGGGTTGAAGGTGCATGAAAGGCCGCGAGGGCCATTGAGAGGCATATTAGACAACAAGTCTAGATACGATGATCAGTTTGGCTTCACAAAATTAATACGAGTTGGTGTACACCAGGGAGCATGTCTGAGTCCACTGCTGTTTATTATCGTCATGGACGCGTTATCAGACAACAATTATCAGAAGAGAAGTACCATGGGATATGTTGTATGCTGATGATCTCATTGCGGGGGATGACTCAGCAGAGAACACCCAGACAAGTTTCACTGGTTGGCAGAAGGCAATGGAGAGTAAAGGGACTCAAAAATATGTACCAGTAAAACAGAAGCCATGGCTTGCTCAAGGACAGATGAGGACCTGGTGGTTATCGACAGTGAGGGAAATGTTCTGAAACAGGTGGTAACCTTCAAATACCGGGGGTCAACGATGAGTGGTAAAGGAGGATGCGAGCAAGATGTAAAAAAATAGAATAAAAGCAGCCTGGCAGAAGTGGTGGGATTTGTCGGATGTGTTGTGTGACTGCGAGATCTCGTATCGTCTTAAGGGAAAGATATACAGGGCAATGATAAGACCGGCATTGTTCAATGGAGCAGAAGCATAGACGCTGAGGATAAGGGAGGAGGAACTTCTGAAGAGAATTGAGATGAGAATGCTACGATGGATGCCTTGGGTTTCATCGAAAGAGAGGGAAAGAAATGAAAATATCCGGAAGACACTTGGAGTAGCCTGTATATCTGACAAGGTGCGTGAGGCCAGACTGAGGTGGTATGGACATGTGGAGCGGGCGGAGGAGGATAGTTGCATCAAGATAATCATGAAGGCGGAAGTGCATGGACATCGCAGCCGGGACGTCAAGAAGAAGAGATGGATGGATATGGTTCAGCTGGACCTCAGGCTTCTCGGCTTGCAAAAGGAGGATACTTGAGATCGAGCGGGATGGAGACAAAGGATCCGATTGGCTGACCCCTCCCAGCGAGGGATTAATTTCAGCCGGAAGGAAAGGAGGAAGAATCACAATGACTAATTACAATGACTAATTACAATGACTAATTACAATGACTAATTACAATGACTAATTGCAATGACTAATTACAATGACTAATTACAATTACTAATTACAATTACTAATTACAATTACTAATTACAATTACTAATTACAATTACTAATTACAACTACTAATTACAATTACTAATTACAATTACTACTTACAATAACTGCATAGTCACACTAGTCAGATCATATAATTAGAATCTGAATTTATCTCATCTGCATAACCTGTTCTATTCCATAATAGATTCTAGCCGATTCTAATCTATAGTATTATATAGTCTAGTCATCTAGTCTAGCACGTCCTGCACCAACTATACTACCTCCAACCGAGACCACATACTTCTCCCTCTGCCCCCGTGCCCGTGACCGCATAATCCCCCACCCGACAGCCTGATGCGCAAATCATTTATTGTTAGGATTTTATACACCGTTTATGCTGTTTTTATTAGCAATTGGTTAATAAAAAATATACCTACTTACTTACTTGTTTATTATGACAACCTAGGATAATCTGCAGTCTAGAATAATCCAACGCTGTATGATGTAATTTAGTGTCTGTTAACCAGAGCAATGTTTGAAGGGCGTTAGAGGGCGCCGCTGTTGTTGGGCTCTCGTTTCCATGGAGTTAATTTTAGTGTGGAGTAAAAATCCCGAACTGTTGATAGGATCAAGGGAAACACGAGTGTCATAAAACTCGGTTCTTTTCACGAGGATTAGCCAACGAACAGTTCTCATCCTGGACTTCACAGCCCTAATCCCCTATATATATATATATATATATATATATATATATATATATATATATATATATATATATATATATATATATATATATATATATATATATATATATATATATATATATATATATATATATATATATATATATATACACACACTCACGTACCACATACTCATATAAATTACCTCTGAAAAGGTCCTTTATCACGATTGTTCTGTTGCGTTGTCTATGTATGCCATAGCCTATAATATATAATTATATGTGCGCATATATATATATACACTTATATAGGATATATATATATATGCATGCAATTTTCCTAGCAGGATAAATTTTATATCTTCTATATAAATTACGAATATTTGAATATAATATAAACCTGCGTCGTGGCTTTTTATGTGAAGCCTCCTAAAGTTACCTATTATAGATATTGTACTGGTTGCGGTGTGTCAACTCACTCATTGGAATAATAAACGAACATATATATATATATATATACAAAATAAATAAATATATATATATATATATGTGTGTGTGTGTGTGTGTGTGTGTGTGTGTGTTTGTGTACGGTCATCATTTCGTCGCTATAGGTGGACTCTGTCGTTCTCTGGAGAGTCGTGCGGAATAATAGATTTATATTGCGCCATGAGCAAAACTACGCAAACATCCAACATAATCAAGCTTAAGACAATCGATTCCGTGAATATGCGAATGTCACCGGCTGTGAGTACGCGAATATTTATATACAAGCAACTATACATGTATACATATACATGAATATATAGTTTTATTTTGCGCACAAAGTAAGGCCTTAGCGAACTCATCGCAAATCCATGGGCATACATGCACACACATACCCAGACACACGCGCACACAAACAAATATTATAAATATATATATATATATATATATATATATATTTATGCCTACAACTGTATCCTATCAGGTGGAGCTATAGGACATTGGGAAGAGGACGACAGATGATGTTGGATTGAATGATGAAAGAGGGATACATGCAGTAGACTTAAAGAAGAGGCTTAACATCGAGAGGAGTGGCGACGTCGGACGTTTGAATCCGCGCCTGACGGCAAAGAACCAGAAGAAGAAAACTATATATGCGTGTACGCATATATTTATACTGTGTGTGTGTGTGTGTGTGTGTGTGTGTGTGTGTGTGTGTGTCGAATATGGGCATTAATATGTATATGTTACAGGCAATTCGTAAAACCAGGGATTTTGTAAAATGCCTGAAATTTTTAGGCAATTTGTATAATCCCTGATGCACTCAGGCACTTTACAAAATCCCTGAAAAAACCAGGGATTTTGTAAAATCCATGAAATCAGAAGACGAAAATTTGACAGATTGCCTGAAATGAAAATGACGAACATAATCAAAGTTTATATGCAAATAAGCCCTATTTTCAAAGGTTTGTCATTTTTAGATGGTATTTTATTTAAAGTTCAGTTCTCAAGTTGTAAAACCAGGGATTTTGTAAAAATTTCAGGCATTTTACAAAATCCATGGTTTTACGAATTGCCTGTAACATATATAATACATCATCAACTCTTTTAATGAGTCCAAAAGCGGTCTGTGACAATTTGCAAAGTGACAGAGGCTGAGAAGATCGGCTCAGTGGCGTCAGTATTGGGGGGGGGGGGTTGCAGCCGTATCGTATCGTAATCCTAATCTAGAGATTTCTACAGCGCCCAAACAAGCGAAGTCAAATCATAATCGATAGGCACGGGGATCGGTTCCTGGTCAAGATCCAAAGGGAGCAGTCAGGGAGACAGTCACATGGCTAAGGTGGGTGGTGTTTATAGGGTTGAAACGGCGAGGGAGGTAAGGAGAAGAAGAGGAATCAGGATAGGATTTGTGAAAGAGCAATGTTTTCAGTTTTGAGTGAAAGACCTGTGGAGAGATAGCAACAGGTGAGGTTTTGGTGAGTTCGTATACGATAGATCTGGTATTTCTCGTAGTACTGGTGGGAGTTTGTTCCAGAGGGGTGGTGCAGGTATACATGTATGTCTGTGGAGCAATTCGAAAAGTTTAGTGATGAGGTGACGGAAGGGCGGAGAAGTTTTAAGGTAGAAGTCGCGAGCGGGTTGAGCGGAGTGGTTGGACCTTGAACGACATAGACATCGCCCAAATTAACCGCCTCCAAGCCATTCAAAATGCACTCACCCGTGCTGTGACTAAAATCTTCCATTGCAAGCACCACCACATCACTCCTATCCTCAAATCTCTCTCAAATGCTTAAAATACCCGAACGAATAGAATATAAAGTCATATCACTCACCTACAATACACTCCAGTCCTCTCAGCCCTCCTATCTCTGACAGCTGAATAATATAAACTTTTACTCAGGTCTACAAATGGAAACATGCACGTTAGATCTCGGAAAAGCTATTAAGACTAACAATATCTTGTAATATCTTGTAGCCAATTAGATATAACTGGATTTAAACCGGATTCTCTGCTCAACTGTCAGTAGTCAGTGTAATGAATGAAAGATAGATGTGATATGTTTGTATGTTCAGTGGACTTTGTTATGGCTATAGCTAGAGAATTTAGATTTGCTTGAAGTTTGTGCAAATCACTCTTGGTAATTTCATTGAGAAGTGGGTTACAATGTTCCAGTCGGCTGTAAACCAAGACTTTGGCAGTTTGAGGAAAATTCGTCACACTTAAGCTTATACGTATGAACATTTAGGATATGCAATTTTGATTAATTTCCATGAACTACAATTTGAATTAGTGTTAATCTTTGAATGTCACCGGTCACCTCGAGCATGCGCACCGTAATGCAGCCAAGTATACCAAGGGTTCTCTGTCTGTCTGTCTGTCTGCCTGTCTGTCTGTCTGTCTGTCTCTCTCCATCTCTCTCACACACTCTCTTTCTGGAAACCTTTCTGACACGACGCAGCGCTCGAGAATAAGCTGGTGCCCACGATTAGCTTCAAGTAGCTCTTTAGAAATTGCGAGATAAACGACTGTGTGCCTAAAAATATTTCTAAACTTCTTGCGTCAAATTTTCTTCTCGATTACGTGATATTCTACTGTATACCAAGGTGCTGTGCACCCAAGTGCCATGTAAAATCAAACCGAAAATAAGCTACTGTATCTGATTCTATAGCTTTGTAATTGTATTCACAAAGCTATAAGGTGTTTGAGCCAATATCCGGAAGAGAAAAACGTCATGCAGTGCAGAAAGCACTGAAGCGTAGGATTACCGCTGCAAGGCCAGGGAAGAGTAAGCTTGTTATTCTCGAGAGAAAACAGTATTGCATATTGCACTTGTTTCTATTTAGTGTATCTATACAGACAAAAATTCTCGGAGAAGGTGTTTGAGCCAAGAGATAGGCAGGTGGGAATAGACGCTTCCGTATGGCTGGCCATCTGCTTTTCATTAGGGTCTATATACGGCTATAGATTTAAGTTCGTAAAACCATATATATGACAATTCTTCGGTTTCTGTGTGGTATATATATACATATATACATACATATACATACATACACATACATACATATACATGTATATATATACATATATATACATGTATATGTATGTATGCATGTATATATGTAGAAGAACGTATATAGAAGAACGCGAAGAAATTCGATGCATCCCGCCCGTGTTTGTTTTGAATGCGCTTCCCGTCGAACTTCGTGTTCTGGAACTTTCCATGGGCGTCAGGGGGGGGGCAAGGGGGCATTTACCCCTAGATTTTGAAAATTGTCTTGTTTTCTGTTTTCATGAATAGCTATGCAAAAATGTCATTTTGCCCCCTCCCAGAAAAATTTAGCCTCCTAGAAACATTTCGCCCCCTGGCAAAATTCCTGCTAACGCCCATGTTTCTATCGAAACCTTCAGGAAGAAATTAAAGACTTACTTGTTCA
>OY744603.1:85032772-85167772 GCA_963556255.1 Allolobophora icterica | reverse complement strand
GCTTCAACCACCTGCGACTGAATCACTGTCGTAAGGCCTTAATTAACGGAATCATTTGCACCCACGCTGCAGCTCGCTTGATGGGTGATAATATATATATATATATAATATATATATATATATTATCACCCATCTAATATATATATATATATGTGTGTATATATATATGTATATATATATTATGTATATAATATATATATATATTATCACCCATCTAATATATATATATATATGTATATATATATGCATAAATATATATATATATATATATATATATATATATATATATATATATATAAAGGTTTGGGATAAATCCAGGTCCATGCGGGACGATCTGCACTGACTGTTATTATTTTTATTTTGCATTTATTAAGCGCCACTCCCTAATGACTAAGTATCAATCGATGGCGCTGAGCAATTGTGAGGGAAGGATTTGCTCAAGGTCCACATACAGTAGGCCTAACCGTCTCAGAGGAGGTTCCAACCCGTACTCTCCGCTTTGCAAGGAGAGCTTTGGATTAACGCATTGAGTTTAAGATGCAATGTATTGTAATGTAATTTGACATTTATATAGCGCCGCTCAAAGGGCACACCAAATCAGAGGCGCTCTCTGCGATGGCCTATATGATGTTAAAATTAATGTCATTACGAGCATCAGTTAGCAAGACAATTCACTGTTAGCTGGAAGAGTCACCTGTGACGAGCCCATTCACACACGTAGAACCAACCAAATTTAACCCCATCTGGTGACGGCTACTTTAGTTATCGACTTATTACCGTCGTGCCTTTGTTTATCTGTCTCCATATGTCTCTAGATCGTCTGTCTGCATATGTGTGCATAGTATGTTTGTATATCTATATTAATGCCTGCATGCGTATATTTATGCATATATATATATATATAGAAATGTATGTATGTAGGTATATATGTATATATAGATACATAAATACATGCGTGTAAGTTAAATTTAGCTCATTGTGCCAGCTGATGACATATTATTTTGCCTACGCTGTTCAGAAGGCCATGACAAGGTGTTAAGAAATGTCTGCCCGTCTATAGGTCTCAGCCTCTCTATATATATAGCCTGTATATGACGGACGCTTCATGATACATGATACACATGGCCACAAGTGTATGCATGCGTGGCATCTGTCTAGGTCGCCCATTGTGTCGGAATAATCGACCCTTAGTAGAAGCGACATTCCGTGGTATATGAAGAAACTTTTCGGATGCACACCAATATACAGCCAGGCATGATTCGGAAGCTAACAATAGCTGCGTATACTCTTTAACGGTAGATCACTCATCTCTGGCCCATGACCGTGGGTCAAAAGCCTCCTCCTCAAAATAATATATGTTCGTCTCTCTTTCGCTTTCACTCGCTCTCTCTGGTTTCTCTCGCTCTGTCTCTACCGCAGTATGTCTGTCTGTCTGCCTCTCTCTGCCTCTCTCTCTCTTTCTCTCTCTTTCTCTCTCTCTCTGTCTCTCTCTGTCTTTCTCTGTCTGTCTGTCTGTCTCTCTCTCTGTCTTTCTCTGTCTGTCTGTCTGTCTGTCTGTCTATCTGTCTGTCTGTCTGTCTGTCTGTCTGTCTGTCTGTCTGTCTGTCTCTGTCTCTGTCTCTGTCTCTGTCTCTGTCTCTGTCTCTGTCTCTGTCTCTGTCTCTGTCTCTGTCTCTGTCTCTCTCTCTCTGTCTCTCTCTCTCTCTCTCTCTCTCTCTCTCTCTCTCTCTCTCTCTCTCTCTCTCTCTCTCTCTCTCTCTCTCTCTCTCTCTCTCTCTCTCTCTCTCTCTCTCTGTACAAAGCCATGTGGCCTGTACACGCTACATATGACTGCAGTGTCCAGTCTTCTTGATCCTCGACCTGCTGTGAAAGTAGTCATTCAAGCTCATAATACAATCTTTATTAGCCAGCTGGCCCCCATAACCTAGTGTCCATGACTGGATATCTGTGTAAGAACACTTCACTTCCAGAAAAGGAACACTTGTGAACGATTTAAGACAGAGTGGCTTTACGAAGATATCGAGACCTAACTGTCATCAATGGGCCATTGGGTACAAAACAAACCGTTATGCTAAAGGAAGATTTTATGTGTCGCGGCAATTCCGATGATGTGATTTGTGACATAATACGCGAAAGCCAATGCTTATTTCGATTTCACTATTGCATGGTAAACGATGGGACGAAGGTGTATTATTTAAAGCGACACCTGACACACAAAACACATATTGATTCTGTTACAAAATTTAGGAATATGCATAAAGAAGGCATTTTAAAGATGTTCAAGGAATCAACCGGCGTAAGAGAAGTGAGATTGGAGTTAGCACAGCGAAAGACATGAAAGCCAGAACAGGTGAAAGTTCTGACTGAGAGCGTTATACTTGCTACTAAACTGAATGCGTCAGTGCTGTATGTTCAAGAAATTAATGACCAGTGTGATTCTCGTTAACGTTAACGATAACGAAAATGTTCGTTAACGATCAAAAAATGATTTCGTTAACGATAACTATAACTATAACTAAAAAATATCATTAACTATAACTATAACTATAACGAAAATAACACTAACGAAAATTCATTGCTATTTTCGTTAATACGATAAAAAAAAGTGCAATATCAACTAACGTGAGAACGTGAAAATACAGGCGTTAACGAAAGCAAAATGATTCCTATGTTCGCCTTGGATGTCGGTGAATATGGAGCGCTGTGTATTCATGAAGCTGAATGCACCCATTCGTCAAAGCTCTAAGCAATTATTGTGTAACGCGTCTCAGTCTTGTTGTCAAGACCTTAAACCTCAAGACCAAGACCAAGACCAAGACCTTGAACCTCAAGACCAAGACCAAGACCAAGACCTTGAACCTCAAGACCAAGACCAAGACCTTGAACCTCAAGACCAAGACCAAGACCAAGACTTTTAAAAACGAACTCGAGTGCACTCGAGACCAAGACCTTGGTCTCGAGGACAACAAGACTGACGCGTCTTCATAATTCAGTGTGATTTTCATTAACGATAACGGTAACGAAAATGTTTTCGTTAACGAAAGCAAAATGATTTCGTTAACGATAACTATAACTGTAACTAAAAAATAATATTAACTATAACTGTAACTATAACTAAAATGAAAACCATTAACTATAACTGTAACTGTAACTAAAATAAAATCTGTAAGGAGAATCACACTGTTAATGACCACATAGCGAAATACGCCGGTCTAATCGAGTTGCGCGAGATAAGAAGTCTGAAGAACGGACTATGGAGGACATCGAAGCAAAACACCCAGTGGAAGGCAACGGAGAACCACCTCTTAATAGTAGTTTCAGTTCAACGACACTGTGTGATAACAAAAATCATTATCGTCGCCCTCCTCCTTTATCCATGCTTGGGACAGGCACTACCAGGGTGCTAGCAGTGGCGGAGTTGAAAACCACCTCTCCAAAATTTCCGAGTATATATATGTAGGCCTACTCACAGTGGCATTGCCATTTCGCCGTTCGAAGTTACAACCTGCCCAGGGGCAGAGAACATGAACAGATGTACAGCCTTGAGGGATGTAATATACTTAGCAAAGGTCCCAAATGTTACTGCAACGCGGCAGGCCAATGCGTGCACGGCGATAAAAATTATATGGAACATTGTTTGGTTTGTATGCAGTCTATGATGTCTAAACATGTATTAACCGTTATTGCAGCTTTCAGTCAATGTAGCTTAATAATGATACGATTACAGGCAGCGTTATCTACGACTAGACAGCATACGTCTACAGCGTGCCCGTATGTGCGTGTGTGTATATGTGTGTATGTGTATCTGTTTGCCAGTCTGCTTAATGCTCGTAAATTTTTAAGGCTAAAGGTCCGTGTTTTGTGAGCATCCCTCTCGCAGCTACGGAAGCTGATGAAAGGATGTTGATCGGTTATTGAAAGGATCGATTATTGAAAGGATCAATAGCCCTCTCGTCGGTTCCGACATCAATTGAGATCGTGTTACGCTGATTATAATTAATTCCGATGCACCTCTAGTTAAAGACGATGACAGCATGACGCCGGAGGAAGTGAGAGGCAAGGCAGATGCAAGCGGACGAAGAAGACAAACGAACATACAGATGGACAGACAGGGAGGCAGACAGAGGAAGAGACATGAAGAGAGAGAAACGGAGACTGCGACGCAGACTAATGGAAGGAGAGGCATAACTGAATTGATGTCGAAAAAAATCAGAGTCCATGAAAAAAATTTGAAGTCTGAAACACAGGAATGAAGAGATAATAGGAGAGAGAAGAGGAGGAGGAATTTAGTGGCGAAAGCGGAAATGAGGGAAAGAGGGAGGGAGCTAGAAGAGGACAGAAGGAAAAGAGGAAAGGAAGAAGAGAAGCACGGAGAGAGATACTGAGGGAGAGTGGGAGGAAAATGGATAGACGAAAAGAGGAAGAGAGGGTCTGATGGAGAGAGGGAGAGAGTGGATATGGAGAGAAGAAGAAGAAGAAGAAGAACGCGAAGAAGAAGAAGAAGAAGAAGAAGAAGAGGAGGGGAGGAGGACGAGGAAGAGGAGTAAGAAGAAGAAGACGACGACGAAGAAGAATAAAAATTTTAAAAAAGGAAGACAGACAGACAGAACAAACAGGAGAACGAAGTGGAAAGATGAAACGATGGAGTTTACAGAACGCTTCTGTCAACTCCCTATTCCGATGAAAGGAAGAGAAAGCCTAAAGGCGACGAAGGAAGCACCGACCGACGAAGAAAGAGATAGACAGACAGACAGACAGACAGACAGACAGACAGACAGACAGACAGGCAGGCAGTCAGACAGATAGGAAGACAGACAGACAGAATCGCTGATAGGCCTACATACGCTTTTGAGAGATTCTTTGAAATGCACTCTATAAAAGTCCATATACATACAGACGGATATACATACAGACGGATATACAAATAGACGGATATACAAACAGACAGATAGACAAACAATGCGAGTCGATGAAAAGAAAGGAAGAGCCTAAAAGTGAGATAAATGAAGAGAAGGAAAACAAGAAGAAGAAGGAGGCTGAGGATGATTGGCAGATGATGAAGATATGCCCGAAGAGATAAAAGAATAGAAACCGCAACAGGAAGGAGACGAGAATTATAGAAGTCGACTGAGAATTACTCACTGCCTAAAAAGCACGAATGTATTGTATTGTATTGTATTTGGATATTTATAAAGCGCTTCTAGCGGGAGGGCCATTCAGAAGCGCTCCCAGTGCGAGTGACAGACAGACAGCATCCTCTTCCTCAAACTGTCGGCAGGGGTCGGGGTTGGTAATGCCGTGATGCCGAATAAGTAAGTAAAACTATAATGGCATAAGGTATGAACTTGAACTGGTTAGTAACATTTCTGGCATTAGACTCCAATCGTGTGTAGTTGACTTGAGCTAAACTCTCAAAAAATCATACAACACACTATATATATTATATATATAATATTATATATATATATATATATATATATATATATATATATTCGTGTGTTGGAACAGTCTGACCAACCGCAGAGAGTTACAGCAAATTACACATTGATAAACAAGATATATCAGGAGAAGAGGTTAAGGCCGGTGGCAAGTAATCATCTTTTACTGTCGTTTATAGAGAACTCTAGGGATGTAATTTCGGTCATCTTCAGTCGGTAGGGTGAAGGGGTGCAATCTTGGGCGCAGATTGTAATGATAGTGAGCTGTGGGCGGGAAGAGACTCCGCAGAACATGATTTTCGTTTCCTATCACAGCCTTCAACAAACGCATGTCATCTGCTTCAGCCATCTTAGCCACAGGGACCATCTCGGTCGGTAAGAAGTGCATTCGCTGCATTTTCCTCTGCAGACGCTCCACTCTCTGTTTATCGTCGACAGATGTAGAGTCCCACCAGGCGGGCGATGCATGCGATATCGTCGTTGCCCTAGCGACGATTGCCAATGCCTCAGAGGACAACTGCACTCCAGAAAAGTCAACTGCACACCCGACAATGTCAACTGCACACTTTGTGCCAGAAAACACACTATTTTAGACCCTGGAATACTAATTAATTACTACTAAGGCTGTTGGTAATCGCAGTTAACGCACGCGATTAACGCGTCAAATTTTCTGGACGATTAACGCGGTTAAAATATTGAATTTGGCTTAATTCACCCAGTTGTGTTGGGCGAACTCGTAGGCAACCAAAACCATTTCCGGCTAGTGGCGGTGTAGAGCAGATATCCATATTCGTCCTCTCTGTGAAAGTTTCTGAGCATATAGTTCGATATTCGTTCATATATATGTTATCTTCTAGCATTATTAGTCCTCTATAAAATGTCGGAGAAAAAGAGCGAGAGAGAAGTTGAACGATGAATTAATTATTAATGAACGGTCAGTTCATTTTTAAAACGGCAGATACGGCAGCGTGCAAGCACTGTAATCAGGAATTTAAATATCATCGTAATACATCAACATTCTCGTATCGTCTGCTCACGAAGCATGCTTTTTTGTCAGCCGCAACAGTTTCTTCGTCATCGTCGTCATTGTCATCTGCGCCTTCGTCCTCACTTCCATCTGTTGTGGAAAAACCTCTTCGGCAAACCACGTTAATGGACATGGGCAAATCTACGACTCAAGAGAATGTTGACTCCATTAACAATTCCCTTGCTTTGTGCATAGCAAGGGATGGCAGACCTTTGAGTGTAGTCAACGACGAGGGTTTGCGATGTGTTTTACGCGCTGCCTATGGTAATCAGTCATACGTGTTCCCGAGCAGAATGGTAATATCAAATAGAATAGATGATTTAGGCCTACGTGAAATGAAACAATACACTATTCAGACTGGTTTATATGAGACCAGTCATATCGTTTTCGTTTGCCAATTGCAGTTATTTGGGGGTGACACGCCACGCCATAGATTCTTCGTGGAAGTTGCACTCATTTGCACTGGCTGTGTGTAATATCGAGGATTGCCAGAACACTTCAAATCCATCATGGAGTATCCTTGACAGGGACACAACTTTTGGCACAGACAATGCTCGTAACGTGATAGGTGCTGTGGCCATGCTGTCATTTCAAGAAATGCCTTGTGCCGCACATAATTTGCATTTACCTGTGAACAAAGGTCTTTCGGAATGTGGTATCGGTGGAATTCTTAGGAAATGTCGGAAGAGTGTTGGACATATCATACACAGCCCAGCAGATCAAAACGATTTGTAAATTCAGCCGTTCCAACTTCAACTTAAACAAAAAGCGCTCATTCAAGATGTCCAGACTCGATGGAATTCTACGCTACAGATGATCGAACGAATTCTTCAGAACAAAAAAGCTGTTGATACAACGCTAAGTGCTTCAAGGCACAAACACTCGCTCGTCTTACCAACCGATGCAGAAAAACTAAACTTAGGTTACTCACATCTATTTAGGAACCGTTGCGTTATGCAGCCGATAATAACAGTATATATTCTTGTTTATAATTGACAAGCTTACTGACAAACCGCAGTAAGTTACATTGAAACAATTGAAACATGACGGTACAATTGTCAAGAACTTAATTAACAGCCTGTAAGGCGTCCGCTCATTTAACTGCTGCCCCATAGGGAGTGGAAGGCTGAGTCGACCTAGAGTGACTTACGGCTATCGAACCGCGACCTTTCAGTATTTATTGCTTTTCAGTCCAAAGCGTTACCAATCATCTATCCCCGTCCCCGAGTTCCTTGATGGAGAGAAATTTATTACATACAGTACCGTACTCACCCCGATATGATGGCCCACATGAATGCGTCTTAAAACCGCCGACACTGAAGGAGGACAATGATTCACCCGGACTCCGTCTCTCAATCGTCTCTCAACCGAAGAAAAGACTCTCTCAGAGATCGATCGAGCGCTGGTTTTCTTTATGACTCTATAATATATCAAATGTTATAGTATCGGATCCAATCAGCGAATTTCGGAAAAGCGGAAAATTTCGGAAAACCCACGATTGCCTAGCAGCGGGTCCTCCATGCGCGTCACTTTGGCGATGAGTAAGATATATTCATGTACAATCAGTCTTGTCTGCTGACTTGCAGTGTTTAATCTAGACGTCTTTGGGGGGGGGGAAATGTCCCTCCAGGAGTTAAGTTTCCCGCAGAGACCAGAGAAATAAAATAATAAAATAATAGTTTTGAGACTACTGGGGATTTCTGTGTGTCGCAGTATTGAGAAATTCCTACAAAAAGTCATGAAAGTGAGACGAATATCTAAAAAAGGTCATCAAGTTTTTTGGAAGATGAAATTTGAAAAAAGTCTTAAAACTTAAAAGAATTGATTTTGTTAATAGTGTGAGTAAGAAGCATTTGTTCGTGTGCAGAATTCTATGTTGAACTCGGATGTACAGTTGCCATTGACTGTTTATTAATTTCTTACACATAAGTAAAACTCAGTTGACTTTGTGCCTTATCTCGAGTTAAGGCTACCCTACAAATCGGACGAGTAGACAAATGTTTTGAAGTGCTGGACGTCGTTGGCACATACATGCATACTTACTGACGAACTTACACACCAACATACACACATACATACTTATACATATGGCATACACTTGTACATATGTACATGCATAAACATGAATGCATGTATAGATACATACATACAATACATGCATGCATAATTGCATACATACATACATGCATACATATATACATACACACATACAATACATGCCTACATGCATGCATACATACATACTACTGTTCAATGGATCGACTGGGGGTAATGTGGACTTCTAGTAGCCAGGGAATTGAT
The DNA here is from genome assembly GCA_963556255.1 of Allolobophora icterica. NCBI lineage: Eukaryota > Metazoa > Annelida > Clitellata > Crassiclitellata > Lumbricidae > Allolobophora > Allolobophora icterica. The sequence goes on along the minus strand of OY744603.1, from coordinate 85,159,006 downwards.
TCGATCTGTCTTTGCACTTGTTGACTGCCTCGATTCCGGGAAGCGTCCATTCGTTTTTTATCCGGCTCTGCTCTCATGCACTACAGGCCTGTGTCATCATGGCACCATCAGTCTGTAATGATCTTCTAATTGACATCTCTGTCGTGTGATGGCAGCAGTTGCGCTTGTCATATTCTCCGTCATGTTGAAGTGGGTCTAGTGGCAACATATCAGCCATAGAATAGAATAGGACAGCATTGCATCATATAGAATACGAGTACAACGCAGAACGGAATGGAACCATGAATGGAATATGTCGATTTCCTTATGCCACAGATCCTTCTCATCTATATTCATAAATTGATCTAGTGTTCATTGATGTTGTGTTATAGGTAGAAAGATGCTAGTTAAGTAGTAGTAATTTAAACTGCCAGATTTAATTAATGGACCAGCATCTAAACCAGCATTTAAGGCAATAAAATATTAACATAGATTTGGGGTTACATTATTTTGTTGCTCGAGACTATGGATGTTGAAGTGTACGATTCTGATTGGATGGAATGAATCCTAACGGACTACTGAAATTATCGTCTGCTGAGTCTGCGCAGTGAGGCCGACGGGTGCAGAGATGACTCAATGGAGCTCTGAGATTCGAATGAATCGGACGTTTGGTTGCGTAGATTTGGAGACTCACTCCTAATCTTCGACAAAGGGTGTTTGATGGAATAGAACGATCCGTAACTCGAGTAAGGTGCTATAGTTGTTTGTCCATCGACGAGATAGTCGAGTGAACTTTAACTCCGAGAGAATACATCGAACTTATCGGTTACGGGGTCACTGACTTGTCATAAAGCAGAGCAGAATCGGACGTTATCGTATCAAAGTAATGAAGTTAGATTGCGAATTGAACTAACTTGTGAGAGTAGTCGCACAAGAAAGGTCGACTAAACGTTATTGCTGCGGAAGAAGTGTTGATAAAGAAGAAATCATCGAGAAGTTTTATGGAAGAACTGACGATAGACAGACGACTTCAGAAGACCTGCTATAGTGCAAGATGGAGGTGTATGCAAGTCGATAGTGATTGGGATGAATGTCAAACGATTGGAACAATCTTTAACAAAGTTTATTCTTTGGAAAGGTTAGCTAGACGAAGATTATAGAAAACATATTATTATAGATGCTGGTTAAGTAGCAGTACTTAAACCTCTTACTAGTAGAAATATCTCATACCTTGATATAAGAATGCTTTGAAGATATACTGTCAAACTAACTTTCATACTTATTAAAATGTTAGGCCTATATATTCTATTAGAACTGACTGGTGATCTTTTATAATTATATTTTTCCAAATATGGCCTATATATGATGAATTAACCATTAGGAAGGATTGATGCACAAGTAACTGTTGTGGTATAAGATCCAATACCCGACCGTTCCATGGAAATGAAAATGACACAGAATTGAAAATTATGAAAAGAAACACATCGAAATAATAAAGGACAGAATAGAATTGAATAGAATTCAACTGAATAGAGTAGAACATAGTTGAATTGAATTTGAATGAAACATGATACATCGCAACAAATTCGCAAAACATTATGTTGCTTTACGTGTAATACTTTGTCATTGAAATCATGATTCTGGCTCATTCAAACTGACTATTGTAACTTGCGACGATCAGGATTCGAACCCTTGTACTTAAACGAGTTTACCGGTCTAAAAGATGAGGGGAGCTGATCGACACAATGACGCAACACATGCTGGTGGGCATGTCACCTGTCGCTGTTCGACCTCTGTGTCATTTCGCTGGATCTTGTCTTGGATTTGGTCCATGTGCAGCATTGACCTGGAACTGATTTCACCCACCCACCTCGCCTAACAATTCTGATTTGATTGAGCGCCTGTGAATAAGCTGGTTTCCGCGACTTCGCTTTTGGGCGCTGTAGAAATTTTGAGATTACGATTACGATTAGCTTAGTAATTGTTTCTAACACATTGGAGCTCACTGCTGCTAAATTTGCGCATCGGAATTTTCCTTCGTTTCTGCTGCGGCTTTTATACGTTTTGCGGTGTTTCGTTTGCATGTCGTCGTGCCCTACGTGACTACACTGGGAGGGTCGGTTATTTTTGATGTACGGTCGGGTCTATGTGACACGGAACGTGAGCGTCGTCTGCAACCGGGTAATTTTCGTCTGAGCGGAAGATGGAGCGACACAGGGTCTTTGGAGTGACCCCCTCGACCTCGTTTCAATCTATCGACAGGCAACGAAGTCCTGTTCTGTGTGCGTCCGGTGGCTCGATGTATGACCGGATATACGTCATCATCTATCAATGCGGAACTGCTCGGCGAAAGCGTCATCGTTGGCTGCGAACGGTATACCACCTGTCTGCGATCCACGTCATCGACGCAACTCGGTCCAGTGACTCTGAACATGAAGTTATCTGTCGACCACAGACGGATCTGTTGATCTTCTGCGACTTTCTGATGCGAAAAATTAATTCAATTTGTTCAGCGAGTGTGTAAAAAGTCTTTCTGTTGCAGTTCATGGCTTCGTTAATTATTAATTACGTGTCGAATTAGCATAAATGCTTTTCGTGGAAATTGAGTTTCAGAGAATAAATCCATTTATCGAAGATTACGAAACTATATCCATGAAGTGTTGCGGGTGAACAGTAAGGAAACATGAATGGTAAATTAAACCAGCTATTTCGATGGCTAAATGAATTAGCCTGAGCTTTCCTCTGATGAGTCTTCAAGTTTTCTGTGTATTATTTTAATTAATGGAAGACATTCCAGTTCTTAATAACATTTATCATCATAGATGGCGCCACCTATAAGTTTGCTCTTTATATAGCGCCACATTAAATTTTGAATTACAATTTTACGATACATTCTGTGGTAAAGCGCCATCTGGTATTTGTCCTGTTTCCACGGTCTCATCCAGATGCCCGCCAATCCCGATCCGGGTCCAGATCTCTTTTCCCAGGCGACTCCCTTCCCTCCACCTCTCCCAATTACCAATAGATGGAACGCTACCCCGGAATGATCGGAGGGTTGCAGATAAGGAGAAAGCTAGGGAGGCAGGGAGATAAACCGAGGAAGAGAGATTCAGGAAGCTGGAGGGAAAATTCAAGGAGTGAGACAGGAAAGCTGGAAAACAGGGAAGCCGTCTGATAGGGAGATAAACAAATCCGGACAACGACGCTGGCTTTCTTAAAAATTTCTGTTTGATTTCTGTTAATCCTTGTGTGGAACAAGAAGCACTTATGAAGAGGACACGAGGGAGAAGAGAGATACATAAGAAAACAAGGATCAACATCAGAAAGAAAGGAGAAAGTAACACGAGGAAAACGAAAGAAATGGAAAGCCCAGAACTGGTAGAAATAGCGATGGAATTACTGTTTAATGCTTTAACGTATTACAACCGAGATCATTAATTAATGTAGGTCATGTAGAGTTTTAATTAATTCAGTTAATGAAGTCCTGTACAACTAGAACCGCGCTAAAGAAGGTATAGACAGAAAGAAAATAACAAAATAGAAATAAAGAAACAAAGGGACAAAAACTAAGTTAAGACAAAGAAAGGAAACAAACGAAGAGAAAAAAATGGAGTATGAAACTGAAGAAAACCAATGTTCAACGGCTTAGTGACTTCCTTATGCGAAAAATTATAATTCAATTTGTTCAGCGAGTGTAAAAGTTTTGCTGTTACAGTTTATGACTTCGTTAATTATTAATTACGTGAACAATTAGCAGAAATGCTTTTCGTGGAAATTGAGTTTCAGAGAATAAGTCCATTTAGCGAAGATTACGAAACAATATTCATGACGTGTTGCAGGTGAACTGTAAGGAAATACGAATCATAAATTAAACCAGCCACTTCGATGGTTAATTGAATTAGCCATGCATGGACACGTGCTGACTGCAGAGAAGGCAGGACACTGCATTGGTTGCTTTTACCTCAGCGAATTTGCTTCAGGACCACTGCTTATGTCAGGCAGTGCTTACTCAACAGGGCACCTGCTTACTTGCAAGAGCTCTGCCGCTTCACTTCGGGTATAGTGGTCGTCGCTCCCTCCGCTCTGCGGTGCATGGCGAACTGTTGTTGGTCCCTTTTGCGCGCACCTCTGTTATGCAGAGTCGTGCTTTCTCTGTTGTTGGTTCGAATGTTTTAAAATAAGCACCCGTTAGAGCTGCGACTCATACCGAGGGATACCTATGACACTTTCTATAATAACCTAGTCTGTTGTTTTTCGCCGTGGCTGGGTCGGGAGTGCCTCTGAGTAGAATTCTTGAGGGGCGCTATACAAATCCGCTGAATGAATAAGCTTTGACACAGCACCGACGTAATGGATGAAATCGAAACTTCATATATCGCCTCTGTTTCGGTTTTTAGCGTTTTGCTTCCATAATGCTTCTGAAGGCTCCATAAAATTACGAGAAAGGTTGTAATATTAAGTAAACTGAAGACACGATGTTTTAAGGAAAGTCACAGACGTTCCAAAGTTATTTGAAATGTGAACTGCTACTTATAAAGTAATACCAGATGCTCGTGTTCTGGGCTTGAAGGGACCTTATAGAAAAGTCATATCAATATCCAAACGCCACACAAAGGTACTACTGCTGCTGCTGCTGCCGCCGCCGCCGCCGCCGCCGCCGCCACCACCACCACCACCACCAATAATTATAATAATATTACTAATTTTAATACTACTATTTCTGTTATTATTATATCACATTGACTAATAATAAATTTCTATTGTTTATGTTGTCAAACAAGCTTGAAGTGGGTTTCTAAGAGGGAATGTTATTTATCCACTTATAAGTGTATAAGATATATTTGCTAATAAGCCCAATGGGAACTTTGTATATAATTTTGCGGCGTTCACCGACAGCCACATTTCCTGGACCCAAATTGGACCCAAAACTGGCCACAAGTCGAATGCAGACCTACTGTTGGCCCAAACATTGTGACTGTCTGGGTTTTAGACCATTCTACATACCACCCTTGGCAGGCTAAGAGTACATCCATCAAACGGGCGACGGTTGGTCAACGATCTCGTCCGATCGATCATTGAAAATAGAGTGAGGTCGAGGACACATGGTCGCTGTGGAAATCCGTCTGCATTTATATTTATCAAAGGGTCAAAGGTTTCGAAGTCTCTGTGCACTGGCTGCGTGGACTTGCATAGTTTTACAATCGACGGTACTTAGCTGCGTAGCCTCGAGACTCCATTAAACATATGCACTTAACCGACTTATGCACTTAGCAAGTACACAATGCCATGCACTGTGTATAATCGTAGGACCTACTGGTATTTAATAACAGAGATGGAGCCTACATACTATAATACCTCCAGTAACCATTCGGTTAAAGTAAATCTCAGCCGAGTGTTTATGATTATGCACTTATGCGATATGCACATACCAAGAGTTGTCCTCCATTGAAATCCCTATATTTAAACGAGACCGGACAGATCTATGCTCTTAAACGAATTATGCACTTATCGGTTATGCACTTAAGTGGCGTCGACTGTACATACATAGCTCACTATAGGCCTACATGATTGCACCTAATATTGCACTGATAATAATAACTTGTAAAATAATGCACAATATCGTTTGCTGCAGTGTGATTCTACTTGCAGATTTTATTTTAGTTACAGTTAGACCTACAGTTAATGGTTTTTAATTTTAGTTATAGTTGTAGTTAGCCTTATAGTTAGTATTATTTGTTAGTTATAGTTATAACTACTGGATTTTTATTTTATTTAGTAGGACTACTTAGTTACATGAAGGCTTAGGGAAATGTCCTTAGAGACATTTTGACTACAAGATTACTATGACTACGGTGCTCATTTTGCGAATTTGCGCTAGTCAACTTGTGTCGCAATCGCTATAGAAACGTTTACAAAATAATTAAATTAAATGCGCCAACACTACCGGGTTAATTCACAAATCCAATATATGCACGGCAAACATAGTTTATTAGTTTTAGCCCATTTTCACTTTCTCATGTTTGTCGATATTGCATTATTTATTTTTTGTAACGAAAATAACGATAAATTTTCGTTAGTGCTATTTTCGTTATAGTTATAATTAATGATATTTTTAGTTACAGTTATAGTTATCGTTAACGAAATCATTTTATTTTCGTTAAGGAATATGGTCGTTACCTTTATCGTTAATGAGAATCACACTGGTTTGCTGTTTACTGTCATATTTGTGTAGCGAATGTTTTGAGCGCACACTTTGAAACCCCAGTGGCCTAGTCTGAGGATTAGAGCCCTTTGCGTGTGTATGGAATGAAACAGTGTAATAATAATGATAATTATTATTATTGCTCAACTAATGCTTTGCACGAGTTAGTGGCGGATTGGCGCTTTATAAATTCAGAAATAGCAATTATCTTTCTTGCTGAGGTAAAATAGCACTGTTAAGCTTGAAAGGTGGATGCTTTATTTATCGCGCTCTGTATTCCCAACAGCCGTTTCATATATATAAGCGCTTATGACGAAGCTCTCATATGAACTGCATAATTATGCCCTATACAAATATTATGATCCAATATGGTAGGACATATGAAACCCATATGGGAAGACTGTCTTATGAGTTTCTTGTCTATATGGCGTTGCTGTTGGAACAAGCGGACAATAAAAACACAAAACACAAAGGAAAAATTACAAAAAATCATATGTAAAATCACGCGATGTGATGAAGTACGATTTAACGATATGTAAATTGACCTAATTATGGTTTGATGCCTTGTTTCTTAGACACCTGCGCGATAGAAGCTATAAATTACAGTGAGGAATACAGCTGCAATGGAAACCCCGTAAAACAAGGCTATTATTGTGTGCTGCACTACATCATACTGTGCGTGTAATGGTTGCTCTGTTCTCGCTCCGTTCCAATTCTCGCGAGACTTGATTTAATCTCTCCTGTCGTCTGTCGTTTTCGAGTTTGAAATTACTTCCGCCCTTGTCTACGGTTTTAGCTGCGTGCGCTCAACTGATCAACCGCTCCATTGTGATTGTCTGTGGTAAAATACTGCAATGTAATATATCATACGATTCTACTTCGATGCAATAAAACATCGTATCATCCGGAAATATAATATGATATAGCACGCCGTACCGTACCCGGAATGGTTTATGGCATTCTGGAAAGTATCTGCAGTTCGATTTGATTAGGGGAGTCTGTTTGCCCTTAGAACTTCAGACAAACCTATAGTTCTGCTGACTTAACGTCCTTAGTCTCTCTCTATCTCTCTGCCTATGTCTCTTTGTCTCTGTCTCTGTCTTCAAGCACACAGAGCCCTATTTATCATAGACGTATCCCTCTCGTCAATTAAGTTACAGAGGCCAGGACTTACGAGGAAAAGGCCAGGTTTTCCGAAGTCGAGGCCACGACACACGATTCCAAGGCCATTGCTATGCGCCTCTGTCAATTGTCCTCTGCAGTCTGTTGTGGTTCTGGGGTCGTGGATTCGTAGGTTAAAGGGCAGACAGGGCAACAGCAACAACAACTAGACGACAACTCTGTTTCTCTTGGTTTCGTAGCTCAACAACAGTTTCTGGACTACAGTTAGTTGCTCGATAATGGCAAAAATGGACTGGATATTCGGAACCTACCTACCTTTCCTTTACCCTTCCTTTACCTTACCTTTACCTTACCATACCTTACCATTACTTACCTTTTCTTTACCTTACCTTTACATTACCTTACATTAACTTTACCTTACCTTACCTTAGTTTTATCTACCTTTACATTACCATACTTTACTTTGCCTTAACTTACCTTAACTTTAGATTACCTCTACCTTAATTTACCTGCCATACCTTTGCCTTACCATATCTTACCTTTGCCTTAACCTTACCCTACCTTTACTTTACCTTGCCTTTACCTTATTTTTACCTTACTTTTACCTTACCTGTACCTTACTTTACATTACCTTACCTTTCCCCTTCCCTTATCTTTACCTTACCTTTACCTTACTTTTGCCTACCTCACCTTTGCCTTACCTTTACCTTACCTTTACTTTACATTTACCCTACCTCTACTTTGCCTTTATCTTACCTTACCTTTAACGTACAGTTCCGAAGCTTAGCGAACCGTACAATGTAATATCATACGACATCAAATAATCTCATTCCCTGCAGAGTGCAGATCTATGGCGCTTTTCGCAATTACTTGAAGACTGTTGCTTCTCGCCGAAGGCATACGTCAGGAACTCATCCGAGTAGATGTATTGACAAGGTCGTAAGTAGATAATCAAATGAATGAACGAACGAACGAACGAATGAATGAATGAATGCCATACAACACCATGTCTTATATTATGTCATACCTTAGCCCAGACCATGAACGAACGAAAGGGAATTAATGAATAAACGAATAAATACTATGCTACACCGTATACATTCAACGATGCATCGTCGCGCTTTTTCAGTGGTTGGGCCATTAACCTGGAATGGCCTTCCTTTGGATTCACCTGGAATGGCCTGCCTTTGGATTCACCTGGAATGGTCTGCCATTGGATCCATCTGGAATGGCCTTCCTTTGGATTCACCTGGAAGGGTCTGCCTTTGGATCCACCTGGAATGGCCTTCCTATGGATCCACCTGAAATGGCCTTCCTTTGGATCCACCTGGAATGGCCTGCCTTTGGACTCACCTGGAATGATCTGCCTTTGGATTCACCTGGAATGATCTGCCTTTGGATTCACCTGGAATGGCCTTCCTTTGGATCCACCTGGAATGGCCTTCATTTGGATCCACCTGGAATGGCCTTCCTTTGGATCCACTTGGAATGGCCTTCCTTTGGATCTGCATCTCGTCTTAGCCAGGGATTGTGCATTCACTTCCTCGAAACACTTGAAAACTGTTCTTTTCCTCCGGGGCTGGGAGCGCCGCCGAGTACAGTTATCTTCGAGAGGCGCTATATAAATTATCGTACCATAGCATGCGATACCATGCCATTCTATGTCGTACCATATCATGCCACACCATTCCACTCCCTTAGTTCTTATGTCTTTACAAGCAAGCGGACTTCTGCGCTAATTTCTTTTCTGCTTCGTCTGTTTCACTTTCCCCCATACGTCGTTCGAGAGTCTTGTTTCTCTGTCTTCACCGTTAGTATCTAACGGCCGACACAATCAGAATTTATTCTCCTGTTTTCACCGCTCTTATTTCGTCTTATATATAAGGCCTGTGCCATGTCACTGCATATATATATATATATATATATATATATATATATATATATATATATATATATATATATATATATATATATATATATATATAATATAACATAATATATGACATAATATAAGACATATATATATATATATATAGGAAAGCAGAGTCTTTGAACATACAATTTTGCTGTAAAACCATGAATATGGTTCGAATCGATCGTAATTAAATTTTGTGCGAAAGTAAACAACGTCGTTATGCGCATTATTAATGACGTTGGGGAATACCCGCGCCATAAATAGAACCGCTTTGCAGTAGAAGCGTGAGGGACGGTCGGTTGGGTAGAGTTTTGGGGGATTTTCACCATGTTAGCGGTGAAAGGGGGTTACGCGAGCCCCTCCACTGGGTGTCCGATGCCAAGGCCGACACAGTAGTGAAGGTTTCGAGTGAAAAGGTGCAAAATTGTAGAAGTTAAATTCGGTCAAACAGACACACAGAATTCTCGCTTTATTTATATATATTATATATATATATATATATATATATAACTGAAGCAATATGCCATATGTAGGCCTACATATATATATGCACATATATATATATAAATATATATAGTTATGTGTAAGTAAGCCGCAGTATAGTTTTCACAGCCAAACAAACGCCTTAATGTCTGGATAACAGATATCAGGACTAATAATAAGACCGTGGTCACATTGCTGTGTATAAAGGCGCAGACAGCAATTTAAAGAAGGCGTTTTCCAAAAACTAATAGCCGCTATTTTCAAGATGGTCTGTCCAGAAATTAATTAAGACGTCATCATTAAAGATGGCGTTGCCCGGAAAGTAAAACAACTATCTTTAAGGATGTTCTTTTCCTATGGCTAAGGCGCCATCTTTAAAGATGGCGTTGTCCTGAAACTGAAACCCCATATAGTAATGATAAAGCTATCCGGAAGTTGTGATTCCATGTCTGTAGATGGCGATGTCCGGAAATTAGGACTTCATTTTTATACTGATATAAATATAAGGGTATATATATATATATGTTCCAGTCTTATAGAGGATCAACCATATATATATATATATATATATATATATATATATATATATATATATATATATATATATATATATATATATATATATATATATATATATATATATGAATGTGTATATAATCCAAAGATATATGGATATATTGATAGACAGTTGGGATGAGATTACCTGCGCCTCGGCGTGTATACACGCACAGTTCGGATGTTCTAGTGTTAGCAATCTGTCACAAGTCATCAGCATCTTTAAAAGTTCAGGAAATCTTTTCTGCTCCTCTTAAAGACATACAAGTGCTCTGATACATACATGCATACATACATACATACTGTTAGATGGTCCCCTTATAATTTAAACAATAGGCTCGACTAGGAGTATGATTTTCAAATAATTTATTTACACTCTACAAACTATACACAAAAGTCTTTCTTTCGACAACCGACCGTCCATTATAGTTGCACTAACGGCTGATGGAGAAACACACCCACTTCCATAGTTGAAGAGTTGGATACAAACGTAGAAGCGGCAACAAGGAATCCTCTTCACCAAACGAAGAGTACACTTAACAGACGCCTCAAAGAACAGCAGCGCTGTCGGCCTCAACGTAGCGAGACAATGAGCTTTAGAAAAGACGAGGAAACCTTATGCGGTTCTCCTCTAGAAATTCTAGTTACAACACGAGACTTGGAGGGCCTCTTGCCTACCCAAAGAACCCCGTGGATCGGACAACAAAAAGCCAAGCTCGTCACTCCCCTTCAAAATCCGCGCAACCGATCTTGTACCACTCCCTCTAAGGAACTGGTCAAGCGTAACATCTGCCCACACATCTAAATATAACCATGAGACAAGAGAGTTAGTATGTAGCAATACATAGATCGATATCGTTCGACTGAGTCTGCTGCATCTTTGCCACATTTACAGAGACGGAATACTGAAAACAAAATCCTTGAAAGCGTTTCGAAATATTCGAGATGGGGATACATGTTAAGAATCGTTCCTACTCCATGTATATAATGCGCAACTGTCCGCTGAGGCTCCTGCCTAAACAGCCTAGACAGACTAGCGCTATAAAATCTGTCATACGTTGCAACTTTATACTCTTCGTTGAAGCTCCTGCCTCGTTGGAGATCGCTGCGTAGTGCGAATTTAAAGCCCCCTTCCGTCACCCCGCATTGTAAAGTCCGGTCGGGGACCCTTTTGTCAATTGTTTGACCTTTCGCCATAGGCTCGCAGTTCCATGACGCGGATCGATATCGCGGAGCTCAGCCCGGTCTCCCTGGGAGATCGACTTCCCTATATTACTAGCCAGGGCTGATGCTGCCTCCTCAATGCGTCCCTTTCTCGTTAGTTTATTCTTTCGTCGGAGAAGGCTTTTGATTTCCGGGGTCACGAACCCATGGGGATCTCTAGACGTGACAGACACTGTTCGAAGGGACAACACTTTTCAATCCATTTATGCATCCGTTGGTAAAAGCTGTTCCAGTCTTCTCGAGGATCAACCATTGACTGTATGCTTCATCAATCATAATCCATCAAATCCGACAGAATGGTTGCATGTTGACTTGGAGACCGACGCCCGAATTGCTTCTTCATTGTCCGATCAATGATACCTGCACTGGAGAAGATATAATGATGGCTTCATGATCCGTTCTTACCGTAGCGTTGATCACTTGATGTAATATAAGTCTGGCTCAGATGACATCAACATATCCAGTGTATACTGTATTCTCCACGCGTCGGTAACTTAACCAGAGGAGATAAGCCCGTTCTTTATGAGACCTCTTTTGGGTCAAGTTGATTAAAATCTCCACCAACACCAGTGGCGGCGATCTTGTTTGACAGGTGGGGGACACTTTAGAAATGATCTGGTAAAAAAGTTTTGACCTGAACTGGTGAAAAAAGAGGTCAACAAATTTGTTTGCGCTCACGCAATAAAATTCATTCTAGAAACAATTTTTTCGCGGTCACGCGCGCGATAAAATTTGCTGACTTTTTTGGTGTTTCTTCTAAATTTAGGGGGGGGGGGACAAATGTATGGTGTGTCCCCCACTCTAAAAGGTGGAGGTCTTTTCCCCCTCGACCCTCATGGATCGCCGCCCATGACCAACACCACCCTAGCTCCGTTATTAAATGAAATTTGCTATATAAATTCACATGGGACTCACGTTATCAGTCCTCTATTAATATGTCTAAATATACGAGACAGTATGCTTAGGTTTTCACTACAAAGTGTCGTCAACCAATTCTTTATTGAGTGTGGAGCTCTTATTAAACACGATAAAACATGTTGCGTGCTTTCCACGTTAATTTTCCGCTAGATTTCCGACGGTGAATTACCGAAGATTAGTATCTGGTCGGGTACGTTTACAACGCATGCACCGTTCTGGTTACTCTCGCTGTCGTTAATTTCATGGGCGATGTCCGCCACTGTTGGATCACGCCTTTCGCTTTGTTCCGGATTTCATGGGAATTTCCGTTATGGATTTGCTCCCGTTGTTTCGTTTTTATGACCGGAAGGATTTGGGTGCAAACTTAACACTAGTTGCCGGTCTATATATAAGTGACCGCTAATGCACGTACGTGAGCATGTATGTTTGAAAGTATGTGCACGCAAGTATGTGCACGCGCACGTCAGTATGTATGTAAGTATCGTTGCGTGTATGGGTAGATGTGAGTGTGTAAGCAACACTGGGTGTGTATGTAGATATTTATACATCTAATCCCTCATCAGATTCAGTTTTTACTGATTGTGAACGTAATGAGTGAATTCCCATGGAGTGAAGCATTTTTATTGAAACATCAAATATCAGTCAATGCTGAACAATGTGCATTTATGTACACTGTGTCCCGATGAAAAGTAGAACCCTAAACGTTTGTCAAAAATGTGTATGTTGGAAATTTCCCATTTTCAGTACTGCATCTCAAACGTTGATAAACTTGACAAACTCACCAACATTTCCAAACGGCGCTACAATTTGGTGGTAATATGGCTAGTGTTATTGTTTTTAACATTTCAGGCAAATGCTAAACGTTTTGACCGAGTTATGACACTTTTTCTTGGGGTCTACTTTTCATCGGGACACAGTGTATATATATATCTGTGTCTGTGTCTTTCTGTATGCAGGGGCGTCTACTCCATAGAAACCTTGGAGGAAATGTTCCATCCAAAAAATAGGGGAAGTCCTGTCAGTGTATGTGCTATCATTATTGGGGGGAGGGGGAGGAAAGAGGAAGTGGGAAGAGGAGGGATGGGAGGGGAAGTTGCTCCTATGACTTCGGGGGATAGACGCCCCTGTCTGTATGTATGTATGTTTTTATTTATGTATGTATGGATGTATGGATGTTTGTATGTTTGTGCTATGTATATATTTACGCATGCATGCATGCATGCATGCATGTATGCATGTATGCATGTGTGTGTAATGTATATTTTGTGCAGATGCGTAGGTAATTATGTTTTATGTATGTCTGTATCTGTCTGTCTGACTGTCTATCTATTCATTTAGCTTTATCTGTATCTGGTGATTTATGTAGCGCATCCAGAAAACTCGAAGGCAAAATATGACCACCGCCACACATTATGTTGGCCATTCCCTTGGAATATTTTGACGAGCTACTATTCTTACTTTTTATTACTTGCTTCTTTACTGAGTTACTGATTGACTGAAGGAATGATTGCCTGCTAGATGGGTTCATTGACTGACTGACTGACTGACTTATTTATTTACTTACTTACTTACTTACTTACTTACTTACTTACTTACTGAATATTAGAATGACTGGCTGGTTAGCTGGGCCACTGATTGACTGGCTCATTGGTTCAACTGACTTGCTATTTGGCATCCTCTAAGGCTAACTGACTTATTGACTTACTTACTATTCTGCCGGCAGACTTATTATGGAATGGAAATAGAGTGAGTCAGACAGACAGACAGACAGACAGACAGACAGACAGACAGACAGACAGACAGACAGACAGACAGACAGACAGACAGACAGACAGACAGACAGACAGACAGACAGACAGACAGACAGACAGACAGACAGACAGACAGACAGACAGAAATCCGTGGACTAATACCTAGATTAGTTCCTCGTCTCCTCTGTAAGATCAATTTTACCGCTGATGAGTTCAACGACTATCTACCTAGACTACCTTCCTAAGTTCCTAGCGTATCTGCTCGACTTACATACCACAAAATCCTAACAGTTTCAACTCTTCCACATTCTCCGTGAATGAATTGTTTTGTCCGCGGTGTAGCAGTTATTTGATTTTCTCATTTTCTTCTACTACAACTCTTACAACGAATGGCAAGAACGGCAGATAGTTTCACCGGAGAACATTTTTAAAATGGAAGCTTGTTCGAATCAAGACAAAACTAATACTTAACTGGACCAGATATTTATTAAACGTCTGTTTAAAAAACCTTTGCTGATTTTGTAACTGTAATAATAATTCCAAATTACACATTGAAATATGAGCAGGATCGAAGTCATGTGGTCGCTATTGAGTATAGAAAACTTGTGCATTAAGGGGCCATCCATATATTACGTACGCAAAATTCCGGGAAAATTGGACCCCCTCCCCCCTGTTCGCAAGCGTACTTTCTTCCACCCCCCCTGCGTACGTACACTTGACGCTCACCCCCCCACCCCCTCAAGACCAGCTGCAGAAAGTGTCTCGGGAGCGATTGTCTGCACTTTAGGCCAGATTGAAGGATGAGTGAGGGCCAATATAGACAAATTATAGGTATCTCGTTCACAGCACAGAATAACTGCACATGGCTTTTATATAATGTAATAAAATGCCATCGAACGACTGACTATAGGACAATAGAGAGTTATAAATAGGCTAATGTGGACGTCATAATTAGATATTTATTTTGCGTACGTACACTTTTGTCCACCCCCTCCCCCCGTTCGCACCCGTACGCAAAATCGCCTAAATCCGACCCCCCGACCCCCTCATTGCGTACGTAATATGTGGACGGCCCCTAACATGTGCCCATGTTAAACTTAGTCACATGCACAGTAGCAATCATACAATTGCAATGCCCTTGTATTGATCTCAGCATTGATGTCACCGCCATTTGTTGGTAGAAACCAGATGCCAATCATTGTTATGGCCTTCTCAGTGCCAAACGCGTTCTTGCAGTATAATAGGACTCTTCGTGCTTGGTATCGTTTTTCAATAGTTTTATGTCTTGCGGAAGCAATCACCATGTTTAGCATTGGCGTCATCGAGATCGGTTGGGAAAAGTCCAGATGCGAATGCGGAAAAGTATTTTTGAGTGACACGTTGTACTTGTACTTGCTGAACTTGAATGGCTGGAGTATCTTGTGACGGGCAGCGGAAGTGGTGAGGGATCTGATCCAGTTAACCGAAAATGAGCAAGGTCGAGGTCACTCTATAAATAATAATAATAATAATAATAATAATAATAATAATAATAATAATAATAATAATAATAATAATATAATAATAATAATAAACTGGACCAGATATTTATTATCAGCCCAACAGGATCTGGGCGAGGGTTAACCGTTCCGGAAAAAATAATTAATTTAATCTCTAAGACCCTGAGGGAACGAAGTACCTCAGGGCAAAAAAAAAAAAAAAATAATAATAATAAAAATAATAATAATAAAAATAATAATAATAATAATCTTGTTCTTTAATTAAGCGCCTGCAAAACCACTGCCCTGTACAGTGAACATACATATAGTAGAAACGGCAGCCACGCAGGACGCCTTACATACATGTATACAGTAGAAGCACATGATAACAGTTTTACAGGAGTCGAATATAACTGTTTTTAAACGGCAGCCACGCGGCGCCAATCATGGTCTACATTCATTTAACCACTGCCATCTAGCGAGTGGAAAGCTTAAAAACCTTACGGGGTCTACCGGGCTCGATCTTGGTACCTTCAGCTCTTCACGCCAGTGCGTTATCCATTACTCTACGGACCCCCCAACACGTTTACGTTTACATTTGTCAACCAACCGAACATAGTCCGCTGCTTTGCTATTACTCAAAAAGGTTTCGAAAACATCGTGATACAAAAGACGGCCATGCAAGACAAAAGAACAATAGGTCCATACATATATCACGCAAATGTGTCAGTTTGCAACATGATCCGTGGAACAACACCTGGAATAGTCATCTGAGAAGCTCTGATTCAGGCTGAGACTAACAGCGTCCATGCAATCACCGAGATCTCCAGCAAGGTCTCCTCTCGAACGGACAGATGAACGTCTTGGTTTTGCCGTCTCGGTCTCGGCCCCAAGGGTCCAATGGTCATCCCGGCTCCTACATTTGGCCTACCGTACATCGAACCGATCCGATCAGACCCTAGAGTAGATGGGATCGCATCGATTTAGTGTACGATAGGGAGAGTCCACCTCTGAACATGTTAAGAATTTTTCATTCTGATCGGATCGGTGTGGTTTGAAATACGGCTGCCTGCAGAAGACGCTGTAGTAGCTGAAATTAATTTCCAATCTTCATCCTTGCGCTATATAAAACATCAACCAGATTTAGCGCTGTTAGAATGCACTGATTAATCGTTAGCCAATGTTCTGTGACGCAAATCAAAGGCATAGTAGTCCTCAGGTAAAAAAATCAGCACCTTATTCTAGCATATTCTTCCTACTCTAATCCATCCGATCCTCCGCCTTCAAAGCTTTCTCGTCCTAAACGAAACCCGCCTCAGCAGCAGCTGCTCCTCTGCCTCCTCTCTCTGGTCTCGGATTTCCATTAGACATCTCTGGACAACCCATTTGACACGACGCAGCGCTCGTGAATAAGCTGGTGCTCTTCTAGTCTCTGTTAATTGTTTTGCTTATGAACGATATATATATTTTTAAATGACATTTTCCATCGTATCGAATTGCGTAATTTGATATGATGGAAAATGTCATTAAAAAAATTATATCGTCCATAAACAAAACAGTGAACAGAAAACTATAGAAGAGCCACCACTGGTGCCCCCACGCACACACGTGGAGCCCAGCCAGGCAGCGCTTTTATGAGGTACGTAAAAGGCGCTATAACAAGTGGGTTCTTATCCGACTACATACGCCTATATTATATACACGGAAATCGATAAAATTGAAAGCAATTTCTTACAAACTTTAGATCATACTTTACTTTTAAAAATCCACCATATTTCACAATAAACCAGAAATTCTGATGGACATCGATAAGCTAAACGAGAGCCAACCTCCGTTTCACTTACGTCGACCATCGACTGCGTATTATGATAACGATGAGTTTCCTAACATACGCTACATTAAGTGTTCTCATGCATAACATGAACAACGACGCTGTAGATATCGTTGGATTAATTAGCGACTGACAGTGATTGATTGATTTAATTTTTTCTATGATTGATCGACTGATTGACAGGACGATTCACGCATGATTGATGACCTGTGTTTAATTAATATTATACCAAGATTTATAAAGCGCAAGTTAATATACATATATATATATATATATATATAATGTACCGCATGTGTGTATATGTATCCTTATGAATAGGCCTATATGAGTTCGTTTCATTCCATTTATTGTTCCCAAAATAGAACACGAAACGAAACGTATAAATGTTTCTGGGATACAAAGGACAGATTGAGATGGGACTATAAGTGCGTATGCAGTCACGCATGTCTGTAATAAAATAAGCGATTGAGTGAGTGAATGAATAAGTGAGTAAATGAGTGACTGAGTGAGCAAATAAGTAAGTAGGTCCCTATGCATGTATTTATGCATGTATGTATGTATGTATGTATGTATGTATGTATGTATGTATGTATGTATGTATGTATGTATGTATGTATGTATTCATATGTTCATGGATGTATGTATGGGGGGCCCGGTAGCGCATTGGATAACATCTGGCGTAGAGTGTGAGAGGTACAGAGATCGAGTCCCATAGGCGGACATGCTTTGTAGGCTGCAATTTGCGCCGTGTATTGCAGGCTGTCTGTTCTGTTAGTAGTTAAGGTTTATCGCATAACATGTACATGTACAGCGCAGTGCGTTTGCAGGCGCTTAATTAAAGAATAAATATTATTATTATTATTATATACGTACGTATGCCTGCATGCATGTATGTATATATGTATGTATGTACATATATGAACATATGTGGATGTATGTATGTACGTACGTACATACGTACGTATGTGTGTATGTATGTATGTGTGTATGTATGCATATGTGTACGTAATTATGCATGTATGCATGTATATATGCACTTGTGCATGTATGTATTGTATGTATTGTATATATGTATGCATCTAAGAATAACGCATTTCCTGGCTTGGACACGGTGTGTGTTCCGGAACACGTCAGCTGTGACCCCGCGTGCGTGCTGAGCAGTGTTTACGGACTGATGGAAGATTTCTGTTCTAAATCAACTTAAGCAACATCTAAGATAGCCGAGCTTAGATCAGCTAAAGCATGGGTGGCCCTGTGATATAATAGTGTAGGAACAATTTTGATACTTCTATCTGAACCTACGATCTTTTTCTTCTCAACTCCATCTTGTTCGGTTGATTTTTTTTCTTAGCTGGAGCGATTTCGTCTGAAGGAATTTCAGTAACTCGTCCTTCTCCCCAGCTGCACAGACAGCGCGCGGCCAAGAATTCCATTAATTTCCTTATCCTTTATTGAGTGTGGATGTTTTAATGAAATCATAAGTTATAGGTCTTTGCGTTTGGATCATTTATGGCAAGGATTCCAGTCGTCTGAATGTTATAGTCGGGCCAGTTCAGGTTCGCTGAGTACATATCCTCATCCGATTCAAGTGTTTAGTTGGTATATCTGTTTCATCTTGCCTTGCTGTCCTTACCTTCTCTGCTCGTTTAACCTTCGGCTATTGAATCTATAACAGTTTGAACGCTTTCACGTGATCCTCTTTCATACGCAGGTACATTTAGGCCTACCTCTTCTGTACTCAGTTATGAAAATACTGCTACTACTACCACTACAAGTATTACCACTACTTTTAGCCTACTACTATTATTACTATTACTATAACTGAAACTAGAAAACTGAAGCTAAACTGAAACTGGAAATGAAACTATTTTAATTATTGTCAGTACTATCCCGAGGTAAGTTTATTACTCCAGGAGAAAAAACAAAAGACATCCAGAACAGCTACTTTTCATCCAAGTACTATCCCGAGGTAAGTTTATTACTCCAGGAGAAAAAACAAAAGACATCCAGAACAGCTACTTTTCATCCAGTTCTGGCCAAGAGAAGATACTGCGACAAGCAACGACGTTGAAGCGCTGAATTATTTGTGAGAATGGTTGAAACAGATGGCTAGTTTCTCTCATATCCCTGGAAATGTGAGTTAGGTTCCGTTCAAAATTCGTGATGAACGCTTGAGTAGTGCTGTTAACGGAACCGAGGCTCTTAAGGCTAGAGGAACAAAGTCACGTGGCGAGGCGTCGGCTGTATTTAAACTTGTCCTGTCAGCCGTAACTGAATTTGCTGACAATTAGTAAACAGCCAAGATGTCTGTCACCCATAAGAGACTAAGACCGGTGTAGCGATTTCAGATTACCCCCATTTCAAAATACCCCCCGGTAACTTGAAATCGATTTAAGATTACCCCTACGATTTCAGATTACCCCCTCAACTTAATGGGGCCCGTTCTTCGACTATCTCATAATAATTGTTAACATTTATCATTAAACTCTCATTACCCCACTAGTACATGATGTACAACATGTAGGCCTACAACAAGCTATCTTTCTCTGTAGATCACAATTACATCAACTAGGTTGAATCTTTGTATAGCTTATGTTTGTATGTAATAGGCCAGGCACTTTGAACTATAGTATATGAGTGGTTTTAATACAATTAACATTTCTGTTACATTTAAAAAAAAATTCTACTATTGAGATTAGCTTTCAATCTTGTATGTCTCACGTGTTTTATTCAATAAACATATCATGACTTGTAAGCATAAGAATTTATCATTTTAGCTAAATCAGTCAGAGGGTAATGTGAACAGCGCAGGGGTAACTTGAAATTGCGTTCAGGCTACCCCCGGGGGTAATGTGAAATCGATTTGAGATTACCGGGGGGGGCAACGTGAAATGGAGGGTAGCCTGAAGTCTTTACACCGGAGCTCCACGGAATAAAAGTAAATTATTGCTGCTCTGAAACTCGTGTCTTCGAAGACGGTCGTCTCTTCTCTTGTCATCGGTTCTGTGGAGGCCACGGGGTTCTTTAATAGCAAGCCAACCTGAACGACTGAGGCAAAGACAAATGAGGTCGTTTAACAGAGCTGAGAGACGGCAGGAAATTGCACGCAGCAGGCAGCCATTATACTCGAGGATGACATAAAACTGTTCCAAGGCCAGCTGTTATTTTAATGGTCTCATCGTCGAGTCTCCAGCCACAGGCATGTCAACGTAGAAAGTCTTAGGGAATGGGGAGGGGCATTGCAGAACCAAGCTGGGACACGGCGGCCTATTGGTTAGAGCGCTTGTTGTTTAATGCAGAGAGTACGAGTTCGATTCTTCTCCTCTGCAGAGACGGTTACTCTGTGCGGATATCAAGCAAGTCCTTCACTCGGAATTGCTCGGCGCCATCGATTGATTCTGGATCATTAGATAAAGGCGCTTAATAAATGCGTAATAATAAAAAAATATATAAAATAAATACGCTATCGCACGCACCGCTACTATGCAGCAGCGCGCTTTCTCCGTGGTTGGACCCACAATTTGGAATGGGCTTCCTCCTGAGCTGCAGTCTCTTCAAGACTCGTCCACCGCTTAGCTGAAGACGGCAGGAAAAGCATCGCTGCTCTGAAACTCGTGTCTTGTAAGACGGCCGCTGAATACCACTGGAGAAATCTGGACAAATTCGAAGATCGATTGTGCATTGGACATAAGGAGGCCATCGTGTCGATAGAGTCCGCCGTTTCTCTCAGTTGGACACAAACGTTGGTCCATTTAGCTAAATTGGTAAGAGGGTAGGCTGCGTCCCATGCGCCTCTCTGTTAAAGAGCATGCGAGTCGCGGTTCGCCTCCCGGTGGTTGATCATCTAAGAGATATAAATCTCGGGCTAACACGGTTCCTATATACGGGGACCTTAAATGGAGTGCCGCCTATTCAAACGGGCAGCGGTGGTGAAGGATCTCACCCGATCAATTCATTGAAAAATGAGTAGGGTCGAGGCCATACGGTCTCTATATAAAAACGTCTACATTTACAATGCTGTCCATGTCAATTTCACTTGAAGGGCCCGGGATTTGAATGAAATAATAATAATAATCATCATTATTAATTGTACTACTACCACTGCTACTATGCTACTATAAGAACGTACGCTGTTGTTTTGTTTTAGGTCAGATTTATAAGACGGCATTGTGTGGCTGCGGTTCATCCGACAACTTCAATCGCAGTAAGAAAATGTCTGTCGGTGTTCATACATAGGGCCTAATCTGTCTGTCTGCTGTGGCGTAACAACCTAGCATAACTATTTAAACTGCAGTTAGGTAAAAAAAAAAGGAGTATCAAACGTTATCAAGTGAGATTAATAATTCAAGTTAAATTGTCAGTAATGTAATGTAGACTGGGGTCTGTAGTTCTTCAGAGAATTACTGGCTATTCTAGTTTTAATGTTCGCAAATGTGTCTATCAAGTCATCAATATTCAATTGTTTTGCACATTCGTTTTCGATTGCAAGAAGGGCAAGATCATCAAGCCTGTCCTCTGAGATAGTCTATCTAAAATACGTCTTTATGATTTTCGATTTGGTGAAGGAGCGCTCCGCACTGGCGACGGTGACTGGGAGAGTGGCAAACAGCACACAGGATGACATGATGACTTTGTAAGAGCTCAATATGAGTTTGAGTATGTCCAACAGTTTTTGCTGTTTCAAGTTCCTTGCTGAACTCACGTCTGATGGACTGCACCTCTGACTCAAAATCGGGACCGATATCTGATGAATGTGTTTCCTGCAGTTTTGTTGCTGCTAATTCTAATCAACATCGGATAAGTGCACCAGATATTTTGGAAAAAGAAAACTAAACGCTCCAGAAAAACTAAACGAGCTGCGATCGGAGTGAAACAAGCTGGAAAAACAATATTTGAATTAACACAAAATGCACGTCTGCTGCTAAGTCTGATTTAAGTCATGAAATTAAATGTCGCTTCTTTTACATCATGTAACTGAAGAGCATATCGAAATAATGTGACATTCTCTCATAATTGGCTTTTGATGATGTGGTTGCTCAGTCGCTGTATCATGCCAAAACTGGAAAAAGCACATGAAATTTTCAGTGAAGAAGCTTGGGGCCCTTGGGACTTCGGTGGGGGGTGGGGGGCGGTGGTGAAGGGGGCTTGGCTTTGTCCACCGTCGTTATATTGTTATTACGTCGCTGTCTGTCTGTCTGTCTGTCTGTCTGTCTGTCTGTCTGTCTGTCTGTCTGTCTGTCTGTCTGTCTGTCTGTCTGTCTAATGCATGTTTTTGAATCGACGCGTCTTTCTTTCAGTGTCATTGTCGTGCCTCTAACGATACGTAAGAAATGTACGAGAACAATGTTTGTCTGTCTGTCTGTCTGGCTATCTACACGCATCTGGTCTGTGTTAGTCTTACAGACTGTATGCACGATGTCACCTGCTCTGTGCGTCTGATAGTCTGTTAGGGTATCAGTTTCTGACAGGTCGTCTGGCTGGCACGTAATTGCCTGACCAACTTACCCATCAAATTGGCCAATTTCGATCCGTCGACTTTTCTACTCTGTTGTTTGTTTCGAAGTTAAAAATCGTATAATTAACTTAACGTCTGCCTGTCAGTCTTCTTCTGGTGAAATTTAGTTCCGTGCCCGTCTACTCTATTTTCATCTACGTCTGGGTAATGTTCGCCATCCGCCACGTTTGGTTAGCGAAGTCAGAAACAAGTTCGACAGGAACTCGTATACGAAAGTCACGGAAGATACTTACGAAATGCCTTAATGACCACATAAATACAAGCCGTAGACGATTTGAACGAAGCTAATACTTTATTACGGAAGAGCTTCGTCGTTACTCACCAGGTCTTGCAGACGACGACGAAGAAGAAGAAGCAACGCTAAATCAAGAACTTTACGAGGTCCGTGAAAGAATCCCTTCAAATAATGGAAGACTGGCGCTGACATTTATTATTCGTCTGCGAGACTTTGACGTGAGTTTATTATGGAAGGCCATTAGTGTCATTTTACGAATTGTGATAGGTCAGTCAGGAAAATGTGGCAGTGCATTTAGGTCTAGCGTCTGGAGAAGATTGGTTAGCGAGGCGGATGAGATGCAAAGACTCTGTGAATTGTTGAACAAGTAGATGAAAACACTGAATTTGACATAGGCTACGTACTGAAAAGCATGCTGAATCCAAAAGTTATAGGATGCAGCAATTTTTATGGCGGGATCATTCTAAAAGAACGAAGTCAGCGTACACAAGTGTCGCGGTCGACTCCTTCGATCGCAACGACGAACCAACGAAGGAACTATTAAAAGATCTTTATTTAAAAATAAAGTCGATTAAGTGTAGAGTAAGTCAACTCGTCTATCAAATATCACAATCGTAGACAGCACACAGGTTGGCTGGTCTCGATTGAACGTTATACGATCAATGTTTCAACGTTTACAAATCTTCGTCAAAAGGCCCTTAATGTACATCAGGTCTATCTTATATAGAGTTCTCCCGGATTCCAGAACGTTCTGTGACGTCACTGTACTTTTCCCTGGAAAGTCCTACTGAACACGTATATCCTTGTTGCATGCACCGAATTAATGTTGACAGCTTGCTGCAGAATTTTCCGTGCGTTGTAAACAAGCTTGTTGACACGTCGGTTTTCTTCCTTTGATGCATGCACCCGCGTAGACCACGACATTCCCTCCGCCCTCAGATGATGACACGTCTTCAGCACCATCCCGAACGGGTCATCACGATCAAGCCGGGCCTCCAGACTCCATCTCGACACAGCATATACAAACAAAACAAAACACATCAGTTAGTCAATTTATCCACACAATTTGCGGGCTCGATCCTTGTGTGTCGGGCCATTTTCCCCCTTCACCATCCGAGTCACAACCGAGAGAGGAAATCAGCCACCGTGTTTTGACGTCCAGGACGATATCGAAAGTCCACGTTAAACTCTTGCAATGCTAACGCCCAACGAGTCAGTTTCGCACTCTTAGGGCTTGCATCTGTGAGATAAGACAAAGGATTATGATCTGAATAAATGATTATCTTTGATAAGAATATCCATGACTTGAATCGTTTAAGTGCCCAAATTACTGCGAAAGCCTCTCTCTCAATTGTAGACCAATGCATCTGTGTATCTGTAAGTTTAAGGCTAGCAAAAGCAATTGGTTTTTCTTGACCTTCTTCGGTCCACTGAAACAAGCAACACCCGACCGCGGTGGCACTTGCGTCAACACTTAAACCAAATTCCTTAGTGAAATCAATGGTATGCAACTGTGTAGCTTT
The DNA here is from genome assembly GCA_963556255.1 of Allolobophora icterica. NCBI lineage: Eukaryota > Metazoa > Annelida > Clitellata > Crassiclitellata > Lumbricidae > Allolobophora > Allolobophora icterica. The sequence goes on along the minus strand of OY744603.1, from coordinate 85,134,275 downwards.
ACTGAGATCATCCTTTAACTTATCTAGTGCTTCTTGATGCTTTTGCTCCCAAGGCACCTTCGTAGGTATGTTATCTCGTGTCAAATCAGTTATTATCCGTGCTTTTTCAGCTAAAGCAGGTATAAAACTTCGAAAGTAACTGAAAAAACCCATAACCTTTCTAACTTCTTTCTTTGTTGTTGGAGGATGGATATCATTGATCGTAGCGATCTTACCTGGATCAGGTTCAATACAACCTGACCCTACTATATGGCCAACAAACTTTATTTTGTTTTGTGCAAAATTACATTTTCTTAAATTCAAAGTGAGTCCTGCTTCCTCAATAGTTTGCAAGAATTTCTCTAGATGTTCTAAATGGTCATTCCAATTCATTGAAACCACTGCCATATCATCGACGAATGGTTCGGTAAAACTTCGCACTGGATGTAAAACTTGGGTCATAGCACGAATAAAGGTATTGCTAGCGGACTTGAGTCCAAACGGCATCCTTGTGAACTCAAAAAGTCCTGCATCACATACGAATGCCGTAAGCCATCGATGTTCTTTCCGAACTGGAATTTGCCAATATCCCGATTTCGCGTCGAAAACACTAATAAACTTTGCCCGTCCCACCTTTTGTAAGATGTCAGCAATGTCTGCGGTCGGGTAACAATCACCTAGAGAATATTTGTTAACATGGCGATAATCAATTGCCAATCGAACGCCATTTTGACCTTTGGGTCCCTTTAAAACGCAAACTACCGGACTGGCCATTTCACTTTTCGATGGTCGAATGATGTCTAATGCCAACATTTCTTCTATCTGGCGTTGTACTTCAGGTTTAAGTAGCTCAGGTACTTTATATGCCCTTAAACGCTTAGGAGTGAAATCATGAGTTATCTTAATTTCATGTTCTAATACTGGACAATACCCAGGCTTATCCACAAATACTGCCGTGTGCCGATCCAAAACTTCAAAAAGTTGCTTCTGTTCCTCTTGCGAAAGATGCGCTATAATCAGAGGATCAATTCGCTTACTCGGGCTTATTTGTTCACGTTCTTCCTGATCTACAACCTCTACTATACCAAATTCTTCATCTTGATCAACAATTACTGAACAGCTATTGATCATCGCTTGATCGAGTCGTTCATGGTATCGCTTGATCTTATTTGCGTGTAAATGTCTTTGTTTTCCCTCTATTTCTACTATATAAGAATATGGGGATTTAACCTTGACTACGGTAGCAGGTCCTTGCCATCGACTATAAAATTTAGAACTACCAAAATCTGGTGCTAATACTGCTACTTTATCTCCAACTTCGTATTTTCTGTCAGTACTACGCAAGTTATAATAATCTGCATACCGCTTTGTTTCTATATCACTATAGTAATCTGCATAAACTTTCGCGAATTCGAGGTTTTCCTTCAGTGATTGGAGATACTCTTCGGGTGATTTACCTAAGTTAAGAGGTACTTTTCGTTCGCCAGCCCACGATTCCTTCAACACACTAAGTGGACCCCGAGGAAGAGTTCCATAAACCATAGTGAATGGCGAAATATGAGTCGTGCCTGAAGGTTTTTCTCTAAGGCTCCACAGAACAAACGGTAACAATTGGTGCCATCCACGAGGATCAGATTGAGCAAGCTTAAAGATCATGGTTTTCAAGCTTTGGTTGCATCTTTCAACCAATCCAGCTGCCTCAGGATGTCCAGGGGTATTAAATCTGGGACTACAACCCATTCGCCGCAAGAATTCTTTCGTCAAACGACTGGTAAAGTTGGTACCACAATCAGAACTGATGATCCTTGGAATAGAAAAAGTTGTAAAAACTTGCAACAGAGCTTCACAAACTCCCTTTGCATTCAGCGATCTAAGAGGATACGCCATCGGCCAACGAGAAAATTTGTCCACCAGAACCAAAGCATAATTGTACTGGGGTTTCGATTTGTTGGATTCTCCAGTCACTACCATAGGGCCAATACAATCCATATTTAGATGGTTAAAACAGAGTTCATCCGCCCTCGGAATAGGAGTGATCGGGACTCGATCTGCCACTTTAAAACGGAGTTCTTAGTTGACAAATTTGACAAGACGCACAATATTCGCGAATCCTCTCATCCATTCTTGGAAACCAAAAGTTTAATTTGATCCTGGCTCTCGTTGCCTTAAAAGCCATGTGCCCAGCACATGGGGCATCGTGTGCTACTCGCAAGACAACCTCGATTCTATCTTCCGGTAAACATAATTGATTAACCTTATGTCCCATAATTTCCCCTTTGTGGTACAGGAGGTTATTATCTATAAAGAAATTATTTTTATTCTGTCTCGCTTGTTGCCAGCAAGATATAAGATTGTGACAATTCTGTTGCTCACGCAATAAAGTATCATTATTCGCTACTCCCTCATCAGACTTGAACTCTGTTGACTCAACATCAAGAAAATTATCTGAATCATCAACTAGTTGCTCCTGAGAATATTCATTCACTTCTGACGGCAAGGATTCGTTGCTGTTACTTTTCTCGATATTAACTCCTAAGTTATCTTCTTCTGCCCCTTTATTTATTTGTACACATCGATCTACGCCAGCTACCATCACTACATATTGCGAACTATCCCTTAATAGGTCCACAACATGGGGTGTCAGAATAACCCGTTCATTTAGTTCAGGGACTGCAGCGAACATGACGCACAAAGATGGCGCAATGTTCGTCGTTCCTTCCATTGAATTAGCTAATTTCATTTGTAGGTATACTACATCTGCCTTACATCCTTCTCCCTGAAAACCAATTATATTAATCCGTTTAATCACGGGTAAGTTTAGTGACTCAATTAATTTCTTATCAATACAACAAATTTCTGCTCCTGAATCAGATAATGCTGGCTGAGAAGGGAGATCTTCAATCTGTACATTGATATACGACCTCTCGTGTAATCCATCAATACTATTCTCGTATACCCTTACAGCAGTTTCCAACCCTATTGGTTTAGAATTATCCAATAAATTCCCTTGCTTTACCTGTTCAGGTATCTCATGCAACACGTTGACCTTCTCAACAAATAAGTCGGTCACTTCTTCAGTTGGGTTCCCAGATATACAAGTACTCACCTTTTTAGAACTTGGTTTGGTCTGGCACTCCCTTGCCCTATGACCCTTCTGATGACATAGGAAACAGAGACCCTTTACCTTGGCCTCCTCCTGAGACACCCTCGCACCTATCTTGGCTTCACCCCTTATTTCCGGTTTGGGAGACTTGGGTTGAGCTGTCTGGTTATTGACTTGAACATGTGGTTGACCTCTCATCCAATTGTTATACTTCGGTGTTGGATGACTACGGCATACTAAGTCATTCCCACCATCATGCGACGCTACATAAATGTCAGCCGCATTAGCTATGTCTTCACAGCTCAACCACTCCTCTTTTTCTTGGGCCAAGATATAATCTAAACAAGCCTTCGACAAGGACTCCTTAAGCCGATCCGCAACCAATAAACTTACAAGTTTATCAAACTCATCAGTTATCTTTCTACTTTTCAAATAATACATAAGAGCCACACGCAATTTGGATGAATAGATCGTAAATGATTCGTCCGATGCTTTGTGCAACGACCAAAATCGGGCTCTAAGATTTGAAGGGCTTATCTTAAACTCCCTTAGCAAAAACTCCTTCAGGAATTTGTAGTCATGGAGCTGTGCCTCAGTAAGGCGCATGGTTAATGCCTTAGCTCTTTCACTTAAAATGGCTAGCAATAATTTTGCTCTAACATCTTCATCCACCTCATACACATTAAACAAACCATCCAAGTGATCAAAGAAACCTGGAATTTCTATAGGGTCGGAAGGAAATTTCCAAAGAATATTCTTGAGGGCATCACTATAACGCTTAGTACGACTTGCTAAAGAATCTCTAACATTTCGTTCTTCCTGCTTTTCCTTCCTCTCCCTTTCTTCTTTCTCTTTCCGTTCCTTCTTTTCTCTTTCTTCTTTCTCTTTCCGTTCCTTCTTTTCTTCCTCTCTCCTCTTTTCCTCCCTTTCTTCCTTCTCCTTCCGTTCCTCCCTCTCTCTTTCTTCCTTCTCCTTCCGTTCCTCCCTTTCTCTTTCTTCCTTCTCCCTTTGTTCTTTCTTTTCTTCCTCTCTCCTCTTTTCCTCCCTTTCTTCCTTCTCCTTCCGTTCCTCCCTTTCTCTTTCTTCCTTCTCCTTCCGTTCCTCCCTTTGTTCTTCATATTTACGGATTTCGAACTCCAGACGGCGCTTCTGCAGCTCGTAATCCACTCCTGTTGGAGATATTGGACTACCCTTAAATTCCTCTTCCTCTTTTCCAATCTCCATGGCCCATTCTTCCATTAATTGATTTCGATCCCATGACATAACATCATCTTCGTCCCTTCCTGCCTTCATAAGATACACCCTAAGGCGCTCAGACGACATTTTGCGAATATTCGCTTGCATCTCTGTTGTCAACGCTTCCATTTTTACAAACAGTCAGTCAACAACAATCAACAACAAAAAAACAGACACCACGCGGCAAACCCGCCACACAAAAGGAAAATTCCACAACCCAAAGTGCAACTATGCAGTATCCAAAGAAGTACACTCGCCAAGTACGCAAAAACTATACAAGCTCACGCAAGTCTGGCCTCGATCACAACAATGGATCAAATTTCAAAGAAATAATCAGCAGATATTGAAAGAGAAATAATGGCTGCCTCCCACTCGGCTGCAACTCCACTCTCTGTTCCCCTTCTCAGCCACGACAACACCTAGGATCTTACCCGTATGTTGACTGCTGTCTTCTGCTGTCTCAGCCGAACGACGCACTTCGTCCGTCCGACTGTCGTATGCCGATTCACCCGTCTCCCACGGTAGAAAGGCGTCTCGATCCGCTCGCTGTCTGGAACAGACCGTCTCTTGATCCTCCGGGTTGACTCCTTCCTCCGTCGGCTCGCGTCTTCTTCACCGGATCCAACACCGATGATCCCACTTCTGACACCAATAATGTCGCGGTCGACTCCTTCGATCGCATCGACGAACCAACGAAGGAACTATTAAAAGATCTTTATTTAAAAATAAAGTCGATTAAGTGTAGAGTAAGTCAACTCGTCTATCAAATATCACAATCGTAGACAGCACACAGGTTGGCTGGTCTCGATTGAACGTTATACGATCAATGTTTCAACGTTTACAAATCTTCGTCAAAAGGCCCTTAATGTACATCAGGTCTATCTTATATAGAGTTCTCCCGGATTCCAGAACGTTCTGTGACGTCACTGTACTTTTCCCTGGAAAGTCCTACTGAACACGTATATCCTTGTTGCATGCACCGAACTAATGTTGACAGCTTGCTGCAGAATTTTCCGTGCGTTGTAAACAAGCTTGTTGACGCGTCGGTTTTCTTCCCTTGATGCATGCACCCGCGTAGACCACGACAACAAGTGAAAATTATAAAGTTTAGGCATGAATAATTAGGCACAGAACAACATAATTTTGCAGATATAATCAAGACGACATGCACAATCTAAACTTAAATCGATGCAACATAATATAAGTTACATGTCACCAGTGCTTTTTTCAGCCGGAACGCGCTGGAACGGCGTTCCGGCACCTTTTGTCAGCTACTACAAAATAATTTATTTATTTTAATAATAAAAAAAGAATTAAGTTATTTTAATTTAATTTAAGTGTTTTGAACTGTTTTCAGTGTTCATTGAGACCCCTCCCAACCCCCAATCCCGTTTTTCTCGGGATTTTAGCCCGCCCATAATTGTTGCGTTCCGGAACCTATTGTTCCGCTCCGGAACCTTTTTATCTAGAAAAGAGCACTGCATGTCGTCATAATGAAGCGAAAGCAGTTCGCCTGAGACTATAAGCAAAGTGCACTTTTATAGAGTCAATACACAATACTACACTATGAAATTTAGCACAGGGACAGAATAATGGTAATGGTAATCGCAAATTTATATAGCGCCACTTCAAGAAAGACTCATCACAGGCTCTCTCCGAATGCATGATGCTCCTTTACTAAGATACAACATTCTAAAGTGATTTCGATCTGTGGTTGATGGACAAAGCGACGTGTGCAGACTTGAGCCTCACCCGAGGCAAACACATTGGTTTACTTTAAGGCCTTCATATCATGCCTAGTCATCGCGTAATAGGGCCTACACAAAGATTAAGATATATATGTGAGCTTTCTTCCAAAATCAGAGGTACCAACTCGAAGTAACTGGATTGTTATCGTTGATACGTGCCAAAAGATTTGTTTTTACATTTTAAAGTAAACAGTCAAAAATCATACGTGACCATAGTTTCATTAATGACCCTATTAAAGATGCATGTCCAGAGACTCTGAACATCCATGCCATAGGTCATGTGTCGACGGGAATCCGTTGTTTTTGGCTAAAACACCTGCAGTGTCTTGATCAGGACAGAGTGTTTTACATTCACGCTGTTTTACTTATGGACATCAGGACATCACCTTTCTGCATCTGGCAATGCCGTCCACAGTGGCTGAAACATTTTTAACCTAAAAGCCGCATATACCCAGTCAGCAGGAGGTGGTGACGCAGGCCGTGTGACAATAGTCTCACTGTAAATGTATATCCATTGACTAGAACCACACAGAGCCTGATGCACAGTAGATTTAATGTGCTGCACAGGTGCATCTCGTGTTGGTGAACTGTACTAAACCGACCCTACTTCAGTTCTAATCATCCACTACTAATCAAAAGTATTCCAAGTGTCTTTACAACTGCATATAATTATTATGTTAATTGTTGTATTAATTCAATCCTTAACGTAGCAAGCCAAGCTTGGGTCAAGGCCAGTGATGCATGCCTATAAGGCCAAACTCATTTCTCAAGGCCAATGATGCATGCCTAAGGCGAATACGCATCAATTCCGACTTTGAGTCGCACTGTTTTCCTCGTGACGCTGATGTATCCTTTTCGTTCGCAGAAGATTAACGTGTCAATCGAGGAAAGATTCTCTCGCCACTCAAAAACGCATCCGTAACCGGAAGACCGGCGCTTAATGATAGCGAATCCGTTTTAGATCAGTTTCAGTAATTGTTGCAGAGGCCCAACCGAGAGAGTCACGAGTGGGCCTCTGTCATCTTCAAGGCCAAGGACGCATTCGCAAAGGCCAATAACGCATTCGCCAAGGCAAATGACGCATTCGTCAAGGCCAATGACACACTCCTAAGGCTAATGACACATTCTCCAAGGCTAATGACGCATTCGCCAAGGCTCATGACACACTCCAAAGGCTAATGGCGCATTCCCAAGGCCAATAACGCATTCGCCAAGGCCAAATGACGCACTGGCTTTGAGAAATGCGGTATTATTAACCTGGGCGCATTTCTAAGGCCAGTGTCACTTTTCAAATGGCCAGTTACACTTTTCCCAAGGCCAATAGGCTGTAGCGTATTCACCAAAGATAATGACGCTTTGCCCAACGCCAATGACGTTTTTAACCTACCTCTCACCCAAGGCCAGTGTTGCACTTACCCAATACCCAGGGCCAGTGATGCATTCACCCAGGGCCAGTGATGCATTCTCTCAGGGCCAGTGATGCATTCTCTCAGGGCCAGTGATGTATTCACCCAGGGCCAGTGATGCATTCACCCAGGGCCAGTGATTCATTCACCCAGGGCCAGTGATGTATTCACTCAGCGCCAGTGATGTATTCACCCAAGGCCAGTGTTGCACTTACCCAAGGCCAGTGTTGCACTTACCCAGGGCTAGTGATGCATTCATCCAGGGCCAGTGATGCATTCACCCAGGGCCAGTGATGCATTCGCCCAGGGCCAGTGATGCATTCTCTCAGGGCCAGTGATGCATTCTCTCAGGGCCAATGATGCATTCACCCAGGACCAGTGATGCATTCATCCAGGGCCAGTGATGTATTCACCCAGGGCCAGTGATGTATTCACCCAGGGCCAGTGACATATGAGTTTCCTTTCTGTTACGTTCGTTCATAGAGTATGAGAAAGTCCACGAGACAGTTGAAGTAAGTTCGACTACGTTTCTAGACAGCGCGACATTGAGCAGATCAGACGAGATTCATAAGAGTCTAGCAGATGAACGACGTTAGATTAGATTAGATTAGATTAGATCAGAATTGATTAGATTAGATTTAATGTTCCTTGTCTTTGACTTGACTTTTACACCTGACTTATCTTATCGTTATTGGTTTCTTCTGTTAACAGGCAGTACAACGAAGTCCAGCGGATTCAACTTGAGCAAGAAATCTAGCTATCAAATGCCCGATAGCAATCGTGGCAGCGTAAGGGACAGTGCGCGTAGCAGCGCCAGAGGCAGTGCCAGAGGCAGCGTACGGGACGCCACGCGTGGCAATGCCCGCCATAGCTTACGCACACCCCCTAGCGATCGGTCGCAGGGGTCGGCAAAGAGACTGGCTTTTGAAATGACAGATCTACAACCAGCGAACATCTAGACTCTGATGCCTTAATAATAGGCAAAATTAAACGACTATAGCACGGTTAAACATCTATAGGACGTTCCAAAAAAGACGCTAAATAAATGTATAAATGAACTACTTGTATTGCTTTACACTATAATGACCAGTTTAGGTCAGGAGCGTTTACCTCTAATCTAGTCTAGAGTGCTAAAAATATCTAACTAGGTAATAAATATTTGTGTACTTTACTCTGAAATGAGTGCTTTTATTGTTATCCGGGGTAGCTCTTTTTTTTTATCTCATTTTATTGAAGTCTCTCTGTCTATCTGGCTGTCTATCTATCAAACATATAATATCCATAGAGCGTGTGTCTGTCGCAGGACGCTCTGGAATCTATTGTGAAACAGATACCATTTGTGACGTCAGTACTGCCGTCTTGACGACGGCGATCAGAGCATTTTAACCAACGACATAATTATATAGGCCTACACTGCCGTCATAATATGACGGGTAAATACTGTAGTCTGTTTATAAACTTTATATGTTTTCTGTCTGCCTCGCTATCTGATTGGCTGGCTGTCTGACTGACTGGCTGACTTTCTGGCTGACTGACTGACGGCCATAAGCGTAAACAAAAGGAAAGAACAGACCGAGTATTAGAGAGGAAGGACAATGGGACGTTGACCATCACAACAGTGAGTTTTATAGACTTTAAATTCAGCAGATCAAATGATTAGGCGGGACAAAAGAAAGAAGAAATCAATGTCCCAGGCAGCAAACAGAAGCTGGGTCAATGTTAAAAATACGTTGTCCAATACTCGTCTAAAGTTGGTCGGCTGTCCGAGATATAGTTTTAAGAAGTAATTATTTGAACGGGGTTTACCATGTTATTCATGTAAACTAAAAATTTGTATTTCGCGATAAAATATTCCAATATTTTTAAATTAAACATACGCAAATAAATTGTCGATCTCGATGATATGTGGACAGATAGACATACAGACAGACAGACAGACAGGCGGACATACAGACGGACAGACAGAGGACAGGTAAGAAGTTTGTTAAGATGGGACAAGGCAGGTAGAGTAGATGGAATGGAAGTGTAATAACCGAAATTCCCCATGTTTTTTTATACAAATTTTACGATTAAATGACTAATTAATTCATCTCTAGGGGTAAGACAGTTGATGCTGTAGCTACGTGCTTTCCAACATGCGGCCCGCGGGCTGATTTTAACACTCGAGTGCCCAAGCTATTTTTTGGTACACGAATGCCCAACGGGGGGGTCCGACCGGACCCCAATGTTTTCATTGTGATATCTGGAGAACGGATTGGAATATTTTAACGGGATTTGGCTTGTTATAATCCAAATTCAATTTGCAATCGACTGATATATGGTATTTCACAATAGCGCCACCTGGTGAAACTCTATTTGAACTTTAATAGGGGGCCTACTCTTTTGTAGTTTCTTTGCAATTTCGGGATTTTTCGCATGTATTCAATTGTACGCATGTAGTTGTTCCCTGGTTGTGGGGTACAGGATTGGAATATTTTAACGGGATTTGGCTTGTTATAATCCAAATTCAATTTGCATTCGACTGATACATGGTATATTACAATAGCTTGCGCTAAAAATTTATTTCTGGGTTGGTAAACCATATGCCAGTATGACCACCAGCCGCATATCTTGGGGGTGTCCTTGGTATATGCTATGGTTGTGGGGTACAGAAATGGAATATTTTAACGGGATTTGGCTTGTTATAATCCAAATTCAATTTGCAATCGACTGATATATGGTATTTCACAATAACGTGCGTTAAAATAATTTATTTCTGGGTTGGCAAACTATATGCCAGTATGACCATCAGCCGCATATCTTGGGGGTGTCCTTGGTATATGCTATGGTTGGGGGCTACAGGGTGGTAGTATAATCACGCAAAATATAACATACGAATCCCCAATTGAATGCTTTAGGATGTCCTAAAAGCATTTCTACAATTTCGTAGCCGTTCTAAAGTTATCCGTGAAAAGCGGGTCTGGGGTCCGGTCGGACCCCCCCCTTGGGCATTCGAGGGTTAAAACCAACCGCACATAAAGAAAATTGCAAGCACATTTCAATTATCTCACTAAAACGTGCTTGAACGTTTATTGGTATACCTTTTGGCACTGAACTATTATAAAGCATGTCATACATACATGCTATTATTCATTATTGCATAATTATTGCCATAATGAATTTTAATACAGTTAATAATTTTCAATAAATTTTAGTCGTTGCTTTTGAGTTTTCTGGTGCGGCGCTCGGCTTCAAGAATAATTTCGTCGGTGGCCCACGGTGTCAAAAAGGTTGGACAGCACTGCTGTAGCTGATGCAGCTGCTGCTACTATAGGCGTAAACACGATGCTTGTCACTCGACTTTTCTCTGCAGCTGCTAAGCTGTCGGGTCTTCTCGCACTGTCAATTCGCCCGTAGCATCGCACGTTTCAAGCAAAACACACAGTCCTTAAGTTTTTTTAATTTTTATTAAATATAACGATATTTCAAACAAACACATTGCTATAGCTTACACTTCACTAATGCGCACTCAGTAACTCTCCACCATATCCAAATGCCGACGATTGCTTCCAAGGTTCTCTCCAATGCAGTGGCGTCACTAGGGCTGGTGTCACCCAGTGCGGTAAGTTATGGTGTCACCCTCAATAAAGGTTCACAAAAGTAAATTGGCATAGAGTTTCAGAAAAGAAGTGAAATTTGATGACCCTTTTCTACGAATTCGTCTCACAAAGAAAATCTGATGACCTTTTTTAGGAATTCGTCTCCCAAAAAATCTGATGACCTTTTTTAGGAATTCGTCTCCCAAAAAATCTTATGACCTTTTTTAGGAATTCGTCTCCCTAACAATCTGATGACCTTTTTAAAGGAATTCATCTCGCAAAGAATGATGATCTTTTTTTACGAATTCGTCATCTTACAAAAATTTCATCATTTTGTGTCACCCCCTCCCCCTCTGAGGGTGTCACACGGTGCGGTCCGCACCCCCGCACCGTCCTCGTGACGCCACTGCTCCAATGCGCATGCTCGACACCATCCATAGACTAATTACTCGTCGCCTTCACGCACTGCCAGTCATCCCACGCTCATAATAATTAACAGATCGTCAGACTTTCATAATTGACATTTTGGACGGAAGAACGCTTGGTTGAACAGATATAGTCTTCCTTAAATTAACAGATGGCCAGACTTTCACAGTTGACATTTTAAACTGAAGGGTGTTTTTGGTTGACATACTTGCTTTTATATTTTATGCACAACGCTCGTGACATATTCTATGAATTGGCACGTAGCGTTAAAGACATGGACAGGGATGGTCGATAGTCATTGACGATGTGCTCAAGCGAGTTCTTGCACTTTAAATGTTGAAATAAACATCGAATCCACAACAGCGATGATGATGATGATGATGATGATGACGACGACGATAATGAAGATGATGATGATAATGATGATGATAATGACGATAATGATGAGGATGATGATGATGATGATGATGATGAAGATGATGAAGATGATGATGATGATGATGATGATGATAATGACGATAATGACGATGATGATGACGACGATGATAATGACGATGGACATGATGATGATGACGATGACGACGACAATGATAATGATGATGATGCTAACTGATAGTCTGATCAGGTAACGTCTCTGTCGCCTAGAGCCCTAGACCTATGATGCAAAAGGCAGGAATCGATGGCGCTCCAAAAGGTCTTTCTGCAGATAATCAGCCAGTGACGTCATCTCATTTGAGTTTGGATGCATCTGGCAATTAATTCATATGGCGCCACTCTGGCAGCATCAGCGTTCATCGAGTATCAGTGTTCATCGAGTATCAGTGTTCATCGAGTATCAGTGTTCATCGAGTATCAGTGTTCATCGAGTATCAGTGTTCATCGAGTATCAGTGTTCATCGAGTATCAGCGTTCATCGAGTATCAGCGTTCATCGAGTATCAGCGTTCATCGAGTATCAGTGTTCATCGAGTATCAGTGTTCATCGAGTATCAGTGTTCATCGAGTATCAGTGTTCATCGAGTATCAGTGTTCATCGAGTATCAGTGTTCATCGAGTATCAGTGTTCATCGAGTATCAGTGTTCATCGAGTATCAGTGTTCATCGAGTATCAGTGTTCATCGAGTATCAGCGTTCATCGAGTATCAGCGTTCATCGAGTATCAGCGTTCATCGAGTATCAGTGTTCATCGAGTATCAGTGTTCATCGAGTATCAGTGTTCATCGAGTATCAGTGTTCATCGAGTATCAGTGTTCATCGAGTATCAGTGTTCATCGAGTATCAGTGTTCATCGAGTATCAGTGTTCATCGAGTATCAGTGTTCATCGAGTATCAGTGTTCATCGAGTATCAGTGTTCATCGAGTATCAGTGTTCATCGAGTATCAGTGTTCATCGAGTATCAGCGTTCATCGAGTATCAGCGTTCATCGAGTATCAGCGTTCATCGAGTATCAGTGTTCATCGAGTATCAGTGTTCATCGAGTATCAGTGTTCATCGAGTATCAGTGTTCATCGAGTATCAGTGTTCATCGAGTATCAGTGTTCATCGAGTATCAGTGTTCATCGAGTATCAGTGTTCATCGAGTATCAGTGTTCATCGAGTATCAGTGTTCATCGAGTATCAGCGTTCATCGAGTATCAGCGTTCATCGAGTATCAGCGTTCATCGAGTATCAGCGTTCATCGAGTATCAGTGTTCATCGAGTATCAGTGTTCATCGAGTATCAGTGTTCATCGAGTATCAGTGTTCATCGAGTATCAGTGTTCATCGAGTATCAGTGTTCATCGAGTATCAGTGTTCATCGAGTATCAGTGTTCATCGAGTATCAGTGTTCATCGAGTATCAGTGTTCATCGAGTATCAGTGTTCATCGAGTATCAGTGTTCATCGAGTATCAGTGTTCATCGAGTATCAGTGTTCAACGAGTACTTAAGGCCACTATTTATGTATGTATGCATTGTATTCGTGTATGTATGTATGGCATGTATGCTGTATGTTTGTATATGTGTATATATATTCATGTATATATGTATGTGCGTAAGTATGCGTATATGTATGTATATTCTGTTCAATTTACCTACTCACCTAACTTCTGGTTTTGCTGAAATAAACGAAATTCTACTTGGTTTCTGTAACGGATAACAAATTCATTTGCAGCGATGCCATCGATTGATGCCCTGGACATTATTACAATGGCACAATAGAAGTCGTTTGATTAGTATGTAGCTAGACATCTAATGCAGCGTCATATAATCACTTGTAACGCTAGTCTATGTATGCGTTACAGTCGTTTAAGACCAAACATTCGTCAGTAAGCAAACAGGTTAGATTAAACTAGATTAGACTGACCAGCTGGTCATTTTCCGTAAACGACCAACCGATTATTCTAGAAACAGTGTCTGCTACTATCAGACATTGATTTCATGAGTTCACATTACGCTCTGCTTTCGTCGTCAGCTTCTGTAGCGCCAGCGACCGAAACCGATCGAGTTTCGTCCGACTTCGGGAGTTTCTCCTGAAAACAAAATCTCCGACGTATTACTGGATAAGTGTACTCCGAAGAACTTGGAATACTTCTTGAGTGTACTTGGACTATGTTATAGAGTATTTCAACTGTGATTGGCGTGCTTCGTGCTTTTGGCATACTTGGATCGTGAGAGGTAATTGCTTTGTACTTTGCATTGCATTCAGGTATTTGATCCCCAATCGTATAGGTCGTAAACTCGAAACTGACAAACGCTCCACTTACTAGCTAAGTGAAGAGGATTCTTGGTACGAATATATTGAACAGCCACTAGATGACTTCAGTCATTTAACTGTAATGTAATGTAACTGTTCATTTACGCTGCGCCGGGTTTTAAGAGAAACTCACAATACCCTTCAGTGATGGAATCGATAGAATATTAATAAGCGTCTGGTGTTGTATTGTTAAGTCAATCAACACATATTAAGTAGCACATTCGTGAGCTTACCTTTGAATCTTCGAAGAGTGGATTCTCGAATCCAGCTCGGTTTCTTCGAGTCCGATCTGCGGCGGCACCATTTCCGGTTGTTCCAGCCTCGCCGAGGTCCTTGTCCACGACTGCGCCAGGATCCTCACTGCCGTACAGAGGATTACCGAATCCAGCAGCGGCGGCGCTTCCTCTGGCTTCCTCAATGGCTCTCTTTTCCATCTTCTGCTCCTTCCTCTCGTCCTCTTCCTTGTCTCCACCTTCTCCAGTCTCTTCAAGACGCTCATGATCCTTTGACCGGCCGAACTTCGCCTTCACCCTCTTTTTCTCGGCCTCGGGCTCCTCACTTGGGGTGTCTTCCTTCGGTCTTTCCTCTTTCGGCTCCAGGTCCTCGTCTTCTTCCAGTCTCGTCCGGCGCAGTCTGGACGCTACCAGTCGAAACGGACTCAACATCCTGTCCAGGGTATCAGTCTTCTTCGATTCATCCGGACTGTCCTTGGTGCCACTCCCCGACTTCTTCTCCTCGCCCTTGACCTTCTCAGCTTCCGATTTCTTCTTCGGTTCTTTTCCAGAAGGTTCCTTCGGCGGAACGTCGTAGAGGATGTAGTCTGGAGGAGCAGAATCCTTCGATTCGACCTGGAATAACAAAAAAGGACTCCAGCTGGAAAGACGCCAGACGGTGCGCTGAAAGTTGCCCTCGTAAGATTGTTCTGATGATGATGATGACATTGATTGGTTTCCTTATTAAAGGCTCTATATAAATTACTTAGATATATATTTTTGAAATACTTATAAATAGATACACATATATAAATAATCAACGAATGAACGAACTCCGTCATCACATCTCATGATGATGACGATGCTGGCGACGACGAAAACGATGATGGTAAGGACGATGATGATGTTAATGATGATGATTTTGACGACAACGACGACGACGACGATGATGATGATGATGATGGAGGTGGTGATGGTGATGTTGATGATCATGATGACGGTGGTGATGATGATGTTGATGATGATGGTGGTGGTGATGATGATGATGATGATGATGATGAAGATGATGATGATGATGATGATGATGATGATGATGATGATGATGATGATGATGATGATTATGATGATGATGATGATGATGTTAGCATAGGATGGACTTACAGGTGGTTCAGTGGTGGCATACGTCGGGTTAGTAAATCCTCCTTTCTCTTGTCCGGTCGTCCGAGTAGGAGAATCAGTCTGCAGACTCTGAGGAAACAATCACACAAGAACGGTGTGTAATGTAAGTGAACATTTATATCGCGCCCATATAAGTCAATCAGCATCGCTCATTCGAGAAACAGTTATTGTGCGTCATGCCTCTGAGTACAAAGTTTACGGATTCGAAACCTCGCCTGAGATTTTCATTGCTTATGGATTTGAACACGTTGTCAGTTCACATTAATAAATGGCCCCATATAATGTATGTTTGTGTATCTCTGTGTATGTATGATGGATGTGTAGTACTATGTTTGTGTATGCATGTATTTAAGGATGCAATAGCTGTAGGCAATTTATGCAATAGCTGTACTTTATGAGATGACAACCAAGTTCAGTACTGTTGTCCAAACCAGTATCTCCAGTGACGGACAAGAGGGAATACTTTGGAAAGCGTATGGCGTGGAATAAAGTAAATAAAGTAGAAGTTCATTAATTCCGCAGAATTCTTAAACTACTTCGCTCAGGGGTTAAATTCTCGTAGAAATAATTTGCGTAATCTCGTTAAAACAATTTTCATGATCTCGTGAATTAATTTGCTGAATCTCGTGAACTAGTTTGCATGATATCCTGAATTAATTGCATAATCTCGTGAATTGATTTCCATGATCTCGTGAATTAATTTGCATAATCTCGTGAATTGATTTACATAATCTCGTGAATTTATTTGCATAATCTCGTGAATTAATTTGCATAATCTCGCGAAGTCTGTACCGTGAATAGATCTCCGTAGGTCGGATTTTCGAATCCAGAGAGATTTCCCTCAAAGATGCGATTGTCGAAGCTGACCGATTGGTGCCGAAGTTCGAATTCTGCGGCGCTTTCTCGGTCGCTGTCTTTCCGGAAGAAGCGCCGGAAGTCGGGCGGCGATGGCAACGAGATTTCCGGAAGCCTCGGCCTGGAAATGGATATCATTCATTTGCTCATTTGTTCATTAGGGAGATTTATATAACGCCACTCGCGGAGACAAATCAGAGGAGCTCTCTACGCCATCCTAAACGATGTTAGATGTCATTAGTAATTGGATCGGATAGTAATTTAGACGTAGCGCTACTTTCTGCAAGACGGACAAAGTAGTGGTTCTCATGCTGCTACTCGGTCACTGTCTCTCCGGAAGAAGCGCCGGAAGTCGGGTGGCGATGGCAGTGAGCTTTTCCTGTCACGTGAACCCCATATGTGCCCACATGGAGCCCATATTATAGGTCCACATGGAGCCCACATAGGCCCACATAGCGCCCAGATAGGCCCATAATCCCACCCAACAAACGACCATGGAAATGCTGAACGGAACGAAGAGAAAGAATGAAGATAGACAACCAGACAAATAGACAGACCGACGGAGCTTGAAGACCGTTAACATGACAGACGGACAGATACACTGTCAGCAGTTCCAAATACGCTGTGTTAGATACACACAACACCGTATATATGTATGTATGTATGTATGTATGTATGTATATATATACATATATATATATATACATACATATATATATACATATATATATATTGCCTATAAGAGACTGCTGCGGCCGACCTGGTACAGTTGTCTCTATTTCGATAGCAATAGACGGCGACGAGGAGGACGCTGACGATGAGGAGGATGACGAAGATGATGCCAACGATGGCACCGGAGCTCATCCCAGAAGACGCTCTGTCGCCTGTCAATTCGAGACATTAAACAATAAGAACGCTTCCTGACATGTGATATTATAGTTAAGAAGAGAAAGCAAAGTGACGAATGATATACAGACAGACAGACAGACAGACAGACAGACAGACAGACAGACAGACAGACAGACAGACAGACAGACAGACAGACAGACAGACAGACAGACAGACAGACAGACAGACAGACAGACAGACAGACAGACAGACAGACAGACAGACAGACAGACAGACAGACAGACAGACAGACAGACAGACAGACAGACAGACAGACAGACAGACATGCATACATACATACATACATACATCAAAGCAAATCAAATTATTTATTCCTGCAACCAAATAAGAGTGGAAACGTTGACAGCAAAAAAGACCTCCTTTGACAACTTAATTAGCTACATAGGAGGCCCAGAAGGGATCAAAGATTCCACTGGATAGGGACACCTAATTGACTAGTTCATTAAGTATGATGACAGCCAATTAGGAATATGCCATAGATGTTTTTGTAGGCGAAAAGAGAAGCATTGCAAAAAGAAGTGCAGTAAAAGGAACGAGAGAAGTGAAGATAGTGAGATAGCAGGATGAAAAGATACACCCATATAGTATTACATTAAACAATAAGAACACATCTTAACTAGAACATCATCTATGACAACAATCATCCAATGCGAACCTCATAAATACCACCAGTAAGTAGAAGACGTACGTACATACATTCACACATACAACACACAGAAGCACAGACAAAACGATAAACAGACAGACAGAAAGGACAGGCAGGCAGACACACAGACAGATATACAGACATACATACAGACAGACATACAGAGAAGCACACAGACAAACAGATGCACAGACAGACGAACATGCAGGCAAGCATACAGACAGACAAGCAGACAGGCAGTTGGATGAAGCATAGCCGTATGTAGAGATAGGTAGACTACACCTTGTTTACCT
This sequence comes from Allolobophora icterica, assembly GCA_963556255.1. Classification (NCBI taxonomy): domain Eukaryota; kingdom Metazoa; phylum Annelida; class Clitellata; order Crassiclitellata; family Lumbricidae; genus Allolobophora; species Allolobophora icterica. The sequence continues at coordinate 85,115,971 of OY744603.1, read as the reverse complement.
GTATGTGCTTCAGGTCCACCCTCGGACAGAGTAAGGTTAACCCTGACAGCTCCGTATCTCGCATCTACATAAGACAAACCGATTACACAAGTAGGAATGGATGAAGGAACTCAAAAAATGATTGAGTGAATGAGTCAGCCAACGAGTGAGTAAGGGAGCGAGCGAGCGAGCGAGCGAGTTAAACGAGAGAGAAATCGAGTGAGTGGGCGAGTCAGCGAGTTAATGAGCGATAAATCGAGTGAGTGAGCAAGTGAGCGAGTCAGCGAGTTGAATAAGAGAGAAATCGAGTGGGCGAGTGAGCGACTTAATGAGCGATAAATCGAGTGAGCAAGTGAGCGAGTAAGCGAGTTAAACGAAAGAGAAATTGAGTGGACGAGTCGGCGAGTTAATGAGCGATAAATCGAGTGAGCGAGCAAGTGAGCGAGTCAGCGAGTTAAACGAAAGAGAAATCGAGTGGACGACTCAGCGAGTTAATGAGGGATGAATCGTGTGAGTAAGTGAGCGATTGGAGGCTAGAATGAGTTATGGAGTGAGCAAGTGAGCGAGTGAAAGAAACAAGACGACCGTGTTAACCTTTCTCCAGATCCTCCTTGAGACTCCTTCCCACCTGAGCTGCTCCTCCTGCTCCGTCGTCCGTCGTTGACTCAAGGACAACCTGGATTCGATCGTTGTCCAGCTTGGAGATAATCGTCTTAACTCCTTCCGGTTCAACGTTCTACGGATCGATACACAAGAGATTGAACTTTCTGGACAGATCGATGGATGGATGAATGGATAGAGGGATGGAGGGATGGATGGATGGCTTGATGGGCAGATGGATAGGTATATAAATGGATGGGTAGATGGACGATTGGGTTGATGGATGGATGGGTCAATGGATGATGGATGGGTAGATGGATGGATGGAGCGATGGATGAATGGGTAGATGCATGAATGGGTCGATGGATGGATGAATAAATGGGTGGATGGGGAGATGGATGCATTGGTAGATGGATGAAAGGGTAGATAGGTGGATGGGTAGATGGATGAATGGGTAGATGGATGAATGGGTAGATGGATGAATGGGTAGATGGATGGATAGGTAGATGGATGGATGGTAGATGGATGGATGGGTCGATGGATGAAAGGGTAGATGGATGGATGGGTAGGGCCGGATTAACCAGTATGCCATTTATGCCAAGGCGGGGCCCCCGTCGTCAGCGGGCCCTCGCGTGAACAAGTGAACAAGAAGAATTTTTCAATGGCATTTTCACATTAATTTTATTCAGCTTCTGTCAGCAGTCAGCTGTGAATTGGTGATTGATTCTTATGATGGCGATCACTGGTTCCTATATCTACGCCAGTCATATTTATTATGACTTCATTAGTATTCCATATTTTAAAATATTACTATTCTGTACTCTCCTATGACTCATCGTCATTGATAATAATTTCGTCTTCTTCTAAAAAAATGTTAAAAACCGTGCTGGATATTTATTCATGAAAAGTGAAAAATGCCAAAGAATAAAAAAAGGCGAGTAGCTAAATAACATCCCGACAGAGAAAGAAATAGCGTTGCCTCTGTTCCGAAACTGGAGAGATTTTTCGTAGGCCGCACTCCAAAGAGACAGTCACATCAAATTAACCAGACGAAGGACAGGATCGAAATGTTGGTGGTATAGCTATGCGCCTTGCACTGAAGGTACATCAGCAGTGTCTGAAATTTGTGAGTCTGGTACTGTATCCTGCGCTTCTTTAACGGTAACAACACACATAATTTCTGTTTTGGACCCGTCAGTGGCAGATTGTTTTGGACCCGTCACTGGCAGATTGTTTTGGACCCGTCAGTGGCAGATGTGCGGAGTACGATGACAGCAAACGCCTGGCTGCACTGGAACTCCTCGGTGTTGAGAGACTGAGAGTGGTATCTTTCGATGACGTTCTTGACTGGATTGCCACTGCCAAGTAGAGTTGAGAAATATGAACTAAAGTCTGTAGATCATAAGATTTGAAACCGTTATACTGAACAATATCAGATTCTACTGTATTGACGTTTTTTCGATCACTTAGCTGTAGGACGTCACTGTCTGCAGTCTGTTTAAGTTAAATATATTGTATGAATCCTTGAAATTGAATGTTTTTTTGGTATTTTATTAACCTACACATTATTAAGTTTGAGTTATAATACTCAATAATAGACAGGCATTAACATTTCGGACGGGAAGAAGGGGTATGGTGAGGGAAGGGGTGGGGATTAAGGCCCCCGGAGAATTTGGCGAGGGCGCCCGAGGGCTTAATCCGGGCCTGTGGATGGGTACATGGATGGGTAGATGCATGGGTGTGTGGGTGGTAGTGGTAGACGCAGACGGGAGGCAGCATGGATGGGTATGTGGGTGGAAGAATGGCGTAAGGACAGACGGAAGAAACAAACGATTGATTGATTGATTGATTGATTGATTGATTGACTGATTGATGTATTTATTTGAACCATGAACTATGATTGATTACTCTGAACTCAGTAACGTCCGGAGATTCTAAATGGCACAACTGGTTTCATACGATAGAATAATTGTCTGCCGAAAGACACACAATCTCAGTCCGATCAGCGGCAGAATGTTTGCCGCGTGCAAAGACGAAGTTATGTACAGGTTAAGTGAAAACAAGACAATCTCATTAAGTTATTTTAAATGTGAATTACGATATTTTTAGACGGACCCTTCTGGCAGTTGGTTGCACAGTCCTTTAGATGTCAAAACAGACCTGTGTAATGAATTGCTGCTCTTTTGAGTGGTTGTTAGGCCCCTTACACATGTAAATTGGCACTTCTAAGTGCATGCTTGAATATTAATGAGTTGATCGGTACACGTGGTCGACCGGAAGCGGGGTACGACGGCGCACTTGGAGGCAGAGTGGGAATTGTCGGGGGTTGGGGTTCAACCCCCCTAGTCTTTCTTAGGACCCCCAGTTAAGTCTTCATTGCACACCCCAGTGGGTCGTTTCCAACTCCTCAGTTATGCTAGTGTGATTTAGCATTATTTGACTCTGAGTCTCTTACAAAGAGAAAACAATTCCATGGTGCATCATGCATGCATTTTTGAATGTTCTCAACAAGGGAATTGATTTTGATTCGAGTGTGACTTGAAAAACTGCTGGCGTTGAAATCAGCTGCTTTCAAATTTCGTTGACATCAGTTTGCAAAATACGGATAAAATGTTCAACCCCTTTTTTCTACAATTCCCATACTGCTTGGAGGGGAGTCAGAGTTTAAGACGAATATAATCGATGTTATCCTCTAGTTGAGTTAAGAGATTCGAAGCTTGGCTATCAACGGAAAAAGAAATGGAGTCTGGTTGCTTTCTGTCGACAAAATTAAATAGAGATCATTTAAAACGTGTAGACAGAGTAGATAGTTTTGTTATGTTTCGTTGATGCAACGAAGTTGAACGTTTTGTGCAATAAACGGTTGTGGAATAAACGGTTGTGCAATAAACGGTTGCGGTATGGTATAAACGGTTGTGGAATAAACGGTTGTGGAATAAACGGTTGTGGAATAAACGGTTGTGGAATAAACGGTTGTGGAATAAACGGTTGCGGTGTAAACAGTTGTGGAATAAACGGTTGTGGAATAAACGGTTGTGGAATAAACGGTTGCGGTGTAAACGGTTGTGGAATAAACGGTTGTGGAATAAACGGTTGCGGTGTAAACGGTTGTGGAATAAACGGGTGTGGAATAAACGGTTGTGGAATAAACGGGTGTGGAATAAACGGTTGTGGAATAAACGGTTGCGGTGTAAACGGTTGTGGAATAAACGGCTGCGGTGTAAACGGTTGTGGAATAAATGGTTGTGGAATAAAAGGTTGTGGCATGTCCTCCACTGCTGCAAATGCAAATTGCAATCCAAACAGCTCCCGTTGAGAATCAGTCAGGTTTAGCTTGTGATGGGAATGCGGACTTCCGTCTGGTCAGTTTATCTGAATGAAATGAACGAGGAAACCGCATCTCTAAATCTGATCGCTGCAGATCAGTCTGGAAAATATCCTCATCAATCAATGCAACCATCCATCCATCCAATACCCACCCACCCACCCACTCACCCACCCACCATCAATCAATGACACCGTGTCGAATTTATTCTTATTTATTATGAGAGATGCTTACAACTGACAGGAGCATAATCCCATTCATAATCAGACGACATTAGGACATTTACATCACTCAGTGGATGGATAGTGTCATCCATCCATCCATCCATCCATCCATCCATTCATCCATCCATCCATCCATCCATCCATCCATCCATGCATCCATGCATGCATGCATGCATGCATGCATCCATCCATCCATCCATCCATCCATCCATCCATCCATCCATCCATCCATCCATCCATCCATCCATCCATCCATCCATCCATCCATCCATCCATCCATCCATCCATCCATCCATCCATCCATCCATCTGTCCATCCGTTTATCCACCCACCCAACAAATCCATACATCCATCCATTAATCCATCTATCCATCCATACATACATACATTTAGTCATCTGTCCATTTATCCAACCATTCACTCATTCCCCCACCCACCCATCCACCATCCACCCACCCAATCTATCCGTTCATCCATCCAATCCATGTCCTATTCATAGAGCGATTTTCCGGAAGGACGGGCGGACGGAATATCTCCGTAACCTTCCTCGGGAAGGTTTCGCACTCTCACTCTCTACGCTGATTGTCAGGAGGTCATTTGGCTGCGAATCATATCCGACAGTAACCGATCGCATGATCAGCTAATAACACACCATCTCGAAATAACCTCATCAATCAAATGGTTCCGTGTCGAACTCAATTCGCCACTCAGCATCACCAAAGAGAATCGCGTGAGGCCATCGCAATCGTAATCGTAATTCCTGGATTATTCTGCGCTACAAAAATGTTACGTCGCCGGCGCCTGCAGCTATAACTCACCGGATACTATCAGTCAAAACGAATCAAAGAGGCAGGTGAGGTGGCCAGGTTCTGTTCTAAGTCGAGATCGAAGGTTAGGCAGGTAGGAAGATACATGGAACCCATCGGTCTGTAGTTCATGACCTAATCTGATATTATCTAATCTATTCTAATCTAATATAATCTATTCTTATCTTATGACTTCTATAGGTCCAAATATTATTATTATTATTAATAACATTTGTAACGCGCGAAATGTGAATCTGAGGCGCGGATAGTCAGCCGCCAGGAGAAGATGCAATTAGATATCCAAGTGTTTGAAAGCCAATGAGAAAAAGTGAGTTTTGAGCCTCTTTTTGAAGGTAGAAAGTGAATTTCAGCTACGAAGAGAGATTGACAGTCGATTCCATTCACTGGAGGCAGAGACTGGAATGCACGCTAGCCCATAACTGTTCTGCATCGTGGCTCAGCTAAAAGGCCCGTACTCGATCGCAAGCAATGGGGAGGAATGTAATGAGTTAGTAGTGATTGAAGGTAGGAGTTATTAACAGTGATGGGCAATAGTTAACTAAAAGTTGCTAACTTTTAGTTTAACTAAAAAAAATTTTAGTTAAGGATGAAGTTTAACTAAAAAGAAATAGTTTAGTTAAAACCATAGTTTAAATAAAAAAATTTAGTTGCTAACTAAAAAGTTTAACTAAAAAATCAACAATGCGCAACTATTTACCGCAATGAATATTGAACACTGTCAAGAACTTATTTATTGATTAACAGTGCATGGTTTTACCATCAACATTCAACAGCCTGTGTTGATGCTAAAACCCTATTGTGTTAATGCTCATACACTACTTACAGTACACATGTAACTGTATGCCAGAAGAGTACACATTGCATAGTTTGAAGGTGAAATTGTCATTGAGCTTTGCATTATTACAGTTCACTTAACCTCTGTTATTGTGAAAATGTTTGTCGTAAAAAGTTGGAAAAAAGTTGGAAAAAGTTTAACTACTTTTTTTTAGTTTAGTCAACTAATTTCCAAAATTAGTTGCCAACTTTAGTTAAACAATATTTTTTTAGTTGGAAAATAGTTTTAGTTTAACTAAAAAGAAATAGTTTAGTGCCCATCACTGGTTATTAATATCAGTCGATGGTATTGAGTCAAATCGCCGTCAAAAATCATGATCGATTGGAGAAACTGGGTTGACTCCAATAGGCCAGGGAAATCAGAAGCAGGCTACATTGGTCATGCACGTTGAAAGAGATGACTATTTCTTCTCATGGTCTTGTTGATGGAGATGGAGTGCTGCTGATGAGGGAGTTCTGATCCTCCTGGGGCTTTGCTTAGACGAAAAGAGCACAATAGTCTACCAAACGTTTCCCCGGAACTTCTGTCCTGCAGGAGAGCGCCTCTGAATAGTTATTCTGCGAGAGGCGCTCTATAAATTTCTAGATACAATACAATACACGTAAGCGCATTAGCGATCCGACAAATGCTCGAAGTCCTTGCTGTAGCCGTGTTACCATCTGTCAAAGAATGGCTGAAGCCATACAACGACTCAATGTGCGAAAACAGAACCTGATTCTCAAACATTACGATGTCCAAAGAACACACTGACGCATGAGTCAATGGACTGATTTAACCCTCAGACTACCAAGGTTTTTTTGCGACATCGGCTACCAAGGGGGGGTGGTTACCACCCCCCCCCCGGAATTTCGTGTTTGGTTTCAAATATCATATCATGTAATACAGCATTTGATTCAGCATTCATTTCTGACAAGAATGGTATATTTAGTTGTAATATATATGAAGGCATCTCGAAATTATATATGTTTTAACAAAGGCACCGGTCCATTTAACGATATCTGATGTTATCCCACACAATTTGTACTTTTTGGATAAAAAATATAAATGATGTGGGTTTTGAAAATGAACTATGTATCCAAGAATATTCTAAATATAATTAGGCCTAATTTTCAACAATACAAACTATTCCAAAGTCTGTTTTAGTTTCAGGCAAAATCTCAAGGCATGCAGCTATATTAGCATGAAACAAGAAATTATGTATTTTTTCCCGGCAGTCAAATACGTAAGTGGTCCTTGCAGTTATTGCAGTTACTTCCATTGTTTTGTGCGAATGCTTCCTTCAAACCGGCTTCTTGAACACTTCACAGCACTGCTTTACTTTGTTAGCAATCTGCTTCGACTGTTTATAGCCCTTCCCCATACAGAACCATACGGGTTTACGTTGTGATGTTGCATCAGTGATTTTCACACTGAAAAAGCGTATTATTATTTATTATAATCACTTCCGGTTTTCAAAAGACAAATAACTAAGCAAGGAAATATAGCCCTACATTCCCTCTAAACAATGGCATAGTTGTTTCTCTTCCAGAAAGAATAATGAATACCTTTATAGTCGACTACAGCTAACAGCGGACGAGAGAAATTCCTGATTCCAAAACATGGTACCTAGGCTATATTGGGTATAACTTTTTAATGGCGTGGGATCTCATCACGACTTTTACCTCAAAATGTGTGCAAATGGACCCCCTACAGCTACCTAAAATGTCAAAATTATATTCCATGTGCTAAAAAAAAATTTCATGAAAAACGTAGGGGGGGGTGGTAACCACCCCCCTTGGTAGCCCGAGGGTTAATAACACTCGTGCTGACTGGATAGAGCGCTGGGGCTGACACGCAGAGAGTACGGATTCGAGATTCCTCCACTGAGACGGTCACTTTGTAGAGAAATTGAGCAAGTCCTTCACGCACCGTTGCGCAGCGCCATCGATGTTCTGTCATATGGTTCTGTGTGCCGACTTTATGACGTTGCTATTGGGGCGTGCAGTATGAGAATTGTAGAAAAAAGACTGGGGGGGGGTTAGACCTTGATTTATGTGAAGTTGGGTATGCAATGAAGACTTAACTATGGGGTCCTAAGAAAGACTAGGGGGGTTGACAATTCTCACCCTGGGGTAGTTTGTGAACTTCACAGTAAATCGGTTCTTTATATCTTGTCCATTAGACACCTGGCTAAGAAGTTGCTAATTAATTAGTAGTAGCAATAGTAGTAGCAATAGTACTAGTAGTAGTAGTGGTAGTAGTGGTAGTATTAGTACTACTACCACTACTACTACCACCACCACCACTACTACTACTACCACAACAACTACTACTACTACTAGGCCTACTACTACTACTACTACTACTACTACTACTACTACTACTACTACTACTACTACTACTACTACTACTACTACTACTACTACTACTAATAATAATAATAATAATAATAATAATAATAATAATAATAATAATAATAATAATAATAATAATAATAATAATAATAATAATAATAATAATATAAACAGTGTTGATTTTAGCTAAGATTTCTGGTTTTATGTCGTCGAAGGATGACTTGCATCAGCGAATAATGGCCATGCATGAAACTGGCACGACCTTAATATTTCTGTAGGCATATATGCGAACATTTATTTAGCGTCTTTTTTGACCCACGTTCTAGTTAAATTTCATATTGGACAAAACTCACGAGACGTCGAAAGGTATCAGTGATTAGGTTTCTCAGGTTGTTCAGTTTGAAACCAGCTCCATGATCAAAGGAAAGCAAGGCACCTGGCAATCGAACATGTTCACTAGTAATTTCAATCAAGTGATTATAGTAACATAACCTGTAGCAAGTGTAGCATACAGCACTTCATTAGCACAGGAAAAGGGGCTATATTAAGTGTATAGATAACTAACTATATATAATATATAATCTAATATTATTATATATTTTACTTATTTGATTGATTGGTTAATTCACATGTTGATTGCTTAATCGACTGATCGATTAGATTGTTGGATGTTTGATTTATGGTTTATTGATTGTATGATTAATTAATAAATTTGCTAATTAGCTGTCCGACCGATTACAAAGATTGGATCATTAATTTTTTATATATCTTTTTATCTATTTATTTGTTACAATACTACGATCTATATATACGTACAAATTGTCTTCACGTGCAACCCCATGGAATCGGGGTTATAGCTTACTAAAGCCTCTAGGTCGACTGACTGCATGCTTACATAGATCTGCTTACTTACTTACATATACATAATATAGTTACTTGCTTACTCAAAGCATTACTTAAGATCCTCCAGATTTCAAGGATTTTGCTCATCGGCGAGATTGCTCATCTCATGTAATAGTTCTGCTCGTTTATTTATGACGACCATTTTGGTCAAGCAGGATACTGACCACAGACGTAACAACAATGACCGTCCGGGAGAACGCCGATTCTACAGGACACATGCGCACATCGGTGGGACTGGAAGGCGCAGATGCGACTCTGCAATTGATAACAAATGGGCGGGGTTAACCAACCGATTAGCCACGCCCCATTCTTGAGCACTAAGGAGGCCTCAGCCACGCCCAGTCATGTGAGTCACGCCCACAATGTTCCAAACAAACCAATCAGTCACCTCAGACACGTCCTTCTCAAGAACAACGTCAAATGTTGAAGATATTATTTCGATAATCTACATTGTTATAAGATTACAGATGTGGGAATTCTGTGGCGCCGCATGCGAATGTAATTATACTAAAAAGTTAATTGACCAGAAAATGTAGGTCTAAGTTTTCATTTCAAGACGGGCTAAGTTGTAAAGAATTTCAAGATCGTTAATAAATGACATTTCACGAATTTCAACATGGGAGTGGATTAGGAAATGCCTTTTTGATCCTTAATAGTTCCGCACCAACAGGCATCCAGATTGTTAATAGATTGTTAACAGATCCACATATTTAAAGTTTTTCAAAATAGGTTTATCAAATGCCATTTTGATTCCTTATAATTCCAAATGAACAAATATCACTTTTTAATTTTGGTTTGTACTAAACCAGCAGGCAATACAAATATTTAACTAAAGTGATATATTGAACTAACGAGTATATAGGCCTACTCTGCTCGTGATAGCCTAGTATGAGAATAATCCCAGGTGGTTTCTATATGCTCTACATATGGACCCATATAGAAAAATGTAGTGCAAATCTAACCAATAAAGAAATATTGTCTTAATATGACCATATCTTCAAAATAAGACGTTGCTCTACTAGCTGCAACCGTACGAGAACCACGCCCACATTATTTAAACACATCCAATCAGTCGCCTCAGCCAGGACCACAGATTTGAGAACTAGCTTAAATCAATCTGCGCCGTGTCCACTATCTTCTGGTCTAAGAAATTCACTGCTTTAGTTGGGCACAGTTTTGTAACAGCCAATCAGCTGAATTAGTCCTATAGGCCTAAAGTTATACTAATATAGTTAGTTCTAACGCCTATTGCTACACTCGAGTAAGTAGGCCTACAAATTACCAAATTAATCATAGTGATATAAGCAACCTAATACACAGCCAGTCAAAAGTAGTCACCAACCAATGATTGTGAAGTGAGATTTCATAAAGAGGAAGCCTGAGTTGATTCGTTCAACAAGTGCACATAAGCTTAAAATAATATTACAGGCCATAATTTGACGCATGGGCGGAGCTTATGATGAGGTTTTAGCCTATAACCAGTTGTTTCTGTATTCGTTGGTCTTACCGAGCCTCGCTGATTGCCGCAGGCGCAGCCAGTCACGTCTGTGCAAGCAGGCCCGCCAATCGTGATCGTTGTGGGTGTGGCGATCGAACTGTTCTGACCAATGAATTGTCTCCTTCCGCTTTCACTGTCCAGGTATGAACGGAACGTTTCGGTATTCATTTGCTGAAAAATTGAATTGTTAACTAGCGATCACATTTGAGTATGTTAGACGAATAAGCAAATTACTTGATAATCAGTCAGTCAGTCAGTCAGTCAGTCAGTCAGTCAGTCAGTCAGTCAGTCAGTCAGTCAGTCAGTCAGTCAGTCAGTCAGTCAGTCAGTCAGTCAAAACTGAGATTGTCACACTGTGAGGATCAGTGTAACGCAAGTCCATTCATAGGCGTGACTTTGTATTGTGACGGTGTTGTAAAGTCACCACCACTTTCAAACGTTCGACATGACAGGGTTATTTGGTTTGAAGATGATCAACCATTGCGTTACCACAGATCTCCAGTACATTTCACTACGTCTAACCTCACTTCCCAGTCTAAGGCTTGCGATTCGAATCTCAGCGTCGCTCTCCAGGTCAACGAAGAAAGAGGTTCCGGCGACAAAGACGCCACCATCCGACTGGCAAGGGACTCGTTCCGTGTCTAGCAGATCCGGTTGGATGGCCAGGCAGTCGACACTCGATTCGCTTATCGTCACGCACCAGTTGACGGGGTCGAACCAGGATTTCGGGGTCACACCGGTAAATAGGACATCTGCAATCAATCAATCAATCAATCAATCAATCAATCAATCAATCAATCAATCAATCAATCAATCAATCAATCAATCAATCAATCAATCAATCAATCAATCAATCAACCAACCAACAATCAATCAATCAATCAATCAATCAATCTATCACTCAATCAAATAATCAGTCAACCAACTACCAATCAATCAATCTATCAATGAATCAAATAATCAGTCAACCAACAACCAATCAATCAATCTATCAATCAATCAAACAATCAGTCAACCAACAACCAATCAATCAATCTATCAATCAATCAAATAATCAGTCAACCAACAACCAATCAATCAATCTATCTATCAATCAATCAATCAATAGCTCGTGTTTCCTCCTCCTCAGTAATCATCCAAATATCATCGTTATCACAGTCATCGAGAGCTCTGCCATATGCATAATCTACCATAACCTTCATCATCGTCACCATCATCATCGTCATCATTATCATCGTCATTGCAATCGTTGTCGTCACCGTCATGATAATAATCTCACGGTATCAACTTACATGACCTTGGGTATGACCCCGAAGCTTGCAATTGCTCTGACTGTATACTCACTCTTTCCAACACAAGAAGAGTCCGGGGTCTCTGGAAAGGTCAAGATCGAACCCTCCGGAAGAATGATTTCTCCATCGTTCGGCAAAACCTGCGATACATTGATTCAATGATCACCATGACGATTGCGATGACAACGACGGCAGAACAGACTAAGAAGATAGTGAACAATACGACGACAAAGATAATGATAATAGTGATAACGATGATGATAACGACGACGACGATGGTGAAACTGTGAGGATCAATTAATGCTGAACCAAATCGTAATTGTTAATATAGAATATAGCTAACGATTTTCTTTAATAGGCCTATGCTATATCTGGACCTGTAACCAGTGGCGTCTAACCCCCACCTGGAATGGGAGACCCCCACACACACACGGGCCAAATTATATGTAAGGGTCTCAGAAGTCACTCAGAACTGTAAATTAATTTATTATATGCATAAGCATCAAAACCAAAACAAAAGTAACTACAAGCTAAAAACTGAAATAAGAAGTTATTATACTATAAATGTTCGTTAAAACTGTGTTCTAACCAGGAACGTTAACCCTCACTTCTGGCAACCGTGGGAGATCGTTCTCCCAACCAGAGGCGTAGCTAGGGGGGGAGCAGGGGGAGCGACCGCTCCCCCTGAGACCATTTTCCAAGATGTGGGGCCTTTTCCACAGTTTATTTATTCCAATCGTTCACAATTTATTTATTCCAATCGTTAAATTGAATTTTTTTTTATTATGATTATTACAACAACACGATTTTCAACGTGAGTAGTGTACCGACCGTTAAAATACGGTATACGCTCTACAAGTTGGACCTATGTCTTTGTTTAGGCATATCTTTGAAAATTTAACGTATAGAATTCTCTCTGAGTAATATGGAGATTCATATTGTCAACCCCGAGAGGGTCAAATGCATTCAGACGTGTCGAACTGTCGGCTAATTGGTATCGTATTCCCTTTACCAGCGGTTCTTGTGTTGTTTTTATCCGATCGCTGCGAGATAACAGGTCCGGCCGGGGAACCGGGTAGTCAGGACGTTATATATATATATATATATACACACACAAATATATATATAAACATATATTATTGACACTGGCTGGAGCGACAGTCTCTGACTAAGTAATCAGCTTCTTCCCTTAGATGCCAGCTAGGCCTAACACACGTTCTGCCTGACTTTTTAAATATACCCCGCTAGCTTCGGAACCAGTCCCAAGCCTGGTTGAAGGAGGAATGCGAATCTATTGATCTTTGTTGTCACACGGGTCGTTAAACTGAAACTTCTACTACTACTACGCTTTGTGAGTCAGTCGGGCAGTATTGCACGAACGAAAAAGACGAACACTTCTGAGTAGGGCAATTTCGTAGGAACTGTGAGGGTCGACTACGTTGAGGGTTGAAAGGTGAACGCTGAATAAAGTCTATCTACGTAGCCGTTTCACGTGTGTTGTCTTGTCCAAGAACGAAATCGATTCGACCTTCGACTGGGAAGGTAGGTTTGCTCGTATTAGGCCTACTTTGAGGGAGGAAAATAGAGTAAGGGAATATTTGCGCAAATTCTTTACTCCAAGTCGGAAGCTGGATGTATACAGTAGGCCCTAATCTTATAAAATAATGACAGTAGCTTCTTTTATTATTATATATAATAGGCTCAATGAGTAATACAATCAAATTGATAGTGTGCTTGTGTTTAACTTCCACATTCAGTTTCGTGGTAATTAGGCTAAATATGATAATTCAATTATTAACTTTTTTCTTTTACGTTGGCTATGCATACCAAATAACCGTAACCCTGACGAACTTAGTAAAAGTTTAATTTGAAAATATAATGTCTCCAATTTTTAATTTTTACAGATGGACATTAGACATTTCTTAAAGAAACGAAAATTTAACTGACAGTACAGTGACTACATCCGTAGAGTCCGAACAGCTCAATTATGCGACCACTACTACTAGTAGTAACACTACCACCGTAAAGGCCCCCTCTGTCCGCTATTGGTCGAATATCAAACTTTGGTCAGATCTCTGGTTATAAAATTATGCTGGAGGTATAAGTGTTGCTTCCCTGGTCTGGAGGTACTTGCTGGGATGCGCTCCAGCTTATCAGCGGGTCCTTTGCCGCCCCATGCTGGGAGTTCATGGTAGTCGCCACCTCCGATCTTCGGGCAAAGGGGTACTCATTGTGCCTTTTGCCCGCTCAGCCACCATGCAGAACCGTGTTTTTCAGTTGTGGGCCCGACGGCATGGAACGGGCTTCCCGGATCTATGCCTGTTCCAGAGAACTCCCTCTTATACATTCTATACTCGATTGAAAACTGTCTTGTTTGGCCGTGCAGGAGTCGGGAGCACCTCTGAGTAGCCTCCCTGAGGAGGTGCTATATAAATCCTCGAATGAATGAATGAATGAATGAATGAATAGCACAAACTGCACAACTAATAGATAATTTGAGCATTTTACAAATGCGGCTTCCAAATTTAGTTGTGTTAATTAGATTCAAAGCATTTTTGCAACGTGAATGCCGATAATTATTTATTTTGGTAGTTAGGGCCTTTTTTCATGTGCTCGCTCCCCCTGGTGTTGAAACCTGGCTACGCCACTGCTCCCAACCCCCGGCCCCCATTGGTAGACACCACTGCCTGTAACTTGATTTACATAGAATTAAATATGAAAAGAATTCTTCCGATTTATTTATAATTTAACTGCCACCGTAACCGAAAGATGCTTTGTAAAAAAAAATAGAACATTTATATAGCGCCCTCGGCCCCTTACAAGTTCCAACAGGGTCTGGTTCGTCTGTATGTAGACAGGTGGCGCTTTGGCTGGAAATCTCACGTGATCGTTTCGACATGGCGCTCCTCTGGGTTCCCAGTTGTCCGGATTATTCAGGTCGATGTTCGGAATCCATCGCATCCGCTTGCCAGCTGCTGGACCTGCGCACAGATGCAGTAATCGTAAACTACAAAATAATGTCTAATACACTAAAGCGCAACTCTGAAGCTAAGCGCAGAGCCCAAGCTTATTAACGAGCGCTGCGTCAAGTCAAAGGGGTTGTCCGGAGATATCAAGGGAAGATCCGAGTCCGGTTACCAGAGAGACCAGAGCGAGGAGGAAGAGGGGCTCAAGATCGGCTATGTGCGATTGGAATTAACTTGGATAGTGAATACTGACCAGAGCCAGTTGTGGACTAAAGTACACGGTGATTCAATAAAAAGTAAGCCAAACTTTATAGACAAATTTATTATAACTTGAACTATATTTTATTAATAATATTTTCAAAATAAACATATGCACATACCTGCTTTTTTATTTTAATGACTTCCGGTTTTTACTTCCTACTAAAAAAGGCAGGTCACTGCAAAGAGACTGTTGCGTATAGGCCTACGCGTACCCATTTAAGCAAGTCTGTTATGGTGTCCGTTGCGGTTTCGACGCTTGGTCGTTCCCATTTGGTATTCATTGACCCTGGGGTAAAAATTAACGGAGCCTATTATCGCGACGTTCTGCTGTCACAACATCTTCTACCTGTTATCAGAAATCTAGCCCCAGAAGGCAATCCATGATGTCAGCGATCTGAAGCAACGCTTGCTGGAAGTGTGGGATGGTCTGGATCAGAGGATAATCGACGATGCTGTTGCCCAATGGCGCCAGCGCCTCCAGGCTTGCGTGCAAGCAGAAGGACATTTTGAACATCTTCTTTGATTAAATAATCAAACTACACTACTGAGAGTTTCTTCACAAAAATATTAAATACTGTTTTCATGTTAGAAGTACTTATATGAAAAAAAGTTTGGCTTACTTTTTATTGAATCACCGTGTACCATCGCGTTACAATTGAAAAATGCAATAGAAAGTTCAAACTCCATAAAGTGATGACATCACTAAATTTATTAGTAGGGCCTATACAATTCACATGTCTTGGGCATTATGATAACGGCGCTTTAGAAGTCAGATTAAATTAGTGAGGTCGGATAGCCAGTTATCTCCAATTATATCTTCGCGCTCTGATCTAGATTGACCAATCGCATGGTGTATCTTTGATCTTTGACGCTAGAACGTAAAAAGACGGATCCAAACTCATCTCAGACTAAACCATCGAATAGATTGACTGTTGTTATCGACTCCACTAGCAGTGATTAATCTAGACGTCTTTGGGGGGGGAAGTTCCCCCCCCCCCAGGATCGATGTTTCCCCCCCAGAGGCCGGCAATATTAATTACAATGTAGATACCTTTAGGGGAGGAAAATTCCCCCCCCAGGATACATGTGGATCCATGGTTTCCCCCCCCCCAGAGAGATGATTTCCTAAAAAAAGGGTCATCAACTTTTTTGAGAGAGTAATTGCTGTAGAAAAGTTCTGAAAATCGGGCGAATGACTAAAAAAAAAGGTCATCAACTTTTTTTGAAGATGAAATTTGGAAAAGTCATAGACTTTTTGAAGATGGAAGACAAAATCTTGTGTAACTTCTTTGCTCCCCCCAGAAACCTTGTTTCCCCTCCCAGAAGAGGGGGACTAGATTAAACACTGCTCCACTAGATTGGATTCGATGAGAATTTAGAACTTACTGAAAAGCGTGAGGAGGAACAGCAAGACCGTCGCCTTCACCATATCAACGCCTCCTCTTCAGTTCAGTTCCGCAAATATCAACTAAATAAGGCTTTCAGATTTCTTGAGCAAATCGAAAACTAGTCCGATCTCATGAAAATCCCTTCGATCGTCCCTCTTATCTCATACTTTTACCACACTTCCAGCTGCATAGATCTAGATCCACCCATCCAAGTACCCGTCGAGAAGTAGCCCAGCATCCAAGTAACAATTATTTTCAACTACGCAAACTGTCCCAACAAGAAGACCCTACGAGAAGACCAACTGCTCTCCCCCAATGTCACCTATCACGCACACAGAGGCGTTCTCTCAATCATCCGTTAACAACTTCAGTGCTGTTTACAGATGCTCCGGAAACTTTGGAGTTCGACCAGGTCCTGTAAACAGGGGGCGTGTTCGATCGACGTTTAGACCAGTATGCAACTTCTGTAATAAGATCCCAGTGGTTGCCATGGTACGCAGTACAAAGTCCCCAGGCGTACCCGACGACAGCGTATCAAGCCATACCAAGACATCTGAACTCGACCAGTTGAGTCAGGCAGAACTGATTGATTATACAGGACGTTATTATGCACCTGGGATCGATCTGTCTCTGTGATGTGCCTAATTCGATCTCTAGAGTCGAGCCCTGCCTCCGCAACTATGCCATTCGTTCATCTGTATGTCGTCGATTCCATCATCTAAAAAACCTATCTCTTCGACCGATTCAACTCTCGTCGTTCGATCAAAATCCGCTTTAGATTGTCTTTAAGTCGTGAATACGGTCTCCCCAACCCCCCCCTCTCTCTCTCTCTCTCTCTCTCTCTCTCTCTCTCTCTCTCTCTCTCTCTCTCTCTCTCTCTCTCTCTCTCTCTCTCTCTCTCTCTCTCTCTCTCTCTCTCTCTCTCTCTCTCTCTCTCTGCATTGCTGTCACTGTCCTGACGCTTGTCTCTCTCTCTGCCTGTATTCTTGCTTTCCTGTCTTCTCCTTACCTGACCGTGTGTATTACTTCTGCCTGACCCACTCTCTGCCTCTCACTTTTCTTTGCTTCTGTCCATCTTTTGTCTCTTCGTCTCGTTTTAGTCTTTATAGGGGTGCTCGATAGTGTAGTGGTTAACGTGCTGGACTATCAATCCAGAGTTCGAGGGTTCAAATCCCCACCTGGGCAGAATTTGGTTCGAGATTTCTGTTCCACCTGCACCTCCTAGCCAACTCATCTATGATGGGTACACAGGACCATACACTGTCGGTGTAATGTAACGTAAATCTTAGAAATTTCTCGGCGCCACTCAAGAGCCACGTCAGAGAAACCAGCTTATTTACCGGCGCTATATCAAATCAAGTCCGCAGTTACTAGCCAGACTGCCTTGTCCATTCCGGTGCCAGGTCAGAATCTAGGGAGGTCAAACCGAGGAGACAGCATATGGTGCTACGGTGGTAATCGGTGAAGACTGATGAAGAATTGAGGGTGGTTGTGCGGTGGAGCAGGAATGGAATCAGCAGGGCCACCGACAGAAATTCCGGGCCCCTGGGCAGAGCAGCTACGGGCCCCTAAACTATCATTAGGATTCATTAGAAAAGTTGATTGCGATCCCGCCCCGGGCCCCAAAAAACGCCGGAAAATCGCCGGGCCCCTGGGCATTTGCCCCCCTTGCCCTCCCCTCTCGGCGGGCCTGGGAATCAGGATAGGAGGGCTTGAAAAGTTCGGTTTTAAGTCGTGAGTGGAAAGCAGCGGAGGACAGCACAAGCGGAGGAGAGGTGAAATTAACATGCGAGATAGGAGGATGAGCAAACTGTCGGAAATCTTTTAGAAGAGTCAGTGCAGCATAGACTAAGCAGGGAAGATGAGATGGCGAGGGAGAGGACTGGCCACCTGCCTTCATATGCCGAGGCTAAGAAAATGAAGTCACTAACACTTCATACCCATGGCTGCTTCAAGGCTAGCTTAAGGGACTGCTCTCTCTCCTCCTCCTCCTCCTCCTCCTCCTCCTCCTCCTCCTCCTCCTCCTCCTCCTCCTTCTTCTTCTTCTTCTTCTTCTTCTTCTTCTTCTTCTTCTTCTTCTTCTTCTTCTTATACAACTGTAATTTGATAATGCTCTCCTTAAAAAGTTCAGAAGTCTACATAGACCATACTCCTATAATTATGTAAAAGTACATAAACGTGTGCCTACTTAAAACCCGGCATGTCCTTCCCAAGTTTATTATCACCACAAAAGAAAAGTACTGTATAAAAGTCGTTTTAATTGTCAGTAAAATCAGACAAAAAGCTTTCGGGAAAAAACTTGCAACACTTCACAGCTGAAAACCTTTTACAGTGAATGATATGAGATGATGGTTGACAAACATCAGAAGATTTTCTCCTAAAACTAGTTTCACCAAAAGCAGTCGACACCCTGAAGTGTGACCAGAACACAAGTAGACTGGTAGTATGGAGAAGTTTTAAAATGCCAACGGCAACAAATACAGATGTTCGTTATATTTACAATGAAATGTCTATCACTGTAGATCCCAGCTATTGTGCCTTGTTACTGGATTAATGTTTAACCCCAAAAGCAACGTCATAGTTTGGACATATGAAGCCCCTATGACAGTGGTGCACAACGTCCGGCCCGCGGGCCAAATCTGGCCCCCGACGAGTCATCATGTGGCCCGCGATGTCCAACAGGAAAAACTACTATTTATGGGCCAGCACTGACATTAAGTCTACAGTGACTTGCGCACTGTGGTCATTGGAAAACCATCCGTATTATAGTCATATAGAAATACCACGAGTCCCTTTATAACTTTTTATACTTACTTTTATACTTGTTTTAGTGCACACACCATCTTCATAGGCCAAAATTTTGAGAATCATTCCTCCTAACTAAGCGGAGTCATCACTTGTTTGGCCCCCAAGGGTTCAAAGAAATTGTTTAGTGGCCCCTGGGCGAAAAAGGTTGTGCACCACTGCCCTATGAGGACAATACCGGTATTCCCGTATGGGCTTCACAGTCCTACCAAATGAACCAGGGTGAGAATTGTCTGGGGTTGGGGTTCAACCTCCCTAGTCTTTCTTAGGACCCCAGTTAAGACTTCATTACATACCCCAGATGGGTCGCTTCCAACCCCCCAGTTGTGTTAGTATGATTATATTGTGCATACATTTTAGCATTCTCTTTCACAATTCACTTTGTGGGTGTCTAATAAAGTAATGCTCTGGTTTTTTGCAAGATTTGTGACCATGTGAATTGTATACTAATAAATTTGGTGATGTCATCACTTTAAGGAGTTTAATTCTATTGAGTTCTA
The DNA here is from genome assembly GCA_963556255.1 of Allolobophora icterica. Taxonomy (NCBI): domain Eukaryota; kingdom Metazoa; phylum Annelida; class Clitellata; order Crassiclitellata; family Lumbricidae; genus Allolobophora; species Allolobophora icterica. The sequence goes on along the minus strand of OY744603.1, from coordinate 85,096,235 downwards.
TTGCATTTTTGAATTTTCTTAGTTTGCAAAACACGAATAAAATCAACTCTGCATGGATCAAAGTCTGACCCCAGTCACTTTTACAATTCTCACACTGAAATGAACCATATAATATAGGACATAATGAAGCCCATGACGGAATATGGGCTTCACCTGTCCTACATATGATGCTGCTTCTGGGGTTATAATCATCTACGGCCACATAACATTTATAAAGGTTTTCAGGCATGGAATTCTTACACAGAATGAACATACGGTTTTCCATAAGTTGACATGACGTCATTTCCTATTAAGGCGTCATTTCCAATTCTGGAAACTAATGTAGCACATACAACAATTGTCTAGCAACCAAACACAGCCAGGTCATATCTATAGTGTTGCCACCTTGTTATCAGGTAATTAAACACCCCACATGTGTACTGCACTGTATTGTCACACCCAATCAGACACTCCAAAATGCTTCAGCAATAATTGCCAAAAGCTGCTACAAAAATACCCAGCCACACACACACACACACACCTGCACACACACACAAACACTCCATAAATACATGAAAATATGTAAACCATAAACACATACATGGATGCACAAACATTGCACCAACACAAGCATACATGAGCGCACATACATACAGACACAGGTAATGTAATACACACTAGACATTTATATAGCGCCTTTACAGTACCTCTTCTGGGTTATTTCCCATTAGCTGAACTGACACAGTCACATACATACACAATTGTATCCATATATACTACCATGGTTGTATAGCACGAGTACGTTTTGCTGCTAAAGAAAGCACGGTCAAATAGTGATGTTTATCAGACTTTTCAAAATCGATCCAAAGATCTAAAATCGATCTTTTGCAAATATTGATCACGACACACTGTGAAGCTTCTCCACCTGTTGTTTCTTCTCCTCAAACAGAACATCTCAGACACAAACAATATGACGCTCGCTAGATAATTCGTTGAGTTTGATAGGTTCATACAGTGCTTTTTTTCTAGAAAAAAGGTTCCGGAACGGAACAATAGGTACCGGAATGCAACAATTATGGACGGGCTAAAATCACGAGAAAAACGGGATTGGGGGTTGGGAGGGGTCTCAATAAACACTGAAAACAGTTCAAAAACACTGAAATTAAATGAAAATAACTAAATTATTGTTTTATTTATTAAAATAAATAAATTATTTTTTAGTAGCTGAAAAAGGTGCCAGAACGCCATACCGGCGCGTTCCGGATGAAAAAAAGCACTGGGTTCATAAAAAGACGCTCTTTCATTCTCCAAGTCTCCATGCATAACTTAACAGGTGTCACACAAACGTTCAGATAGGCAATATACAGTTGGGGGTCATTCACAAAAGACGTCTGCAAACAATGACCTACTTTGAATCTCCTCCCCATTTGTCCACATTCGACATTATCCTCCCTATACCTCATTTTGGATCTCTGCACCCCAGCAGAATACTATAAGGCCTGAATTAGGCTCCCTGTTGATATTGCAGGGCTAACATAAATAGGGGGTGGCATACTTGATACTGCAGTCTCCATCAAAGGAACTATAATCAGATCCAAGACTGCTTGCTGTCCAACTGAAGTTGGTGTTTGAGACACAGGCTGTACTGATATAACTATATGTACCAACTTTGGATGCACACATCCGCATTGGGTTTAAATCCTGCCCTTGTTCGCATTTGCATTCGTTTGAGGGACTCCCTGTGGACGCCCTTAATGGACGAAACTCTGTCTCCCTGTGTTCTGCATTTCGCTGATATTAAATGCCAGATACTATAAGCATTCTTTCCACAGCAGTGTCTGCTACTAGTAACAATAGCAAGACCATTCATACAGTGCCATTTCTAATACAAGGCCACAGGAAAGGAGGGCGTTGTATAGGAACAGACATTACTTATGAGGGTTGCAATTAATATTATTATTATTACGCATTTATTAAGCACCGCTATTTAGTGGCCAAGCAACAATCGATGGTGCCGAGCAATTTTAAGTGAAGGACTTGCTCAAGGTCCTTACACATGGCAACCGACTCGAGAGGAGGCTTAAAGCCATACGCTCTGCTTTACAAAGCGAGCGCTCTGACCAGGGTGGGAATTGTTGGGGGATTCTAGTCTTTCTTAGAATCCCCCAGTTAAGTCTTCATTGCACACCCGGGCGGGGGTCGTTTCCAACCTTCCCAGTTGTGCTAGTGTGATTTAGCATTATCTGACAAAGAGAAGACATTTCCATGCTGTATAATGTATGCATTTTTGAATTTTCTCAACAAAGGAATTGATTTTGATTCGAGTATGACATGCTGCTTTCAAATTTCGTTGACATCAGTTTGCAAATGTTCAACCATTACAGTCTTTTTTCTACAATTCCCACACTGGCTCTGACCATTCGGTTACCATGACCCACATGAGAATGAAACTATTGGCTATTTTCAGCCATGTAAGTTCTCAGCTAAAACCAACACCAGTCTCAAATGGTGTCCATGAAAGAAAATCGAACATTGATACCGGCTTCACGTTGTTTCATTTTGGGAAGCTACACAGTGAAATCCAAAGACAAATTGTTTTTCAAAACCACACACAAAATAAAGCATACAGTTAAACCAGTCAAAATTGAAAATTTGACCCTTCCACACGAACCCTCCTGAACAGGGCGAGCAAAAGACTCAAGTGAACACAAAAAAATTCAGAAGCCACTCAACTGCTACGCATAATCCCCTTGGACACACAAATTACATGCTTCCTACAGAAATCTCAATATGAACTGTAAAACAGAGGTTAATTTGCTGCTTTTGAAAATCCCTCAGTGGTTGACAAGAGTTGCCACTCTTCACAGATTTAAAAAAAATCACCTCTGTTAACCAAGACAAATAAACTGGTAAATAGTCACATCCGAATCAAATATTAGTAAAAATATGCAACACAGTGAAACTGCAAACAAATAAAATCGACAATCATATATATACACTGCCAGATTACATCAGAAACATAGTTTAACACTTTAACAACAAGAGTGTACTAAAAGCGACTGGGAACCAATGCAGCTTGTCATAAAAGTGTTAAGATAATATAACTTAAGGTAACATAGATCATTTATTAGGCGGCCTCTTCAGTGTAACCTAATTTCAAAATCTGGCGTTTCATTTGAATAAGATAACAAGACAACAGTTGGACAACCTCTGTTTCAAACACCCTGGCTTCACGAGAAATTTCCGATTTCAAATCACAAAAAATTATTATACGACCATCGAAAGGAGTGAGAACCAGATGCATTTCCAAATGACTAACACAGTGTTAGGCTATAGAAATATAATCAAAAGAAGGCTTTAAAAATGAGATTACATAAAAAAAATTAATTGGTCAAACACTGCTGAAGGCGTTCAGAGAATTTATTTACAAACAAGTTCGTTGCTCATGGGTACACTGTGTCAAGAAACGCTGAACAAGAAGCACGATTAGCAAGTTATTTGCAAAACATGAAAGGTTCCATTAACTTTTGACAAGCGTACTAAATAAATTCCTCCTACGCTAATCTACGACTAAGCCTACATAATGTTACAACTCAAGACATGTCCCAACATAGTACACATTTCGTAAAACCTCAACAAGTTTCTTAAAATCAGAAATTTGTGGCCACAAGACCACGTACATCTGAAAAGCAACAAAATTAACTGTGTAGAATGGCCCTTAAAACATAATATGAGGGCCGTAATGTAAGGTAGTAGAAAAGAGAATCAGCACCTATTTACGGGCACCTGGGTTTTGTTTTAAGTTTGACACCGAATAAGCAATTTTCACAAACAGATAAAGTCTTCAACAACAAATTTCAACGAACATAAGCAAGTCTTCAGCAAACAAAATCATATATAATCTTAACGTGAACCTCAGAAATCTGTCTATTTAATAAAAACGACGATTATCCAAAAGACCATCTGAATACATATAATTAGACTTGTACACTAACAGAAGGAGTACCTATAGTCATACATGTAGTAATAGCAGAAGCAGTACTAGTAGTAGTAGAAGTAATAATAATAATAATAATAATAATTATGATAATTTCTACTCCTTACCTAATTTTTCATTCGTGAGGGAATGTTTATACCTTAGATAAACAATAAACAAAATAATAACAACATTTCATGTTAAGCAAGTATTTATAGAATAACCTAATTCTCTAGACAATAATAATAATAATAATAATCATAATAATAATAATAATAATAAACCATTCCAAACAATATTGATGCTTTAAAAAAATTAATAGTAGTAGTAGAAGTAGTAGTAGTAGTAGTAGTAGTAGTAGTAGTAGTAGTAGTAGTAGTAGTAGTAGTAGTAGTAGTAGTAGTAGTAGTAGTAGTAGTAGTAGTAGTAGTAGTAGTAGTAGTAGTAGTAGTAGTAGTAGTAGTAGTAGTAGTAGTAGTAGTAGTAGTAGTAGTAGTAGTAGTAGTAGTAGTAGTAATAATAATAATAATAATAATAATAATAATAATAATATACAGGTTAAGGTTTGATTTTCCTGCTATTTCCCTTGAGTCCATAGTTTATTCTTTTTAAATCTCAAGTTATAATTTTTCTACCTTGACTTAAACAACTAATGATAACCAAGCAGCCTAAATATCTCAAATTAATTCTAAATCCCAAAAGTCCATTGCGACTTTGGCTGAACAACAACAATACCAAAATCCAATGTTGCGTCCCTGATTTCATCCCTTGAGCAAAATATAACAGGAAATCTAATAACTTTATGCTACTAACACTATTGCGAGCAGTAGCTGATTTAAATAAAAGTAGTAGTTATAATAATAGAAAATGGTTTTTATTATAAAAACCTAAAAAGATAAATAAAAAAAGATAAGAATACAATGAAAGACCCTTTGCATCCTGAAGCACCCTCACAAATAGCATTACTTTCAAATAATTAACAAATTTATTTAAATGTATAAAATGTTCATAGACTTAATTAAATTAAGCAAAAGTTTCACACTGAATAGTGGCTATCAACATTTCGTATTTATAATTGTCACACACAACTCTAAGAGTAACTAAAACTGTTTGATTCAAGACGCTGACTTTTTTCAAGAATTTGACCAGAAAATACTCAGCAAAATTAAATAGATTTAACATAAAATTAATAAACTGAACTTGTCACGAATAAAAACAAGGAGCATTTAATAGCTACAGTAATCAATTATAAGAACTCTAGTGTTAATTATAATGCTGTTTAAGGAATCAGAAATCAGTACAGTACTAAAATATGTTAAGCAGCGTTATCCATTGCAGATCTAACATTAGTATCGGGCCACAACCATATTTGATGTCCAATCACTCGGTCATTCATTTGTGCAGAACCCATAAAGACAATAAATACGGGAACAAACTCTTGGTTGGGGATACAGATTTGTAGACGTAGAAGTTCGTTGTGGAACACACCATACGGAATAAAATGTATTTCAAACAGAGTGGCGGAGAGGGTGTCGCAAAACAAATTCTGACATAGTTTGTGAATTAATCTTCAATTCTCTAAATCTCTCATTTCCTAGATTAATAGGCTTGTGTTTTTTATCCACATTGTTGCGGCCACCGAGTAGAAAATGCAAGCAATTCTAAAACACTTTCATAGTCAGTCCACAGGCCGTTTCAACACTAACACTGTACAGATACACTGAAATGGTTTTGCTAGCAAAATTTACATAGTACTAACATTCTTAAAACTCATGTCTACATGTATGTATTTTAAATGTTAGCCAATGTCTGGCAACAGATCACAGCTGAGTTTCATTACTGGACCACTCAAGTTTATAAGATCTGCTGTCGGTATGCATTACTCGTAAGAATGTAAATTTATCCAACTACTCAAACTCAATCGAAAAACTTGATGTCAAACAATACTGTAGCCTTTCTTAGAAGAGAAAATGAGTGTCTAATTGTAAGCAGACAAAGAATGTAAATTTATCCAACTAGTCAAACTCAGTCGAAAAACTTGATGTCAAACAACACTGTAGCCTTTCTTAGAAGAGAAAATTAGTGTCTAGTTGTAAGTAGACAAATCTGATGACATATATTTAACTTTTAGAAAGCATACATCTGAAGAAAGTAACTCACATGAAACTGCACCCAGATAATTTGATGTCACAGAGATAGAAGGTGAGGCACAAACAGGAATCCCTAACCATCAGAAAACCCTCTCAAACCATTTCAAAATCTTCGCAATCTTTATCGCTGCACACCCAAATCCACAATCGTTGTCGCCGTGGCAGGCGCTTTGCATAGTCTTCTAGGTCACGCTCTGATGATTCTCATGCCTAGATCTCCTTGCCCTCGCCGAATAGCTGGTCGTGGTCGCTGGTGCGCGACCCAGACAGGCACTTGCTCCCTGAAGCGAATCGATGTCGGATGCGGGATGTGAACACCTGAACCGAATCACCGGAGAAGTGTCGAGTCTTTCGTGCGGCGCCACCTGAAGCCTGGCGCCGGCGCTCTATATCTGCTGGGTCACGACAAACAACGACTGGACAGAGAGCGTGACCCATGATGAAGTCGGTCACGCTGCCGAGAAGGGTACGCTTCATTCGGCTCATCGCCTGCGTTGCTGTGATGATGAGCACAGCATTCTCCTCCTCCGCAACCCGGCATACCACTTCACCAGGCCGGCCTATGGTTGTACGAAGTACCCCTGGAACCTTCAGCAACAGAAATAAGAGATCGTCTGATATGTATTAGAATGTATAGCTAATACATACTAATATTCTGTTCAAATTAATATACCTAGTGCCTTTATAATATGCATACAATATGTAAACACTAGCCTCTAGAGCACTTGTGCTCCAGTGCAGAGCACCTGCTACCTATTTAAGATGACCACTCTGGGGAAACCCCTCTAGCTCCGTGTCTCGACCTCTCCCACACCTTTGCCACCTCTGTCTCCTCTTCCACTCCTCCTCTGCCTCTCTTATACTTATAGGCCCTCTCACACTTCTACATTTAGACAATCCCATGTCCTGTTAGCTACGGGCCATGAAAGCACCTGGCGAAAATATGTATGTACTTGCCTAAGCGTACATGTATTAGTATACAGATGGTCAACCTATGTACACATCGAGTCCATATAGCGGATTAGCCCAACTCACAATGGATGGCTGTTCCATTGCTGTAGTTGTTTATCCTTCAACTCCTCAGCCAACTACTGCTGACAGATGTGTTTACTGTAACAAACGAGAAATTACTTTACCTTACCGTACCTCAACTAGTCCTTATAGACAGATTACTGAGGCATTAGGAACATTACTTGGTGGACTGCCAATTACAAATGCTTCCTCGATTTTCTGACAGACCACAATCTGAATCACAGAAGCAGAAAATCTAGCACCCACCTACCCACCAGGTGATGATGATGATGAGGAACAGGATGAGGAGGAAGAATCGGAGGATGATGAGACTAATGTGACGATGACAGTGATGGTGATAAGAGGAATGTTTCAGACCTTATGCTGTTTTAGCAAAGCAGTCATCTTTTCTTCCAGCTCCTTGTTCTTCACCTCTTCCTCCTTCCAAAGACTTGTAAGTATTGCCGGAGATACATGGCTATCACCTAAGACCAAACGCAGTCCACAACAACTTTTACTATTGTATGCACTGTTCCTGTAAAGTGTGGACGTGTCAAGCACATCGGATCACTTAAATGGGCCTCTTAGATCCCTCCCAGTACTGAATTAAGATCAGAATGTGCATATTTTGGTACTGGTCTTCCAATTGCTGGCCTGTAGTTATACAAATGTAAGGCATTGTAAGATACAGTAGCCGCTTGGTTAGAGATGTCACCTTATAACGCGGAGTGTACGGCTTCGAGCCTCCTCTGAGATGGTTACAGTGTAGGGATCTTGAGCAAGTGATCGTCTCAGCCTTTAAACTTTGTGACTGACGCAAAAATTGATCTTCTGTTATCTTATAGCTCCAAGTTACTAAATGTAGTTTAGTTTGCTTCATTATGTAACTAATTATGTAACTTACACTGCCTCATAAAATAATAACAGCATCTGGTCGAATATTAGAAGGTCACTGCACATACCTCCGGGAAAGTATTTTAATCATGCATGTTAATTATCTATAAACTTAGTTACATACTTGTAAGCAATTTTACTTGAGTGCAAAATTGTTGTATAATGTGCTGTATATACATAGTCATGTTTCATTAGTCACATCGCAAGTTCTTTCAATATGACTGACAGAAATATCTCTTTACTATTGTTTATTCCAGAAAGAACTTGGCAAATGTAGTTTGTCAACAGCCAGTGACAGATTTATGCAGGTTGGTTAAAATTTGATTTCTCCGTTTGTCATCTGAAGTGCATAACGACGAAAGTCATGTTCTTAACAATTTCAACGTCCTTGAAGCTAGCACTAAAGGCTGTGCTTATGTGAGGTACTGAAAAGGTGCTATACAAATTGTCTGGATAACTAATTAACTGAAATATACATACATAGGAGCATCAGTTAGTTAGTTAACTTCGTATAGCAACTTTCAGTACCTCAAGTAAGCAGAGCCAATAAATGCTACAAGGACGTTGAAATTGTTAAGAACACAACTTTCGTCGTATGAACTGATGCAGTGGCTCTTAATAATAACAACAAAATTGAGATGTGCAACTGTACATTACTGTCTAGTAATTGCTGTACATGTAAAACAATACTCACGTGCTTTGTTGAGGCTTGGCTCAGGCAGCTCAATGCATCGAATGAGCACAAGCCGGTTGCCAGGGCGATGAACTGACTGCAGGTAAACTGTCATCACAGAAACAACAGAACAGATCATTTAATAGATCTATGTATGTGTGCGTGAAGACACTCAATGTAGCGTCTGTTAAGTACCGCACAACTCTCCCCATCTCAATTCCCTGCCACCGACTGCCGCTTGCCTACTATGAACGTCTCATGCGCCTCTGTGTTAGAGAGCATGCGGACTGTGGTTCGCTTCCTGAAGGTGGCTTATTTCAGAGATTTAGCACAGTCCCAACACAGGGACCTTAAATGGCGTGGCACCCATTCAAACGGGCAGCGGTGGTGAAGGATCTCACCCGATCAATTCATTGAAAAATGGGTAATCCTGGGTTTTAGCGTCGGAAATTATTTCATTGAAAAGTTCTAATACAATAATACAATAAATAATCATCGTTCATCCAACTTCTAGTTTCAGTTATATTTTAATCGATTATCCAGCTTCTAGTTTCGTGAACATTTTCATCAATCTTCCAACTTCTAGTTCGAATTTTACTATGAAATATTTTCATCGCTCATACACGGGAATAATATCGGCACTAAAACGATATATTTTCGTCGTAATTCCAACTTCTAGTTTGACTTTTATTATGTAATATTTTCATCGCTCATCCGGCTTCTAGTTTCATTGATATTTCCATCAATCTGACAACTTCTTGTTTGAGTTTAACTGTGAAATGTTTTCATCGCTCATGCAATGTAAATAAATTCCGACGCTAAAACCCAGGATTACCGAAAAATGAGCAGGGTCTAGGCCATATACGGTCGCTATAGAAAATCGCGTACATTTATATTTACGTCGTTACCAGGGATGTGTTGCGCTGCTTCATCCTTGCGTCTCCTCCCAAGTCAATTTCAAACGCAAATCTGGTTCGAATCCAGTTAGCTACAATGGTTAGAGCGTAGGCTGCGTCCCAATCGCCTTTGGAGTGTGCATGCGGATCGCGGTTGGCCACCCAATGGTGAGTTATTTGGGCTAGCACGGTTTGTAAACACGAGGACCTTTAATGGCATGATGCCCTTCAGGACGGGCAGCGGTGGTGAGGGACTTCACCTGATCAATTCATTGAAAAATTTGCAGGATTGAAGCCACACGGTCTCTAAATAAAAACGTGCACATTAACATTTACTCTCAGATACTGGGGTTGTAAGAACAAAAAAATTAATTTGGCGAACTCGCGTCCACAAAACTTTGTCGGTTAATCTTTCATTTATACTTACATTTCACGGCATTTTCACACTGCACTGAGTGATCAATGGCTATTACAATATTTTGCTGCATTTTATTCTTGATTTTCTCCGTTTTTGAAGATTTTTGCAAAAAACTGTGTCAAAATAAACAAAAAAGAGACAAAATGTCAGCTGGCACCAAAAGAACTGTGCGCCATTTCCTTTAGCAAAGTAAGCAAGTAAAATAGTTTAATCTCATTTTATGGAATCTGTGGGATAAGCTTAGAATAACTTGCACCTTGCTTTAAAATAAATTTTCTACATCATGTGATCATGACCTGCGTAAATACCACAACAAATAGGCTCTGATTTAGAGTAGAAGCCATTTATGATAACTACTTTGGAAACCGGCTTTGTCAACAAGTGTTTAAGGCAGATTAATTTCATATTCCTAATCTCTCAATGTGTGTTAACAGTCATCTAATATCCTGTCTTAACTGTTCCAAAACAGAATTCATCATACTAGGCTTTCCTGATGAAATCAAGAAAATCCCCGACGCTTCCATACACCTATCGACTAAGTTCATCTCTTACTTTCACCTCCGACTGGATCCTATAGCCATGGCAGTGGCGCCGCCGCCTATACGTTAGTGGTACGGCTTTTGCCGTACCAGTTTTTAAGGTTTTACGGCAACAACGTCCGGAGGGGTGCAAGGAGCATTTGCCCCCGGATTTTTAAAACTGTATCATTTTCTGTGTTTTTGAATAGCTATTCTATGCAACGTCATTTTGCCCCTTAGAAAATTTTGACCCCTAGAGAAATCCCCTAGAAAATTTGACCCCTAGAGAAATCCCCCTAGAAAAATTCCTAACCTACAGTATTATTCCCAACTCAAGTATCTCCATCCGTGATCTCTTCACCACCCAGGCAACCCGTTCCACCCGATCATCCTCTATATCTCAGTCTTTCTCGACCCTCGGTCAGTACTCATCCTAAGTTCTCCAAACGAGCCATATCCAAAACAACACCACGCCTCTCAAACGATCCCCCTCCGAGTTCCGCAGTTTCTCGGTTGATGTCGGTTCCTCCATCACCATTGCGACACGTCCTTCATCCTCCTCCTCATGCTCCTAGCTCTACCTATCACCCCCAATCTTTCCACTCAAAACTGGTCTCACCCTTTCAAGAACTCCTACCCTGAATGGTGGGCGATAAATATTAACAAGCAATACGGTACTTGCTTGTTATCAGAATTGAAAGTATCAGCCAAAACCTCAAACAACGTATCTAGAAATTTATAATGCGAGTCAGCTTCGAGATAGGGCCTACGCTATGTAACTCCAGGCTCAACGTTGTCCATACCGCCGTAGTCACAGAAGGCGCGACAAAATATCATAACTGAACAGTAAGGGGTCGTCTATACAGGACGTCCGCAAAATATGACCTACTGTGGACCCCTCCCTCCCCCTTGTCCGCATTTGACCTTACCCTCCCTCCCCTTTGCGGACGTCCGCGCGTCTAAGCCAATTTTTAATGTCATTATTTTTAGTTATTTCACAGTACCTGTGCACGTTTAAGTGACAGTTCGGGTTTCATATAGCAGGATGTGCTGTAATAAAAGCTTCTTTAAAGTCTCAGTAAAGGTTATACCATGCAAGTGGTTTCAGGTAATCACGTGCTTCACTGACCTTTTCGTCTTTCGGGGAAGGTTGAAACAGTGGTGTTTAAAAAACTATAAAATTTAAGTTTAGATGCGGACGTCCGCACTGGTCATAACCCTCCTCCTTGTCCGCATTTGTGCGTATTTCGATGACCCCTCCCTCCCCCTCATTGCGGGCGTCCTTTATGGATGACCCGTAAATCGGCCACATCAACATCAATGCATGGTGGCAGAAAGGAGGAATAGCTGGTAGGCCCTTTTCTACATACCTTTAAGCCTAGACATGACGAAATATGACTAGACGAGTATCAAACATGTTAATAACATTTAAACTGGTGTAAAGTCAACAGACTTGCAAACTATAATCTGTTTCTTTGTTCCAGTAAATTAACCAAACCCATACATAATACATTTCAAGAAATGTCTGTGGAGCATCACAACAGTGATTATAACATAATGATAATGTTCTGATGATAACATAATAATAATATTCCATAAAATCCTTCTCAAATTCAAACATTTTGTCACACATTAGGCATCTATATAATATTATATGGTCTAAAAAATTTATTGAGCAATAACATCAAACATTACTCTACAATAGCTCCAGAAAATCGTTTTCAACTGGACTATGATCCGTCCTCCGCTTAGTTAGATCTTGCAAGATTTCTGTTTTCCATCAACACAGTTCCCATATAGTCAGTATATGTACTGAATATCTTATATAAAGTTCCTGCAAGGCATATTTGGCCATGTTCGGCACAACGAATTAATATAAAACACTTCCGCATAACTGTATTTGTGTGGATGGATGGATGTTGAACAAGTCCTGAATGCAGTCTTTGTCTTGGGTCATTGACTTGAAACTTTTTTACCAGTATGGGATTTTGCATGGTAGCCGAGATGCTCACTCCGTGCAATGCCACATCACATAACTTACACCTCTGTGGCTTTTACCTAGCGTGTCTTCTTGATTGCATTATGAGAGCGTAACTCCCTGTAAATGTTTTGACATATAAAGTGCATTTGTATAGTATTTCTCCATTGTGAGTTCATGCATAGTGTTTCTGAGGACAAGTCTGTGTAAATGATTTTTGACATACATTGCATGTGTACATTTTTTTCTCAAGTGCAATTTCTTTTATGGCATTTGACATGTGCAAATCGTTTGACATAAACAGCATTTGCATGGCTTTCTCTGATGTTCTCTGTGCAAATGCTTTGTGACATAAATTGCACATGTACGGTTTCCCTAGTGTGGGTTCTTTCATGGCAATGCAGATGGGTTTTCTCTACAAATGCTTTGTGGCATAAATTACATTTTTATGGTTTTTCTCTCATGTGAGTCCTTCTATGGCGTTCCAGATAAGTCTTCTGTGCAAATGATTTGTGACATAAATTGCATATATATGGTTTTTCTCCAGTGTGGGTTCTTTTATGGCATTCCAGAGGAGTCTTCTGTGCAAATTCTATGTGACATAAATTACACTTGTATGGTTTTTCTCCAGTGTGGGTTCTTTCATGGCATACCAGAGTATTCTTCTCTGCAAATGCCTTTTGACACAAGTTGCACATGTATGGCTTTTCTCCAGTGTGTGTTCTTCTGTGGTGTTCAAGAGAAGTACCCCATGCAAATGATTTGTGACATAAATTGCACATGTATGATTTTTCTCCAGTGTGGGTTCTTTTATGGCATTCCAGACTTGTATTCCATCCAAATGCTTTGTGACATAAATTGCACAAGTATGGTTTTTCTCCAGTGTGGGTTCTTCTATGGTGTTCTAGAGTAGCATTCCATGCAAATGCTTTGTTACATAAATTGCACATGTATGGTTTTTCTCCAGTGTGGGTTCTTCTATGGCGTTCCAGAGTAGCATTCAATGCAAATGATTTGTGACATAAATTGCACATGTATGGTTTTTCTCCAGTGTGGGTTCTTCTATGGCGTTCCAGAGTAGCATTCAATGCAAATGATTTGTGACATAAATTGCACATGTATGGTTTTTCTCGAATGTGGATTCTTCTATGGCATTCCAGAGTAGTATTCTGTGCAAATGCCTTGTGACATAAATTGCAAATGCATGATTTTTCTCCAGTGTGGGTTCTTTTATGGCATTCCAGACTTGTATTCCATGAAAATGATCTGTGACATAAATTACACTTGTATGGTTTTTCTCCAGTGTGGGTTCTTGTATGGCATTTAAGAGTAAACTTCTCTGCAAATGCCTTGTGACATAAATTGCACATGTATAGCTTTTCTCCAGTGTGGGTTTTTGCATGGCGTTCCAGATGAGCCTTCTGTGCAAATGCTTTGTGACATAAATTACACTTGTATGGTTTTTCTCCAGTGTGGGTTCTTTTATGGCATTTAAGAGTAACCTTCTCTGCAAATGCCTTGTGACATAAATAGCAGAAGTATGGCTTTCCTCCAGTGTGTGTTTTTGCATGGCATTCCAGATGACTCTTCTGTGCAAATGATTTGTGACATAAATTGCACATGTATGGCTTTTCTCCAGTGTGGGTTCTTTTGTGGATTTTCAAACTGGATTTCAATGTTAACGTTTTGTTACAAAAATCACATATGTGTATGTTTGGCTTTCTGTGTCTATTTGCTTGCATCTTGAGATCTTGAACACAGTCCATATATTGGACTTAGTTATAGGTTGAATTTATTACTGCTTTTCCATGTTATTGCAAACCTATAATGAATTTGAAAATGCAACGGTTAAAATAAAATCACTAAAGGCAGATGGGATGTAATAGAAAACTGACGACAAAGAATAATGAAACCCTAATTGTGAATCCAAAGTCACAGTGGCGATTTCACTGGGGGAAGCAGAGCGTCTCATTTGAAAATAGTAGGTGGGTTGAAAATCGATCGTGCTGGATTGAGTAGGAGAGCGAAGCGCAGTCAACCTCGGAAGCTTTTGTGTACAGCATATTTTGTGTATCGTATTCGTATAGCTGCTTATAATACACATCTAGTAGGCCTATCTCAATTCAGTTCCTTGATCTGAGTAGGTCTCTTGAACATGCACTATATAAATTCTCAGAATGAATGAACATTCACTAGAAACCTACTAAAGACGTAAGATGAAGTGTGACAGCTGATTTCACAACGTTGGTTGAGCCTTCGGCACACGTTGAACACTCATTTTTCGCTTGACCTTTCAGCCGGCAGTGCAATCGAATTTTGTCGGCGTGCTTTCTGCAGAGCTTGCAGTAAATTTTTTCCACAGTTCAACGGTTTTCTATCGCGACTACATCGACTTCGAACGAGTCGCCTAATTTAAACAACAGATACGTGCTCAACTGCACATTAATCCATTATTATTCGACTTGCTCACCTTCGCCACCATTGTTGTTTAAAATAATTTCCGAAATTCGTTACCTGTATAGTGTATACGAATGATGTCACACAGCGTGCCACGTGAGGTGTCAGCCGTGTGGTAATGGTCATTGGTCAATCATATTGCACGAAATTGAAGTGAGCAGTAATTAGGACAGGTCACGGCACGCAAGTAAGTCAATTAAAGTAATGCAAATTAGGTAAATAAAATAATGGTCTGGCTCCAGGTTCGTCTATCATCTTGGAGTCTAACTCAAACTCATCGAGCGACAACCGACGGTGCGACGCCTTCGGCTAGGCGAGCGATTTACCGCTCGCCAGGACCTTGCTAGGCGAGCGACCAAGGAGAGCGATCAATAGCTCGCCTTAAATGAGACGCTCTGGGGAGGGGTTAGGGGCTGTAGCCCTCTAGCTGGAAAGTTAGCCCCCTCACTGTCTTAGCCCCCTATACACATTTTAGCCCCCCCGTTTAATTAGCCATACACTGCCTACAATGTTTGTTGGTAACAAAGCCTCCTAATCTCCTACAGCAATTTTCAGCCCACCCAGTCCAACAACTCTAGAACCGCCACTGCAGTCATGAACTACAAGTATGCACATATGTCACAAGGATAAGATTAGAAGGTGCATGGTGGTGCAGCCAGGGTGCTACTGGAGAGATGACTTAAATACTGGAAACACTTTTCTGCTACCATCTGTAAATCTGAGATCACTGAACTGATATTTGAAAGAATTCTTACCCTTTGTAAATGTATGATTATGCTTCCAAGATTATGGTTATAAAAAGTTTGGAATAGGCTGTCTATAGCAACACAAATTCATGATTGAGTACGAATGTTTTCCTGTGCTTATTAAAAATATGGCAAAGAAAGGTCAGGAAGTCATAGTAGCCACCTCGAGATCTGGATAATACAATTATTGGAAACAAATTAATACCTGTGATCCTAGCCATAAAACATCATAAAAAACGAAAACATGCTGCATAAGGCTGACGAGGAAAGATCTCTTACTGCTAATATATGAGACACAGGAAGTAGATTGGTCACATATTGAAGAGGATATCCCTACTGAGAACTATCATAGAGAAAAGAACATTGGGGAAAAGAGAATGAAAGGAAGACCTAGATGCAGGGACGTCATTTCAGCTTTTTCCAGGGGGGAGAGGTGACAAAATTTTTCCCATTCATGCGCAAACATTTTTTTCACCATCTGGGAAACAACAATAAACTGTGTCCCCACACTGTTGAAGGTGGGGGTTCTTGTTCCCCTCCACCCCTTGGGATTCCTGCCTATGTTTGTATTTAGTGTACATGTGCAAAACTGTAAGCAGTGCTGCAAATGAGTCTCTTTTCTTCCTTTTTTACCCCTTTCTTCTTCCTCCTGTTCTTTGTTACATTTTTTCTTTTGTTCCAAAAATCCCTTGCCTTCCCCCCCCCAAATGACGTCCCTGCCTAGATGGATGCTGCCGGACTGGAGTCTGTATGACGATGGATGGATTCAGTAAACTGAAGAAGGAAGACCAGGATTGAGAGGGGAGTAGCTACTGCCTACTGGATGTTTTACCCTGCCCAAAGGCAGAGAACTTGAACAACAAGAGCCTTGCCAAATCTAACTTTGTTTGCAATCCCAGAGTGCAGTGCCATAGTTCTAAGAAAAGCATTGCACATAGCTGTTTCATTAGATTACCTCAAAGGAGTGTTCACTAAATTGTATTTCGCTAAAATTCACAAATTTACACTGTCTAAAACTTCAAAAAGTATACCATTTGTAACTTTACGTCATTGTGTTAAAAGAGATGAGGTTCTTTTTTTCTAAAGGAGCTATTTCTATACTTTCTGGCAGAACTGTCATTAGTCCATACAATTTCGCACAGACTGTGAAACAATTAGGCAAACAGAAGTCTAGATCTTGAAATCAGCATAAATTATGATTGAATAGATAACCAGCGTGGTTAAGTTTCGCTGAATTAAAAAATTCTGAATACGTTAGCCTTAATTGCATTCGTCAGTATTCGTAATAAGCACCTATTAAGATGCAGTCTTGTTGTCAAGACCTTAAACCTCAAGACCAAGACCAAGACCTTGAACCTCAAGACCAAGACCAAGACCAAGACCTTGAACCTCAAAACCAAGACCAAGACTTTGAACCTCGAGACCAAGACCAAGACCAAGACCTTGAACCTCAAAACCAAGACCAAGACCAAGACCCAAAAAATCGAAATCAGGTCAAGACTTCTAAAAATTGTCAAGTCGGAATATTCGCTATTTTATTGAAAACATGAGTCTTTTATTTTATTCAAGCAAATTAACTTTAAATGCAAACTGCAGAGAAATCCGAATTTGTATTCAAAAGTCCTTCATGCAAACTCTTATACCAAATGCCTTTTCTATTTTATAAAAACCAATTCGCTCAGAATTTTCTGACCAAGACGTGCCTGGTGGGCCTCATAAAAATTCCGCAATGTGAAAAAATACGTTCTACAGGTGCTGAAGTCGCTGACACACACAGAGTAGCTTTTCAAGCACTGGATGTAAATGTAGGCTACAGATAGTGAGTCCTTTTGAAATCTTCCCATGGTTTATCATACAGTCTGACACAGAATAACTGTTGCTGCTGCCAATGGGTTTTCCTGACCAACATGACTTGTATCCATCCATAGATATTGGTCGTATGATGCAACCAGGCTTGATACAGAATTATTGAGTTCTGTTGAATGACTGTTCATATTAACAGCCGGTCTTGGTCTTGGTCTTGCGAGACCAAGACCAAGACTTTGAACCTCAAGACCAAGACCAAGACCTTGAACCTCAAGACCAAGACCAAGACCAAGACCTTGAACCTCAAGACCAAGACCAAGACTTTTAAAAACGAACTCGAGTGCACTCGAGACCAAGACCTTGGTCTCGAGGACAACAAGACTGTTAAGATGAGATTACAGATCGAAGGCAATGGTCGGTGACTCGGTGAAATAAAAGATTTCATATTATTTATTATATATAAATAATATAACATACTGTGTATAGCTTCCTTAGCTTAGATATACAGAACGAAATATGCTTCTCCAGCAAATAAATGTAGGAGGGAATCAGGGAAATTAACGTACCAAAAAGTAGTTTAATAACGTAGAGTAGTAGCGAATCGTTTTCTTAACGCAGATATAAGTTCGAAATTCCAACCGTTCACAAAATGGTGTTAACAAATTATCGGAAATACTAATGGTAATCGTAATCGTAATCTCAAAACTTCTAAAGCGCCACTCGAAGGCCAAGCGCAGGACACCAGCCTATTCACGAGCGCTACGTCAGATCAGAGGGGGTTCCAGAGAGTAGTCCAAAAGAGGTCCGAGTCCGGTTTCCAGAAGGCCAAACCAAATCAGAGGGGGTTTCCAGAGAGTAGTCCAAAAGAGGTCCAAGTCCGATTTCCAGGGTACCAGATCAGGCGGTTTCCAGAGAGTGGTCCAAAAGAGGTCCAAGTCCGAATTCCAGGGTACCAGCTCAGGAAATCGTTATCGTAGACTCCAAACTTATAAAGCGCCTCTCAGAGTCAAGCGGAGGGCACCAGCTTATTTACGAGCGCTGCGTAAAGTCAGAGGTTTCCAGAGATAATCAAAGAAGGCCAGAGTCCGGTTTCCAGAGGGAGGTGGGTCAGTATCTAGAAGGCAATGGTCCAGGTCAAGAGAGGTGACAGAGCAGCTATTAAGGCGGGTGTCTTTAGGTCGAGAAGAATTGGAAGGCGGAGGATCAGATGAGTCAGATTATGTCTTCTTGAAAAGGTGAGACTTTAGTTTTGTGGGGAAAGCCATGGGGTGATAGATAGATGAATCTGAGGCGGATGATGGGGGAGGGGACGGATGGCAATGATGATGAAGGAACCAAAATTTCCGGAATACCGGGAGGTAGGTCATTTCAGAGTCGTGGACTCGTGGTGCTGTGTTGGATATGGCTCCGTTGGAGAACTTGAGAAGAGTAGTGGCCAGGGGTCGAGAAAGATTGAGATAGGCCTGTTCAGGTGAAGCGGATTTGCTGAATGGTGAAGAGTTCATAGAGATACGTGGGATGGGAATATTGTAGGGAGTTGTATACGTGTAGGTTAGTGATTAGACTTTGAAGTGGATTCTCTCTGGGATTTAATTGTAGTCAATGGAGTGATTTGAGGATGGGAGTGATGTTATGGGGCGTGGTGGCTCAGTGGTAAGTTCGGCGCCTTGTGACCGGAGGGTTGCAGGTTCGAATCCCACTCTAGCCGCTGCGTACGGACCTTGGGCAAGTCCTTCACTCGCAATTGCTCGTGGCGCTTCGGCGTGAAAATTCCGGCACAGTATCAAATGCTGTAGTCGGGAGCGCCTCTGAGTAGTAGTAGACTTCGAGAGGCGCTATAGAAATATCCGGAATAAATATCCGGAATAAATAAATTATGTTTGGGCGTTCTAGTGACAGCTCGGGCTAGTATAGTGAGTTTTGGGTAAGTTGCAGTCGCTTAATATGGGTATATATATCTGCATACAAGCCTTCTTGTGCCACCTGCTTCTGTTCCAGGCCTGACCGATACACACCCAAAGTATGCGTGGATCAGCAGTCAAACAGGTCCTCAGAATTCAGAAAACCGTGCAACCAATTTTCTCAAAAAGCCAATAATGGTGAAACAACATTATGCATAATTATGCAAGCTAGCTACTGTCAAACTGTGCCTCCTTGATTATAATGTTGCTCAACGTTAATGTCCATTGTCTTGCACTGTGACAAGGTTTCACTGTATTTCAAGAACACCTTTACAATTATTTCTGCTCAGAGTGCCTTAAATGCTTGGACAAGCAGTTAAGACTGTACACACAGATAAAAACAGACACTAAAATACTCCAAAATAAAATTACCAATCAAAGATCTTTACAATAATTATATTGTATTTTCTGCCAGAGTAGAATGAGTGCAACAGAAACAAACAGTCACAAGTAATACAAGCAAATCAAAAGAAACTATGTTAGACATAATTACAATAATATTACAGAAACATCAAAGCGCAAACCATCCAGCTGACCAATGGGAAAAGATTATATTACGGATTTCAACATCTTCATTTTCGCATCGTTAAAACTCTGATATCAAGATATTAAACAAGTACCCGGTATAGTTAATCTAATTTTTTATTATGTACATGCCCTTTACAACCACCACTGTTGATTACTATCAATTAATTATTTAAAATTAATCGATAACTTAATTCCTTAATATTGTCAGGTTCCATAAAAATTAGTAGAACTCCAGATTCAAGCAGCTAAGGTGCTTTCAAAAACTTGGAACATTGAGACATGATTTTCTTTCAACAGTAGCTGTTAGTTTTCTACAAAAGAAAACAACAACAAGCATCAGATATTATCAACTGTACAGCAGAGGTGCCCATAGTACAGATCTTATAACACTACAGTTACATCGAGGTTATCACGACTTTTCTAATTGTAATTTGTAATTGTAGCCGAACACTTCCTGGTATGTTTTGCCACTCAGATCAGCGATGCGCTCAACCTGCATCAATGCCAGCCAGCACTGGCAAAAAGGAAGGTTTTCAGACATCTACAGAACTGGAGACGAGAGAGGGCAAGAAGCTCTTGGCGGAGAGACAAGGGGAGACAGTAACGTTCCAAGCAGATGGGTCCACATAGGTGATGCACCTGGATTGTGCCATGGAAAATCGCACAAGTAGGACATCCATATGGCCGCGGGCCGAGGATCACAAGGACGCCCTCGCAGGCAAGGAAGAAACTAGGTTGCAAAAATTCATTAGGTAAGTGAGGCAGTTTCACATGAGGGTGAGAGTTTTAAACAGAATTCACTGTTGGGCACGGAGCCAGTGGAGGGAATCACGAATAAAGGCAGAGATGTAAGTGTAATTGTAGTTGCAAATTTATATAGTGCCACTGCAAGACCTTACCGCTAATAAACCTTATCAAATCTTTCCTGAGCTTGCTTTACTGTATAATTACATTACACCGGCTTACCTTGATCCGAAGTTCTCTCTTCTTGCTCTTCCTCATCTTTTTCCGCAATTGGTGATTGCTGTTAAGAAAAATGGATAAAACACTAAACACAATAGTTAAATTTTGAAAAATTTATTACTAGTTGCAAAAATCAAATCGAGTGAATTGAGAATGTTTTCAAACCATGCCATCTACTGTACGTCCTGTTGTGTCATGGGACGTGGTACCCGATTCGTTAAGTGCTTGCCTTGTAATGTGGAAATTATGGGTTTGAGCCTCCTCTAAGACGGTTACTGCGTGGGGACCTTGAGCAAGTTCTTCACTCACAATTGCTCAGCGCCATCTATTGATGCTTAGATATTCGAGATACTGGCGCTTAATAAACACAATAATAAATAATAAACAAGACTGAAGAACAAGAGTTGGAGTTCACTGATCGGTCTCTCACTGCAGTTGCTCAGCACATTGGTTGATGCTTGGTCAGTAGATAGTGGCGCTTAATAGATGTGCAATAACAACAATAATTCCTGATGTCTGCACTTCTGTCAAAACATCCATCAGTGCCTGATAACAATCAAGTAATAAAAGAACGATAACCTTACCTTGCTTCACCTTAACTTATTATAATTATATTTATTATGAAAATTTAGAATGCTCACAAAGTCACACAAACTGAGGTACAGACCTTAACAAAACATCATCACAGCCTAACTTTATGTCCTCTTATCTACTGCTAACACACCTTTTAACTTGGTTTTACCATACCTCATTACCTACCAATCTTACCTTACCTAGGTAACCACATTATCACAACATACAATGCTTTTCTTACCTCTTTACCAAATCAAATAAAATGTTTTTATTGGAACATTAGACATGACAGCAAGTGTAAAGACACTCAACATCATAACCTGACCTTACTTTGACCTTACTTGACCTTGATATCCACTAACCTTTCCTTCATCGCGTTTCTCCTCATCCTCGTTAAATAAATCTCCTTTCTGTCTCTTTGTTTCCTCTCGTTCTCGTCGCTTCCTCTCCTGTTCCAGGATTTCGAAGAAGTCGTTCTCTGCCTTGGCAACCATATCTTCCACGTTTACGTTGTCGTCCTCATGGTGATCAACCTCCTCCTGGTTAGAATGTAATTGAAGCAATATGTAAGTCCTGTACGCATCCATGTAGTATGTATGTATGCATTTAGGTAAACTTGTATGTTGGAACTTTAGGAGCATATCTGCATTTGTATAATTCACATTCAAATTGAGCAAATAAGTTGCAGTTTTTATTTTAAAAAAAACAGTTAAAATGTATTGTTGCTTTCTCCCAGACCACATTAGGTGTAGTCGTTCTAGATAAAAGTAGCCTGCAAGTTTAGCTATCCCTCAGGGCAAACATTAAAATTATTCTCAATACAATTATCGGTAGGATCTGTTTTTGTAAATCTGCTATATCAGCAATATTCACTGTGTAATTATGACTATATGTTATTTAAAATTACATTATGATTAAAATATATTGATTATTACGATTACGGAATGTGAAACACAGTAATCATAATATAGGCCTACTAATCATTTCAAATAAAAGCACAGTAATTATTACAATTATTAAACTTTTAGAATTATTATTATTATTATTATTATTATTATTATTATTATTATTATTATTACTATTATTATTATTATTATTATTATTATTATTATCATTATTATTATTATTATTCAATGCTGCACTGGCTTCCTATGGAGGTATGGATTAAATTCAAGATCCCCCTACTTGGACGAACAGTGATGGTTGGCACTGTGCTGGCATACATCAAAAAGCCGTGTTCCAGTTACAAGGGGTCTGTCAGGTTGCCAATCACTAAAATCTTAGAGCTTCCTCACTTACTTCATTACTTCCGCACATCAATGTGAGTTTGAGCTTTCTCGTGCATTATACCCTTCTGTTTGGAACAATCTTCCTCTAAATAATTATACGTACATACTGTTTGAATTATTTCAGCTCAGTACAGATTTTCTTGGTACTTTGTTTAGACCAGTTCGATAGCTGCGCAGGATACTTGAAGGGTGCTATATAAATGGTTTGTTATGTTACAATACATTATGTTTATGATAAACAAATCTTAAAAGGTAAAACTATGATGATGTAAAATATTATCTACTCTGTCTTTGTCTTTGTCTAATTGGCTTTTTGTTCGTTCCTTGAGCTTCATTTCTCTGTGTCGTGACTCCAGAATTTTCTCTCGTTTTGTCTCTCGTTCAAAGATCTGTTTCAGTAACACATTACAGCGTTTATCACAAGAGTTCTGTTATTAATATCATTATTAAGTTCTGCTTGTTGTCAGAAAATACTAAAGTTTTTCCTTTGATATTGGTATGAGACAGCATAGCATCACTTCTTCAGAAGTAGAGACCTGGAACTCCTCTGGTTGATTCCACATGTCATGAATTCCAGTTATTTGAGCATCATTTCCTTACAGATGAACCTGTAGTTTTAATTAATTCTAGCATCTTACACTAGCATGGTAGCTGATTGGCTAGAGCACTCACACTGTAACATGGAGGGTACCGGTTCAAGCCTCCTCTGAAACAGTTACTGCAGCAGGGACCTTGAACTAGTCCTTCACTCTTAGTTGCTCGGTGCCATCAATTGATGCCTGGTCTGTCGTGCTTAATAAATGCATAGTAATAATAATAATAATTAGAGAGGATGCTACAGAAATGTTCAGCTAGCTACATGTATGCGTAAACATGGAGAGACGGTTTGGTTTAAAGATCACTCATTTGTAAAAGTCCAGAATAATATGCAATTTTATACAGCAAAAGAGACTCATCAGAGGCGCTCAATATACTTGCGTGGTGCTGCTTTTTAGGCTTGGCCCCTGCTTATCTGAGGGAGCTTTGTCATTCCATCCTGGATGTGCGGGGCTGCCGCTCTTATCACTCCTCCGCACAGGGTGGGCTTCTTGTCGCCTATGCCCGAACCTCTATCAGGCGGCACCTGCCTTTTTCTCTTATGCCCTTTGGTCTGGAATGGGCTCCGTTTGGTCTTTTCTTATACATTTGATTCAATCTTAAGACTGTCCTTTTTAGCCATGGCTGGGTTGGGAGGGCTCCTGAGCAGACACCTTGAAGGGGCGCTATATAAATTTTTCCAATGAATAAATGAATGAATGAATGAATGAATGAAAGGTATAAAGTTCCAAAATACTGAATTGCAATCTAGAGTCTGTATTGACTGGTTTTCTGGTTAAGTCTAGTCTATAAGTCAGAGGCAATGTGTTAATATATAAGTAATAAAGTATTAGTTCAGCTGTAAAATTGTACTTACTGCTGAGACAACATTCTTTTCATTTCGTTCAATGATGCTAAGCCCAGAAGAAAGTTCGAGGAGGGTGGTTGTTCCATTTTGGGATCCAGTGGCGACTAGGTGCCCTTGTTCCTGCACTCTGATGCTGTGAAGAGCCTCATCGCACACCTGTTAGCAACAACACACCATTGTAAACTACCACAATACACAACACAAGATAGGAAACATATTTGTTCACATGCCTCTGTTGAATCATGCTTCTGCATCCAGTAAGCTGCACTGGCACTTATCTATTGGCCACAGAAGAATGGAGCACAGAGTTGACACCAGCTGGCCTGGTTTACTTCACTGCAACATACCCACAGCTCTAGACAACCATCTAGCATGGTAAGGTGTATTAATATGTGACAGAAAAGGATTGGAGAGGATAGGATAGGCAACTAGGGCGGACTTATTGAAAAGTTATGATAGGAAAGGGTACGATAAGAAAGGATCGAATAGGAAAGAACAGAACATGAAAGGACAAAATATGAGAGAATAGTATAGGATAGGAAAGAAAATATAATGCAATCAGATAGGTAAGAAATTAATTGACATAAGTGCAGTAGGAAAGAGTACCTAACTGATGGCTATTTATGATATGCTTATAATTATGATAGAGTGTATTCTATTCAGAGTGCAGTATACTATGAAACCACCTGTAGGCTGAGAATCGGATCGTTTTGTTTGTGCATGATGTCCCAAACATCCAGCGTTCCATCTGTCTTGGTTGTGAAGAAGACCGATGGCCGCGTTGGACTCCAACAGCCGTCCGTCAGGTAGGACATGTGATACCTGGGAAAAACACAACAATGGAACTAGGAAAGGAACTGGGAAAAAGACAACATAGAAACTATGGAAATGGAACAAAGAAAAAAAGATAAATTCTACTCTAACCTTATTTAGAAAGCTGCGCAAGGTATAACAACCAAAAGCTATAACTTGGATTTAAATCCCTTTCCAGATCCAACACCTTCTTACATCAACCATTTTAAAGAACTTTAAATGCATTTTATTACCGTATCTATTAAATGGTGGTCAATCAAAAGCTACCTTGGATTTTTTTATATAATGCAGTTTATCCCACTCAAGTTTTGTCAGCTTGTCATTTGAGAGAAAGCATCTTTAAGCTCTTAAGAAACAATTAAGATTTCAAATAGCACGAGTCGTCTGTTGGCAATACTGTTGAAAATGTACTCAGTACAACTCCACAATAGCTCAGGATTCTGTATAAATTACAACTACGTAGCAAAGAGAAAACTACACCAGATACTACAGAAACTAATATACAAGAAAGCCAATAATTTATCTATTAAAATAATTAATACAGTTAATTAGGAGACTTAAAAGAACCCAAAACTTCTGGTGCATAGAAAATCTTCAGACATAATAAAGCAGCTAAGACTGTATACTTACTTGGTCCACATAATGGATGACTCTCGAATATCTTCGGACCAGATCTAATAGGAATCAAGCACAAAAATAATGCAATCTAGCAACTACCAAAATCACAAGCAAACTGTTATTGATGGATATTGCTAGCAAATTGCAAGGTAAAATGCAAGGTAAGATAATATGGAAGGTTAAGGTAACATGCAAGGTAAGGTAATATGGAAGGTTAAGGTAACATGCAAGGTAAGGTAATATGCAGGGTAAGGGAAACAAGGTTAGTTATCCTTTCATACAGCATATGCTGCCATTTTGATATCTTTGATAAAACTCCAATTGTATTTACCGCTACAGGATGATTCCATGTCCCAACAATGAAATGCCCTTACAGGTTTCATCAGACTGACCAAACATTTTGGTGCATACATAAAACCTTTAACATTAAGCAACCATTTATCTGTGAACTGTGTATTATTTCGTAGTTGCAATAGAAGTCACATAGAACAATTATATTTCTGATCTGATTAGGTTCTCAGCACTGTGTCATGTATTCTTGTAACTGTTCTTGTCAGACAATGTGGCTTTTCCTTACGAACAACATTATGAAACAGCTTTATTGACTAATGGAATACCGTAACAGGTTTCACCATTCGGTAAGCGCTTGAAAACCAGTTTGTTCAAACCTGGTTTTCCATCGTTTGTTCGAGAGCACCTCTGATGAGTTTGTCTTGAAGAGGCGCTATATAAATCTGTGATTACATTACATCGTATTACATTGCATTACATCACATTACATAATGGACTAATCACGATGTGCACCATAAGAATGCGGCACTGCATTGGAATTAGCTTTTATTGTTGCACCTATTTTTTCAGTTATTCTCATATTTATTACCGACCCGTGCGGTCCAATCGCCAACAGACAAGAAGTTCTTTGGGAAGAATGGATTTCGTTGAAGTGAGTAGACGGGTCCGATGTGGCCGGAGTAGACAGCCACGATCTTCTCGGCCGGTGTTTTTGCCTTTCGATTGCACGACATTATTGTTCCGTGTTCCGTGCCAACCATGAACTTTGTTGGCTGTAAATCAGAAAGATTAAAGCCTAATTTAAAGGTCCTGTATTGCTTGTTACTAGCTGGCCCTAATTAACAGGGCAATGGTCTATTGCTTGTTACTAGCTGGCCCTAATTAACAGAACAATGGTCCCTTCTGTGTCTGTCATTTGTACCTCAACATGTTTACTGTATGTTTAACTTGTATCTGTTAATTTCTGGGTTCAATAAATCAAGACGGTGCTACAGGAGTTATTATATTAGATTAGAACGAATGAATATACAGTCATGAAAATGTCAGTGATATTTCATATGTTAATTTAAAGGACATTTAAAGTATGTTGTTAATCCAATTGGCTAAACCAGCATACATCAATAAGATCAGCGAAGAATAGTCTATCCTATAGGAGCATTTCTAATCTCTGGCACACTATTCGTGCTACTCAATCACTGAGTCTGGTCAAGACTAGTCTTGCCTGCATCTGATCAGAAATAGTCGACTTTAATCTAGTCTAGGTCATTCAAACTAAGTCAAAGCTGTTCAATCCATAGATTAATACTTTCAGAGAGTCAAGGAAATGCCAGAATAGGCCAAAGACTTACAATTGTTGGTTCATATTCGAGGCACATGGCACCTTGGGCCTTTGTAAAATCCTGCTTCTTTGTTGGATCGAGATACATAATTTCGGTCGGTTCACCAAGTTTCCTCGTGTCCCACCACAGAACCTAAGAAACAGAAATTATAACATATGATTATTATAACTTCTTGTAATCGCAATTTATATAGCGTCAATTCATGAGAAACTCACCAGGAGCACTCCAAAAATTTATACAGAGCCCCAAACATGAGTCATGGCAGAGATCACTTCTGTTGCAATGGAGAGCAGGAACATCATCCACAGTGTTTCCTCTAAGCTGCACAGGTGCATATGTGCATGACTTTTGAAGGATATATACAAGTGGGGCACGAAATGCCGATTGGTTCGAGTGCTTGCCTGTAACACGAAGAGTATGGGTTCGAACTTCGTCCGAGGCAGTTACCGTGTAGGGACCTTGAGCAAGTCCTTCATTCAATATTGCTCAGCACCATCGATGCTCTGTTGTATGGTCATGTGCACTTATGAACTTTGGAAGGAGGGCCATATCAAAATACCGTTGTATCCTATTGTATTGTATTGAACCATTGTCATAAAGGCAACGGTTTGTTTCTACATAAAGGTCTTCACAACACTAAAGGATCTAACATAGCTTTGATTCCTTTCCCTGTTCTTCCAACAGAGAAGAAGCATAAGTTTCACTAACAAGTGCTCAGTGTTATTGAATTATTGCTTGGTCATTAGTGGTACTTACCAAATGTGTAATAATAATAACAACAACAACAACAATAACAACAATAATAGCAGCAACGACAACAATAATAGCAGCAACGACAACAGTAATGGATTTCACATGGATTACAACTGATGTGGAGGAGGCTGTTGCCTCACAGTGGTGCTATAAAAGTCCTCAAATGTGTTTAAACAAGGCTATTTAATGAGTTCTCACACAAGCCACAGTATGGAACATGGGAAACCTTGACCTTGCAAGAATGACCTTGTGAAAGCTTGTCAAATTACCTGACCATCAGAAGAGGCCGAGAAGCACTCTGTTCCGGTTTTGCTCTGCACCCAGATGACCTTATAGGCTGGGTCACGATGACTTCTCTCCACTGGGGTCATGTCGCATGGCTGGGAACTTTTGCGGGTGTCCCAGAACACGATCTGACCGTTGTACTGTCCACCGATGAGGATGTGCGAGTCTTTTGGGTTGTATTCGACGCAGACAAGGGGCGAGGCCGGTTTTAGCGTCGTCTCAGGTTTATTTGGATTTTCTGAAGCACAGCATAAGAAACAAAATGGTTTACTTGTCAGTGTTTGGTGATGGTTTTTGTGTGATTGTTAGCACTTTGTGTATTGTAATAAGACCTACTTCATGACTTTGTAACAGGATTCATCCAACAGATTACAATTGTAAACTGTGGAATTCATGCAATAACCCAATATAAACTATTCAATACTTTAAAATAATGAAATTACTAGAACAAGGATATGAATTCAATTAATATAACATTGGCAGCATGGAAGGAATGGAGATAGCGCAAGTTTTTAAAACTTGACGTTAAAAGGGTTCCACAGCGGTTTGCAACACAAATCACATAAAAAAGTTAAATGCAAACCCCAGAAGATATGGTGACCACAGTCATTTGAAGGATCCATTTTTACTGAAGAGCTAATGTGACCACATCTATCCCAAAAAAAATCTTCCAACTGACACTGGAGCATATACCAAGTACATCTATTTGGGAGATATGACAGGATGAGTTGGCCCAGACAGCCTGATATTCAATGCATGGTCACCTGTAAAATCGTCAACTATGATATGCCTTGCTTCATGATGCTTTCCAGCATCATATCCACACAGCCAAGCTGCTACCATATTTAAGATGAAGAAAAGCTGACAAGACTAACAGCAATGATCACATCATTATCAACTCTGCCATTATCAGTAAAACCATCATTAGCTGAAAGTTGGATGCTCTGTATCACTCACCAACATCCCAGATATATGACTCCATGTTGGAGTCTGGGGCTGAACCCTGGAAATCGAGGTTGCAGTAGGCTATCGCCAACTTCTTTGGGCCATCAGGAAACCAAGAAATGTGCGCTGCAGTCCTTTTGATCTCGTTTGGATCCCTAAAGAACAAAACCGTTAATCAAATCAACCACATCAAATCCCAAACAGCCATCAACAAGCAAATGATTGACTAACAACCCAACAAGTGATGATATATTCAATCATTTAGTTAATTGATCTGATCAAAGATCTATCGATCGATCAAAGTGATAATTTGAACCAGTCGTGGATTGTGTTATTAGTTGTTCAATAAAATCTGAATCATTACTGGAATCTTGCCTGAATATGTTGATGGTTTTTCCGCACGGTGGTTCAACCGATGACCCGGTGCTGACGTCACCAAAGTAGTCTTCATAAATATTTATCGCATTGTTCTGCTTTATGCAGCTCTCCATCACCTGAACAATACAAGATTTCAGTCAAATCTCATCAAAAATGCCATTTAAAAAAGTCAACTGTAACTACAAAATTGGTCTCTAGTGTAACACAGCGCAGTGCAGGAGAGTTGCTTATTTAATTTTGTTAGAACAAGATCTAGAAAAGATGAATCATAAAACTGTTGGCATAAAATTAATAATTAATTCTTGAATATTTACTGGTCAGCAATTCTAAACATAAAATGACAAGCATCCACACTTTCTTGTTCACACTTTTGTTACATTACAATTCCAAGACTACCAGGAGATAAAGATCTTAAAACTATCTTTAATATACACTATAAAATTTCACTCAGATTAGATAAGATTAGATTACAATAATGAAATAAGACAAAACATGATTCTAACCATTCAATCTATTTAAGCCACAGACGTAAGAACAGAATAGATCGGACCATAACTGAACACTGTTCATCAGATTTGACTGGATTGGACCAGACACGACCAGCCAAATCAGACTGGACTGGACCGGACCATACCAGACCAGATTAAAATGTCGGACCAGATTACAGAGATAAGAAAAGACAAAACAAGACTAGATTAAACAAAACCAGATCAGATTATACGAGATCAGACCAAACCAAACCAAATCACGTCAGATAAGAAAATTAACCAAAACAGGTCAGACCAAACCAAACCAGATTGGATCAGATCAAAATACACCATATTAGATCAGATCAAACCAAACTAAATAAAACTGGACCAGAAGATACCAGACCAGATTCGATCTGATCAGAAAAGACCAGATAAGACTAAACCAACCAGATCACGTTGACCTAATTGAGGTCTGGGTTTCTTCAATCATCAGTTGATGTCTTGTGTATTAGACACAAGTGCTATAGAAGTTACTGATTGCTAATAAAGACCAAACTGGATGAGAAGAGACGAAGCCAGATCAGACCTACCGTCGAAAGACCCATGATGGTATTGATGTACATCTCATCTTTTTCGACCTTCTTTCTGTACCTCATGACTTGCTCGATTTCAAATGGATTGACATCCTTGGGCCAGCCCCCTTCCATGTGATGGACGCCTCGATTCTCCATGTCATACACGATTGTGTTTACCTGTGATCCACAAAAGCATGCCCACTTTGTACACATCGACATGTGTATATGAATATATATATATGTACAATTTTTTGTACATATACAAATATATGCGTGTATATATTATATGTATGTATGGATGTTTTATATTACAAGTGCCATATAGCAGCGGTTCTCAACCTTTTGAGATTCAAGGACCACTTAAAAACTTTGTGTCTCGGTCGCGGACCACCACTAAAAATTGTGCCAAAAACCAAATTAATACAAAAGAATTTTTTGGCATAAATCCGTGTATTATTATATAGGCCTAGTTTCCTGCTGCTATCTAGCCGATTCTGGTGATTGAAATAAAACAAAAATTTACAAAATTTGTCTGTTTGCATGTTTTAAATTGTAAAAATATAAATTGTAAGCCTTGCTCGCGGACCACCAGACAGATGGCCGCGGACCACCAGTGGTCCGCGGACCACAGGTTGAGAACCGCTGCCATATAGCAACCTCACCATCTAAGAGATCTAAAAGATGTGACTTAAAAAGGATTGAAAATGTTTCTGGGCAGCCTGTTCTGGAAAAAATATGCATTTTTATTGGAAGACTGCAGTAGAAGGAAGGTCCAGTTCAATATTCATCTGAGATAAGCCTGTTAAATAAACCAGAAACTCACTGTAATGTTGGCTTTGGGAGACATGTCAACAGCTGCCTCAAAAGCCTTATAATGAGGTCATATTATGATAAGGTAATTTTCCACAGAGGAATTTGGATCCATGTCTCAACCGCATTATAACAGAATAAGTGTCATAACAGAGCAATGAGACCATGTTATAACAAGTCTCTGGTGTATTCATTAGCAACAGTTTCTTTAAGTGTAGACCTGAGTGTGCGATATAATGGAATCAACGGCAAACCTTGTAATGTAATTTACTGGTTATGTTTATGTGAAGCACTGGCAGTTTTCCTGACTGGTTCTCTGTAATGTTTAGTTTGATTCACTACATTACATAGTGTATAAGAATAACATTCATAAGACTTGAAGGCAGACTGAGGCTTCCCTCAAGTTCCCTGTACAAGCCAATGCAAGCATCCCTTGAGGCTTGACACTTTGACTGCGGAACTTAGCACTGAACTTTACCCAACGGAGGACGTGCTAACATGTCCATAGCGGTCAAGGTTAAGCAACCCTTGATGCACATGTGTTTACCTCTGCTGACTGATTCACTGTCGTCAAACAGTTGTGTTTTTAACACTTTAACAACGAGCTGCATTGGTTTCCCAGTCGCTTTTAGTCCACTCTCGTCGTTAAAGCATTAAACATAAAGATAGTTGAATCTGCATCCAACAGGTCTTATTGGCAGCTTTGGCCTCAAAGCGAAGACTATTCTGTTTGGCCAGCACATAACTGAACAATACTAGGTGCTGTCTGTACAGGAAGAATCCTCTCATGGGTGCAGACCATCCTCCATTGGGATGTATTTTTTCCAGTCATCAGACTACAATCAGGTCTCTTTCCAACTGCCTCCAGTTACCAACTGCACATTGCCTTTGAGTATTGACAGATATATTTGAAATGTGCTATATAAATTCTGTATTACATCACCCTACAAATTACTGAATCCCTAATCCATTCACTAAACTCTTTTCCCCTGTAAGCCATTTCTGTTCCTCCAGGAATTTCCCTCTTGGCTTTAGTATGGATCAAATCGAAAATTTGGCTTGCACACTGAATTTTCTTAGCGGCAACCACTGAGGCACTGACTGATGCTTTGAGCAGTATTACACTGTGTACATTTCTTGAAGTCGAGGGTTACATAAATGTTTCATAAATTACAGTATGTAAGTTTGTCACCTACATATGTAAATGCTTTATATATTACAACGTGGAAGTTTGCCACTTACCTCATGCTCTGACATCTCAGCCCCGATTTGTGATGCTGTGTCAACAGGATTTCTCTCAATGAAATTGTTGCTGAGGTTTGGGTCAGGCGAAATGTCGCAGTGCAACTCGGCTGGACGATCAGAGAAGTTTGCCTGACGCCCAAACTCCGACCGCTTCTTCGTGTAGACGTATGTTATCTCCATTCTGTCTAAAGAACAAAACAATGTTTACAATTTATTAACTCGCAAAGAGCAAAAAATTCGTTAAATTAAAAAGTTGTAACAAATTGAAGGTTTGTACAGTTATGGTTTCATATTAATCAGTAATGCATTTATTATTGTTTTGCTATTAGCAATAATTTTACATTAAACCTTTCCATACTTGTAAACAATTCTCAAAGACAAGTGAAATTAGAAATCTCTCTCAAGCCCTGTAACCCACACAGAAAGGAAAGGATTTGTAACCTAGTTGTTGGAACGTTGTTGTCATCTCCTCCAATCCCGTCAAGCCATATTTCTCAGGAATATAATTTCACCAACAGATTTATGTAATAAATGAGTGACTGCTGTACCTTTACCTGCTTTGCTTAACGACTTCTTTACATTATACAAAATGGCAGCTTCTTCACAAATATAACTTCAGGTAATTTTTTCTTTTAGTGGCTGAACTAATGACACAAGTTTACTAAAAAAGGGCACACTCTGTAATTATTAGTGATTTTTTGTTTGTGGACAGTTGTTTTTTTTACTAAAAGAGCAATTGACGGCTGGAGATGGGTTTGCTAGTCACATGGCTCTGATTCGTGGCACTACATGAGACTAAAATAAACTTTTGAAAAGAATATTGCAGGCGAAATAAAAAGGTACTAGTATCATGTGGTCCAAACTGCGTCACATGGTGACCACGGGTATCACAGGTATCAACAGGTATCACGCTTTGTCACACATCATGCGGTTCGACTCCATGTAACGACCCTGGGTATAAGTTCAATCAATCAATCAATCCTTTTATTGAAGCCATTTGAAGTACAAGGAAAATACAACATAAAAGTTTGAACTTTGGCAACAAGAGGAGACCCAAAAGGGATCTTGATCCCGCTTAACAGGGCCACCTAGTTAACATTTATCGTAATACAAGTAAATGTCAGCACAATCAATACTTTTAACGGTAACATCGATCAAGTTATATGATCAGCAAGTAAAAGAAACAATGATAGAACTCTTAACTAAAGAACTTAACTACCAGTACACATGGATTCCAACTAAGGTATACAGATCAATTGTCATTAGTTACAAAGAGATGTAAAAAAAAAAAAAGTTGGTTGCACGCATGCCTCTGTCACCAAGCAGTATAATCTGGTACTGGAGTAAGCTGGGAAGTAAACGGAAAGTCCTGCGATGCACTGATCCGTGTCACGGTCTTTGGGATTCGTCCATTCCCGGCTCAAGGGCCGGGTGAAGAAATGCGCGCCTCCCCCTACGTTCGTCATGGGATGTGGAACCTTAACGTCACATTTCAACGTTTAGTAACTAAAAAAGTAACTGCAATCAGTTACTGGCTACTATCTGCGTAGAGTAACTATTTAAGGTAAATAGTCACTTTTCTGCCCAGTAACTAGTTTCTGTAACAAATAACTTTATAAAAGTTAACTATCCAACACTGCATGCACCAATGCTGCTATATACAACGCGTTGACAAATTCATAAACATTAGTCAAAGTGATATAATTATTCGTTACCTGTCTGGAAAATTTAGATCTATTTATTTATTTATTTTCGGAAAGAAAATTCGCAGACACACTTTTATTTCGCGAATTTTATGATGACAACCGCGAGGTGCCCGTGGTTGCTAGGCTACCTAAGTCAGCGCATGCGTATCGCCACTTCCGATTCATACGTACCAAAGATTCTTTATATTACAGTAGACTTCTTGTGGTCTGTCATTGTTGTAATACCAGGTCCTATCCCGACAGCTATGCGCGTTTGGCCCACTTCTGGCCACCTGCGGCACAATGCGCGTGCCAGCCACGATCCAAATAACATAATGACCGTTGGGTTGTAATCTTATGCCTATAGATATTTATACCTTCATTGATGTAGCGTAATCGTAATCGTAATCGTAATCTCGAGACCTCTACAGCGCCCAAAAAGCTACGTCGCGGGAACCAGCTTATTCACAGGCGCTTAGTCAAATCAAAATCGATAGGCAGGGGGGTGTCGAATCGGTTCCAGGTCAAGATCCAAAGGAGTCGGTCAGGTAGGCAGTAAGACGGCTATGGTGGATGGTGTTTAGGGTTTACACGGCGAGGGAGGTAGGGAGAGGAGGAATCGGGATAGGATTTGTGAAAGAGCAGTGTTTTCAGTTTTGTGTGAAAGACCTGTGGAGATAGGCCCTATAGCAAGTGGTGAGGTTTTGGTGAGTTCGTAGGATGGATCTGAAATTTCTCGCAGTAGGCCTACTGGTGGGAGTTTGTTCCACAGGGGTGGGACAGCTATGGTTATGGAGCGATTTGCAAATTTTAGTGATGAGGTGATGGAAGGGATGAATAATGGAGGCAATCAAGTGCTAGTCTAAAAGAGCAACTCGGTCGTACGGTCGTACCCCAGGTCTAAGCTAGTTACGCATAGGCTAGGCCTATATAAAACATTACAAATAAAATCATTTAAAACAGTACATATTAAATTGCAGACACAAGCCATTGCATATATTTGAAATATAAAATAGGCC
The DNA here is from genome assembly GCA_963556255.1 of Allolobophora icterica. NCBI lineage: Eukaryota > Metazoa > Annelida > Clitellata > Crassiclitellata > Lumbricidae > Allolobophora > Allolobophora icterica. Next base: position 85,060,748 of record OY744603.1, on the reverse strand, counting down.
TATATACATGTCTTAAAAACCTTACAAATACACTCTGAACAATCTAATCTAATTTCATGACTAGGCCTACTGCAGCTACGTAGGCTAGCGGCGTTATATATATCACTGTGAACGAGACCAGTTGATGGTTAGGCCTATTCGACCAGGGCAAAGACCTGAATATCTTAACAATAAGTCATCAGAAAACTGGGAACCAATCAAAGTCGTCAAAGGATCACAATCCAGTGCCGTCTTAACAGCACTGTAGGCCCTGGACAAAGCAATGCGCTGCCTGGCGCTCGAGGTCCCGCGCACATTAATTTTGTTGGTCTTTTAAAATTTGGGCCCCCATAGAATTGTGGGGCCCCTGGCGACTGTCTAGCGTGCCCATGCCTTATGTGACAATAAAACTGTGACAATAAAATAACTTTTCGATCATCTTATTAAGTTCCCACCAAAATCTGTGCCCATTTACTGTCAAGATCCTGCATGGGTACGGGGTTGGCAAGACCTCATGGCACAGCCTTGTTGAGTTCGTAGATTGGGTAATTATAGGCGTAGACTCTGGAGGGAGGGAGGAGCCGGGGCACGTGCCCCCCAATAATTGAGTTTTCACTGTACATCCAATGCAAAAGTATAGAATCAATAACCAAATGCCCCCACCCCAATATTTTGGACAAGTTTACGCCAGTGTGGGCAGGGGCGGATCCAGGAAGGGGCCAATCCGGCCATGGCCCCATTTGATATTTACACAGGACGTGGCCCCCCGTGAGGCGGCAGAGGAGGAAAAATGCCCCCCATTTGATATTTACACAGGACAGTCATAGGACGTGGCTGCCCCTGTAGACGTAGACGAATTTTTGGAGAGGTTAATGACTAAAAAAAGGTCATTTTTTGGGAGATGAATTCCTAACAAAATTTTCGTTGGTCCGTCAATTGGTCACTACCCGCACAAACTTTCATGTATGTATTCTTTTTGCCTCCCCCCCCCGATAAACCTTCTGGATCCGCCCTGAGTACGGGTAGGCCTAATTATCGTAATTCTTGCTGGAGTTTATTCCAGAGGGCCCGACTTAAAGCGACCGTGTCAATACATGCAACTGGTAAGGCGATAAATAGATGGATCCAGAATTTCATGACATCTTATGGTATCGTATCGTAGGCCTATCTAGAAATTTATAAAGCGCCTCTCGCAGAATAACTATTCAGAGGCGCTCTCAGCAGTCAGCACAGAAGCCCTGGGGAAACAGAAATGCCTTTAGGGAACGCGAGAACGATTAGGAAAAGCCCGTCATTATAGTTTGGCCTTGAGCGGGGGCGGGGGAGGTTGTTCCAGATCTTGAAGCCCACTACAGCAAACGCCCTGTGCTGGGCCAAGAGAGTATTAATACAGGGAACAAAAAGATCAAGCCGATTCTCAGAGCGCAACAAGCGAGAAGTGAGAAGATGCAGATAGCGGCTTTCGCAGATAGTTGGAGAGATATTTCCTGGCAACAAAGGGCGCTGACGTCAGCAGAAATAAATATAAATAATATAGATATAAATATAAAATTTATATATTAATAATATAATAATAATGATTATAGTAATAAATATTTATGCGCCTCACTATTAAATAAGCCTGAATTAAAAGATCGTTGATCGCCATGGCAACGCAATTACGTCACAAACCAGATGTGACGCAATTCCGCAACCGTTAATAATCGAATCGCTGCAATTTTGTGGGAGAGATTACAGCTTGCAATTCATTTGGCGATTTACTAAGCAATTAGTTAGGCTATTAGATTGACAAAGTATTAAGGGTAGCTTTCATTAGTGCAAAATACAAGACGGATATCTTTAAATGATAAAAATGCCAACGAAAGTCGCATTTCGGGTCTTGTATATTGAACTCATTATCTGTGGCTACCTCGCCTGGGTTTTGGTTGCCAGAAATCTGTGCCTGTCTGAAACTGGCGCTCCCATCAGCTGGTAAGAGTTTGAAACTAAAATTACTGTAATTATGATGTTTCGACCATAATATAAAACATATAGGCCTATGCTTGCATGTTTTGAAATGCACCCATCTGTAACCTCTGATGTTCATGAAGTTAGAGTAGGGCCTACATATAGACTGAAGTTTCAAACTTTCAGTATTCAAACCTAAGGGCGGTTTTATCATCCATTGTTATTTCGAATCTCCATGGTTACGGAATCACGTATCGCGTAATGAAGCATTTCCTTCAAGCCCACTATGATAGATCGACTTCAAACAATAGAAAGTTATAACTACTGTCTATTACAAAACTCCATTCTATCTCATACGCTTTATAAATGTTAGATACAATACAATACAATACGCCATACAAAGATTTTTTCAGAAAACTCAAATGTATCTGAGTTTGTAGCAGTCAGCCTTTTGATGCAATACAATACAATAGAATTGTACTAAGAATTAGTTTGTGGAGAAATAAAGAGATTTCTCAGTAAAATTACTTTGCCATCTTGTTTATGCAAAACTTTAAAGTAGCTGCCCTTTTCCAGAAAAAGTCTCATCTGAATAATTATGAATTCCACTTCACATGAAATCTGAGGAAGTGTGACAGACAAAGGGTCATTTGTAATACTTAGGCCTAGCCGTTGGGCTTTGAAATGGCACCATAACAGTAGCTTCAGCCAGAGTCGAACTGGGACCATTTTAGGAGCCTTGCCATTTCAATCATTCATTGGGCCCAATGCCAAACCTGGCCCATAAAATGTAGCAATAGACAAGTTAGGTTAATTAATATTAGGCATACCCTGCACGCAATACACAGTATACATTATAAGGCCTAAGTAATAATAACAATATTAATAACATTGACAGGCCTCAAACGTTGCTGTTATAGTTTTTAAGTGTTATTGAAAATACTATTTAATTGAATAGATCGACTGTGACGACATCATTGTCAGTGGTAGTTTAATGGTCACTTAGGGAGTTTGCATATGTAGAATATTTGTGCATTGACTTATAGTTAATTCCGTTTTGCCCTGGCACACGGGCACAATGGCCATGGCAGTCCGCCACTGGTTTCAGGAGATATGAAGAGATTTCTTCATGAATTTTCGGCAGGTGTATAGAATGAAGGAATACAGCAATGCACCTTAATCTACAATGGAGATGTATGGGTTGTAATACGAAGACCCGTGACATTATAATGGGGCGCATGAAACAGTTAGCTTGTGGGCGTCTGGCCCATAACTGCGTGGAAATTCTAAGAAGATAGGCCTATTACAGGCGTATCTTGATGAGTGAATGCCCTCGATGGTCAGGGCATTTCGATACACACTCTGCTTTGCTAGCATATATATATACACTAACATATATATATATATATATATATATATATATATATACTTTAGAAGGAGCATAGGCTTATGTTTTCTGCCAAATAAGCTATTTTCCGCAAAGGACTTCAGATTTCTTGAGAATTAAGGCTAGAACTTTGACCTCACGTGACAATGGGACACGGTAGCCGATTGGTTAGAGCACTCGACCTGTAACGTGTATTCCTCGAATACGGGTTCGAACCCATAGACAGTTACTACGTAGGAACCTTGAGCAAGTCCCTCGCTCACAGTTGCCCAGCGCCATCGACGCTCTGTCGTATGGTCGTCAGTGCACTCTTGGAAAGGGGAATACTAAACACAGCTGTAATTACGCAATGGAAATAAGGAAGGGAGTACTTATGCGACGAATGAACTGTGTGGGAAATTCTAAGAAGATAATATATTGGCCTATCTTGATGAGTGAATGCCCTCGATGGTCAGGGCATGTCGATACACCACCCTGCTTTGCTGGTATACATATATATACAAATATATATATATATATATTATATATATATATATGCTTTAGTGAGTGACCTTGTCTGCTGTTTAATACACACACACACACACACACACACACACACACACACACACACACACACACACACACACACACACACACACACACACACACACACACACACACACACACACACACACATACATATATATATAAAAAAAATATATATATATATATGCGCTTTAGTGAATGACCTTGTCTGCTGTTTGCAGTCCAGTCTCTCGACATGGAAATGCCACTGGAAAAGGCACCAGCGATGGAGAAACTTCAGGAACAAAGGTCAAAGGTCAGAGTGAGGGAGAGGTCGTGAATATGGGCGGAAGAAGGAGGAATATCAAAATAGAGAAAAGATTCAAACCGCTCTTCATAGTATCCAAGGACCGATCGAGACCGAAGGCACCAGGAACATCGGTCACGGATGACAGGAAAGCACGGATGCAGACGGAAAAGAAGATGCTTGGAAAGAACGTTATGGACCCGGAATGGTCGGTAGAGGGCCCAGTCGATGAAAAGAATGAGGTTATGCAATCACGTGACCAGCTTCCCAATACGCCGGGAGTCTACGAATTCCTGGATATGTTCCAGGTTTCTGATTGGCTGTCGGAGAAACGTCGACAGAAGAGCGAGGCTGCGCGACGGGCAGGTTCAGAGGAGAGAGACGTCGATTCAAAGACAGAATGGTATGCTTCAAAGGTTGAGCAGGACGACGAAGCAGAGGACAGCTTCAAGATGAAGAGACAGCATGCTGATTCAAAGGACGAAGATGTCAACTCAGAGGAAGAGGTGTTCAGGTCTATCATTACTAAGGCAAAACCAGTCAGGATCAAGGCCACGATTGTGGCGAAGACCATTCTCCCCAGAGCTAAACTCTTCGGCTCGAAATATAAAGCTCTGGCTGCAAATGCTGAGGATGTCACTTCGACGGCAGAAGCTGTCATTTCAAAAGAAAAACTTGTTGTCGATCCGAAAGCACAATCCATAGTTCCACCCACACTGACGGTCAGTGGTTTCATATCGCTTTCAGGCACCAGTTTAAATAGAACGAATGCTTCTTCTCTCGTTTTAAAGGAGATAAATCCCGATTCAAAGGATTTGCCCTCTTCCAAAACGCCTGCGAGCAGCCTTGATAAAGAGCAATCGAATAGTTTAGGATTTTCAGACGACAATTCTGGGTTCATTGCCAAAATTCTGAGCACCATTTTCCGAGGTGACGACACCATTGAAACACCAGAAGAGTTTGACGAAGAAGACGTTTTAGAAGCAGCTAAAAGTGACGCCGAAGACGAGGTTTCGTACGAAATGATGGATAAGTTGGCTGAATCAAAGGACAGTTCAAAAGGTGTCAATGAGGAGAAAGAAGACGCAAAGAGAAGTACGGAGATCGAACATTCCACAGAGGAAAACGAAACTTTAGCAACAGTAGCAGCAAAGGATCGTTTTGAAGAGGCAGAAAATAGCACAGAGATAGCGGAGAATCAGTTTGGTGGCGAAGAAGGCACTTCAGCAGAGGTGAAGAGCGTCTCGATAGCACCAAGTGAAAGTACTAACGCCAGTGAAGATAGCGCAAATGTTTCAGCACATGGAAGCTTAAGTCTTGAAGGAGAAAGTATAGTGGTCAGTTTAATTCAAGGGCGAAACATATTAGGAGCAAAGGACAGTGGACCACCGAACGAAAAAGACGCTTCAAATAGCCCAAGAAACGATCCCCATAATGTAGCAAACGAAAAAGAAGAGGTTTTGTCAGCAATAGAAAAGGAAATTCACGAGAAGGCACAGGAGATGTCTTCGAAATCGAAAGACGACATTCCATTGAAAACAAAAGATTTTCAGTTAAAAGCAACAGACATTCTTGTAAAGGCAAAGAACCTTATGGAAAACCCAAAAGATGTTCCTGTGAAAGCCAAAATCATCCCTGTGAAAGGCAAAATCATCTCTGTGAATGACAAAGACTTCCCTCTGAAAGGCAACTACATTCCTCTTAAAGTAAAGGACGTTCATGCAGATACAAAAGCTATTGATGTAAAAGCAGACGACATTACAGCACAATCAACAGATAGTCCTCGAGAAGCCCAGATCACAACGGAGAACATTCGTAATATCGTAAAGGTTGTACCTGTGAATATAAATGAAATTCTTGCTCTTAAAGCAGAGGACATCCCCGCGGGCGTGGACGAAACTACTGCGACTGCAAATGAAATGCCCTCAACAGCCGAAGGCATTTCTATGGAACAGGAGGACGTGTCTAATAAAGTAACGGACAGGCCTACAACAGCCGAGGGCATCCCGATTAAACTGGAGAAGTTATCTAAAAAGGCAAACGATATGCCCGCAAAAGCAGAGGGCATCCCGAGGAAACAGGAGGACTTATCTAAAAAAGCAAATGATATGCCCGCAAAGGCAGACGGCATTCCGGGGAAACAGGAGGACTTATCTACAAAACCAAACGATATGTCCGAACACAAAGCAGAGGGCATCCCGAGGAAACAGGTGGACTTACCTAAAAATCCAAATGATATGCCCGCAAAAGGAGAGGGCATCTCTATGAAACTGGAGAAGTTATCTAAAAAAGCAAACGATATGCCCGTAGAAGCAGAGGGCATTCCGAGGAACGAGGAGGACTTATCTAAAAAAGCAAGCGACATGCCCGCAAAAGCAGAAGGCATCCCGATGAATCTGGAGAAGTTATCTAAAACAGCAAAAAACGATATGCCAGCAAAGGCAGAGGGCATCCCGAGGAAACAGGAGGACTTGTCTAAAAAACCAAACGATATGCCCGCCGAAGCAGATGTGAAATACGAACCCTCTCCTAAACAAATGCAGGACGCACCAACAAAGCTAGCAAACGCTTCTGTCAACGCAAACGACACGAAAGGCGAAGACCAGAAGTCGATCATGGACAGAGAGGAAGTGAAAATAGCAATGTTTACTGAAATGGGAAATATCATGTCTGATCTCGACTATCTCGGGACCCTCTGGGAACAACTGAAACCGGGCATGAAGCTGAAAAACAGCGATGCGGTTCGAAAGGTGTTACACGCGGTCGCCGACGTTTTCGGCCTTGAAAACAAAGATGATGCCGAATCATCGGGAAAGTCGGAGCCTGGAAAGACAGCTGCCGAGAAGTTAAGGTACGACGTAGCGGTCCAGCGAACGAAAGATGATGAAGCGCAGATGGAATTCAAGGACGTTTCGTCGCGCGATGCTCCTGGCGGTCAGGAACCACGCGTCGGGCTCCGCAGTAAGCGATCACTGGACGGGGTGAGTCGCCGCAGACGAGTCCAAGCGACCGACCGCGGCCAGAGAACCAGACGCAACAGGAATTGGTTGGATAGGAAGTACAAGCGCCTTGCTGCCGATGTATTGAGTAAGCAAGACGGACAGGAGAATGAGGACGAGGACGAAGATGAGGAGATTGTGGTAGAGGAAGACGTGAGCAAGAAGAAACGGGACGATAGCCGTGTACGGAAGCGCATGGGCGACAACGAAGACTATATATTCGGCAGCAATCCGGGGTTTATCCTGAGTCGCGAGAGGCGTGACGCTCCGCCGGACAACTCCACGGTGGAAACGGTGGCGGACAAGGCTGAGGAGGACGCCATCTCGCGAGAGCTAGCCAATCTGCTCATTGAAAAGGTCTATAACAGGGTGATGAAGTCACTGAAGACGCCGAAGCAACCGGAAACGGAAGTGGCTCAGACGACCGGGAAGCCAAGCGAAATGTACGAAGACGAGGAATCAGAGAGAAGGAAACGAAAGTCAGACGGCAATCTGAGAAGATCGAGTGAGTCTGTGTTTCTTCTTTTCTTATCTTAACTATGTAATGTAATTAGTAACTTCTATTGCCAGTGGGGGCGCCAGGATTTCAGGTTTGGGGGGGGGCTGAAGCCCTAAGCTCTTCCCTTTCTCCCTTCCTCCTTTGTAAGCATTGCAAAGCTTCAGAGGTTTCCAGCGTTTTGTTTGGGGGGGCTGAGCCACAGTTTGGAGGGGCTAAGCACCCCCTAGCCCACCCCTGGCGCCGCCACTGTCTATTGCGCCGGTGTCTAATGCGTGAGACATCCACCGACGGCACACCAAAACCAAGGCGTAATCAGGTCGATATCCAGAAGATTAGTCCGTAAGTCCGTAAGACTATGAAATAATATTATTATTGGAAGCTTCTAACAAACTAGTGTCTAATGCACAAGACATCCACCGACGGCACACCAAAACCAAGGCGTAATCAGGTCGATATCCAGAAGATTAGTCCGTAAGTCCGTAAGACTATGAAATAACATTATTATTGGAAGCTTCTAACAAACTAGTGTCTAATGCACAAGACATCCACCGACGGCACACCAAAACCAAGGCGTAATCAGGTCGATATCCAGAAGATTAGTCCGTAAGTCCGTAAGACTATGAAATAACATTATTATTGGAAGCTTCTAACAAACTAGTGTCTAATGCACAAGACATCCACCGACGGCACACCAAAACCAAGGCGTAATCAGGTCGATATCCAGAAGATTAGTCCGTAAGTCCGTAAGACTATGAAATAACATTATTATTGGAAGCTTCTAACAAACTAGTGTCTAATGCACAAGACATCCACCGACGGCACACCAAAACCAAGGCGTAATCAGGTCGATATCCAGAAGATTAGTCCGTAAGTCCGTAAGACTATGAAATAACATTATTATTGGAAGCTTCTAACAAACTAGTGTCTAATGCACAAGACATCCACCGACGGCACACCAAAACCAAGGCGTAATCAGGTCGATATCCAGAAGATTAGTCCGTAAGTCCGTAAGACTATGAAATAACATTATTATTGGAAGCTTCTAACAAACTAGTGTCTAATGCACAAGACATCCACCGACGGCACACCAAAACCAAGGCGTAATCAGGTCGATATCCAGAAGATTAGTCCGTAAGTCCGTAAGACTATGAAATAACATTATTATTGGAAGCTTCTAACAAACTAGTGTCTAATGCACAAGACATCCACCGATGGCGCACCAAAACCAAGGCGTAATCAGGTCGATATCCAGAAGATTAGTCCGTAAGTCCGTAAGACTATGAAATAACATTATTATTGGAAGCTTCTAACAAACTAGTGTCTAATGCACAAGACATCCACCGATGGCGCACCAAAACCAAGGCGTAATCAGGTCGATATCCAGAAGATTAGTCCGTAAGTCCGTAAGACTATGAAATAACATTATTATTGGAAGCTTCTAACAAACTAGTGTCTAATGCACAAGACATCCACCGATGGCGCACCAAAACCAAGCCTTGATTTGACCAATGTCCAGAGGATCACTTCGTATGCCTTGTTCTGTTCTCGAATATTCTTTATGTTTCTGGTCCGTTAGATATTTGCTTTAGCCTTTTCTAGAATGAGCTCACGTAAGATCCTCAGCTTTCTCATCTACTCGCTTCAGTTTTCTTGTGATCTGGTCTGTCTTGGCTTTGTTCTGCTGCCCATGATTTTCTTCATCTCAGCTCTCAAGTTTCTATCCTTTCTTGTTTCCTCAAATTATGAATTGTTCTCGAATCTTGGGATCCTGGGAGCCTATTGTATTGTTTTCTAATATATTTCCTATCGTAGCCCTTTAACTCAACGCATCCAAGATTATTCCAATTCATCTCATATACCATTCTAAACGATTTCAATATCTCTGTTCCTGTTCTGTGCGATCCATCACCATCCATCATTCTGTCAATTATTTAACGTCATTTAGATCTAAACTGCGCTACATTAATTGTCCTGATACACGCACACATACATCTGTTCTTACTTACCTACCATAGCCTGATTTAAGGTTTTCCCTGATCTATGCCAATTTGACCGGACATATCAAACGCATTGTGATTTCTACTCTGTTTTTGCTTAAGTGGTCATCGATTTATTGTATGTCAATTACGTTAAAGGCGCTATAGAAGTCACTAGAGCTGAGAACATCCTATGTCATTCTATTCCAGTCCTTTTCATCTAGTCCTAGACTCCTAGTTCAACCATATTCTGCTTTATCCTTCCACATTCTACTGCTGCGTCCCATCTCACCACATTCCACGTTCTTATCAAACGCCATTTTCCACCTGTCCCATGTAGCATGCTCTAACATTCCATAAGGCCTATCATATCGCATTCCAGCATAGCACTTTGGTGAGGTTTTTGAAAGACGCTTTATAGATAGCCAACAGCACACATACCATACATACATGCATGCATACATACATACGTACGTACATGCATATGTACTATACAAGTATACATACATACATACACACATACGCACATACGTGCATGCATAGATATATACCATAATATACCATGCATACATACATACACACGCGCATACGTACACGCATGCATATGCATATGCATATATATATATATATATATATGTATATATATATATATATATATATACCTACATGCTGAACACATACGTAAATACTTACAAGCATGCTTGCATACATACACATGCACGTACGTACATACGTAGTATTACGTACGTATATATATACACACACACACACACACACACACACACACACAAAAGCAAGCGTGTACATCTATATATCACGCCTCGTCTCTTCCGATCGCCATGTCCCATGTTGTAAGTGTATGATGGTGTTTTTCAGAGCGTTTCGCGGAAGACATCGATGTTGGCAGTTACTGCAAGATGTTGAAGACGCACCCGATGAAAGTACCCGACGAAAGCGGTCAGAAGACGGACCTCTACACTCAGGCGGTCAACGCCGGAATCTGCCTCGATTTCGAGATGGCGCGGGTAGCTGAGCACGAAGTGGCAAAGAGAGAATCTCCAACGTTAGCAGAAGACAATGTCGAAACAGACGAAAGAGATGAGGAAATGGAGGAGGTGGAAAGAGGGACCGCAGTGGAAGTCGAAGGAAAGACCAAAAGACAAGCCTCGGAAGAAGCCAACGGGGAAGTTAGGAATGAGGTCGGGAAGGTAATCCAAAGAGAGGCCGAAGGAGAAACCCAAGAACTGGCCCAGGGAGAAGATAAGAGGGAAGTTAATAATGATGCTAAGAGGGTAATCCAAAGAGAGGCCGAAGGAGAAACCCAAGAACTGGCCCAGGGAGAAGATAAGAGGGAAGATAATAATGAGGCTGAGAGGGTAATCCTAAGAGAGGCCAGAGGAGAAAACCAAGAACTGGCCAAAGAAGAAGCTAACAGGGAAGTTAAGAATGAGGCTGAGAGGGTAATCCAAAGGGAGGCCAAAGGAGAAACACAGAGACTGGCCGAGGGAGAAGATAAGAGGGATGTTAAGAATGAGGCCGAGGGGGTAATCCAAAGAGAGGCCAAGGGAGAAACCCAAAGACTGTTCCAGGGAGAGGATAATAGAGAGGTCAACAATGAGGTCGAAAGGTCAATCGATAGAAAGTTCAGGATGCAGGTCTACGGCGAGACTCAGGAACAGGCCAAAAACGAGGCTAAGAGCGAAAAAGAGGCTGAGAATGAGGTCAGAAATGAGAAGATGGATGCTAAAAAGAAAGAGGAGTCAGAGATGGAGCAAATGGTACGCGAGACGAGATATGAAGATCCGAACAGTGCGGCCGATAATATTGTACAATTCGGGAATGACAAGTGGGACTTTGCCAAGGACGAGTTTCGTGGGGATTTCGACGAGGAGAAACGGAGTGCTGAGGAGAACATCAGTCAGAAGGCAAAGCAAGACCTGAAGGGTAGGAGGAGATCAATGGCTAAGGATAAGAACGAAAGAGAACTCGACGACTTTATGAACTATATGAACCTGAAGAGTGGCGAGGCCGACGATAAGGACTTCGAAGGTCAATAGTTTCCGTGACGCGGAGTGACGATTTTACTGGACGGATTCAATGAATTATAATAATCCTAACAAGTTCAGTAAAGGCTTTAAAATGCCAGTTACGTGCCTGCCGTTATATTATGAGTTCACTGTTCTTCACAGGCGTTATATTAAAAATTTGTTGATATGTTTAAATAAAACTGTTTAAATTCTGCTGAAATTGTTTTTTAGTTATGATCCTCAGATTTCATGAACAATCGTTTATTATAACCTGCACATTAATTGTACTTGAAATTACAAATTTATATAGCGCCACTTCAAATATACTCATCAGGGTCGCTCCCCACCTAACACATTGATCGAACAGATTGGTCTTCAGGCGCTAGCGGAAAAGAGGGCGAGGAGTTAATTCCAGGAGGTTGGGCCGACCACGGCAAAACTTATACGCTGGACCTTGGAAGTTCGGATCGGTGGAACAATGCTTACTTGGTGGCAGGATCTACGACTCAGTGGGCTCGACGAGCGTGACTCTGCTCGCTGGGCTCACTGACTTTGGGCTCATAGTTGGCAATCAGGATGAGGCTGAGAGAGAGACAGAGACAGAAACAGAGACAGAGAGACAGGGACAGACAGAGAGGAAAGGAGGGACGGAGCGAGAGAGACAGAGACAGACAGACAGAGACAGACAGACAGACAGAGATCAACACTGAGGTCGAAAGGTTAGTCGAAAGTAAGGTCAGGGTCACCAGCTGCAGCAGAATGCGAACCAGTTATGGACGCAGTGAACGTGACTCTGTCTTGAATAGGTCTAAGGAAGACCTCCAACAGTTTGCTCCATCTATCATCCTCTATGGACTGCTGCTGGCGCATGCTTTGATCCCTTGTTCTCCTTTAATACTTATGTAATGTAATGTAAATCTCTGAAATTTCTCAGCGCACACAAAAGACATTTCAGGAAGACCAGCTTACGCCCCGGCAGTCAAGTCCGCAATAGCCAGGTTGTTCGGTCCATCTCGGTGTCAGGTAAGAATGAGTAGTGGAAGATTGAGCAGTTTCAACTGTCTTTCAACTATTCCGATCCATTCTGTCTGCCAAACTATCCAAGAAACCATTTAAAACATCTTTACAGTAACCGCGGGCAACTCATTTTGTTGCAATTAATGAGCTTTTGCTCTGCAAGCGTATTTTTGCAGGTAAAAAAACAACTGTTAATAGCTATTTCAGCAGGATTGCGATACTCTATAATGGTTGGCAGATCGGGGTTGAAATCCCAACTGTGCTTTTTGGTGTTTTTATAATTCGCTATTGCGAATTAATAGACCTAACGGCAGGCTGTATGCTGTAGGATGGTATGCCTGTAAGTTGTGATAAGGACATATTAGAAGTCCAGAAAAGACTGGATTAGAGAAGCAACAACTCGTACTAAATACATTTTATATGACAAATTTTGCGCTATTCCCATCATGAAAACACGCCGTGACAGAAGACGTTATTATGTAGTGAAGCAACGTTTATTTAAATTGCAGACAATTCTGTAGTGTGACAGGCGAAATCACGGTAATAAGATCAGGAAATTGGTCAAATAAAATATAAGGTTCAGGTTCCAAACAATTTATCAGAAAGTTTAGACAAATGATTTGTAATCCAACCTATCTCTTCAAATTATCCAACCGTCTGACTCGCTAGCAGACCACTGCCTCCATTTTTCTATCCATCTGCCTTCCTCACTACTTCCCTCCAAACCAATCTACTAATTCCTTCGTCCTTCTTTCCTTCTTTTTCTACTCTTCCTTCTTTCATCCCTGCATCATTGCCTTCCTTCACACTTCACTCCTCTCACCTTGCTCTTTCCTTCCTCATTTTCCTCTCTCTGTCAGTCTCCCTGCCTCTCTCCGTCGTTCTTCTCCTTTTCGCCCTCCCTCATTCATCTGCTTCCCTGTCATCCTCACTTTCTCACTTCCTCACTCCCTTCCTTTCTTCCTCCTTTTCCTCTTCCCAACCTCCTGCATAATTTCCTCCACCCCTCTCCTTCTTCCTTCCTCCCTCCCTCCACCCCCTCTTTCCCATTCTGACTCTCTCCGTTCACTCCATCCAATCTTTCCTCCTATCCCATTTCCCATCCTCCCTTTATCTTCATCAAACCTTCATTCCTTTACCCTCCACCCTCTCGCGTTCTTTCGATCCGTAACCATCTCTTATCTCACCCCCTCCTTCCGCACACGACACTCCACCACCCACACTCATTTGCCAAACAAGCACTCCTTCCTCAATCAGCATCTGCTTGCATCGACGCCATCCGAGCAGTTGCAGTAGCAGCAGCAATTAGACCCCATTGGCAACGGCCATCGAGACCCAGGCTCCACTGCATACCGCGTTCGTTGGGGTCCACCGTTCGTTCTTTCCACTCGATCGTCATTTGTCGAAGAGCCACGTTCTCATCGTCGTCGCAAGGGGTCCATTACCTCCTGGGCATCAGTTAACGTCTCCTCCTACTCCTCCTCCTCATCCTCGTCGTCCTGATAAGTTCTTCCTCCGTTTCCTCATCCAGCTCCTCCTCCTCGTCTTCAGATAGACGGACTGAGTGGACTGCGCAGAAATGAAGAAGTCTCCATCGTCGTTCAGTCGCTGCTTTCTTCTCTTCGTTGTCATCGTAATGACCATCGACCAACAAGGTAAGAACAGAATATGAACGGAGCATTGGCTTCTATGTAGCATCATAATTATTTTGGTTTAATTATTGTGTTATTAGTTGGAGTTCGTTAATAGTTCTATTATTGTTGTCATTCTAATCTTGTTTCCAAACCCGCGATCGCTTTCACCGCGGCCACAAAATGCGATCACGACGGCGGTGATATGACTAAATCTATACGATATGATCATTATGATTATTGTTGTTTTTCTGTTGTTTGTACTATTTATTACTATCATTATTGTCATTGTTGCTGGTATTCTTGTTCTTATTGTTCTTTTTCTTCTTGTTCTTGTTCTTTTTCTTCTTGTTCTTGTTCGTCTTGTTCTTGTTGTTGTTGTTGTTCCTGTTATTGTTCTTGTTCTTCTCGCTCTTGTTCTTGTTCTTCTCCTTCTCCTTCTTCTTCTTCTTCTTCTTCCTATTATTATTATTATTATTATTATTATTATTATTATTATTATTATTATTATTATTATTATTATTATTATTATTATTATTATTATTATTATTATTATTATTATTATTATTATTATTATTATTATTATTATTATTTTTATTTTTATTTTTATTTTTATTATTATTATAAATTACTAATATGACCATCGTCATTAACATCATCGTCATCGTCGTTACACCATCATCACCGTCATCGTCGTCGTCGTCATCATCATCATCGTCGTCGTTATCGTGTCATAACAACCTATTTCAGGACGCGTATTCCGCGACTTGGGGGTAAATGGTAGCCTAATTTTACCCCCAGGGCATCTCAGGAACTACAAGTGATAGAGACTTTATTTTTTCAAGTTTTACGGTGAAAATGGGGAGATTAAAGATATATATGCGTTAAACTGCAGACTACTATAGTAACTAGCAGTAATCTTGAGCGGTTTAAAGTTTCTTGAACTAACTGTAAACTAGACTCTGCACGTCCTCTACTGCAGTCTTATTTGTTGAGCTGGTACTATAACTTCTGCACTTTACTGTGAGAGATTACCTTGTAGTGTAGCTGATCGAGTCGACGGCAACAGCGTGGCTTAATACTTACATGAATATAACAACTGGGCTTAAAATCGCAGGTCTTCTGACACGAGGTGTGTAGTTGACATTGTCCAGTGTGCAGTTGTCTTGTCTGGTGTGTGCAGTGTGTAGTATCAATTTCTAAGAGATCAGCTCAAGTCAACCACACACGATATCATTATTTATAATGCCTGAAATTTAACTTACGAGTCAATTACAGTTGGACAGGTTGAGGAAGAGTGTGCAATTGAAATTCATGAGTAATATAGATACTGGAATATTAGAACGCAACAGGCGTCAGCAATTTCGAACAAGAGACTACAGTCGACAAAAGTCGACCAAGTCGATCGTTTATTTGCCAAGTCGATCGAGTCGACGAGAGGTCGACTAGTCGACAAAGTTGATCTAGTCGATCGTCAGCCGAGCCAAGTCGATCGTAGCACTTAACTCGATCGATATCCTCTCAACGTCAGCGAAGCCCCATCATTCGTTAAAAATCCTGCCTTTTAAGATGCAGTTACTGTTTTTATGCACACTTCAGCTATACCCTGTGGTCGATCGAGTCTTAGCACACGTGAATTATCTCTAATTGAAAAACAACAATGTCTAAGGCGCAAGGAAAACAAACGTTTCACAGCGAAGAGTCCGCATTATATGACTCAACCCTCGAAATCGAGTTGCATCTGAAAAATATCGAGTAAGCTTAATTATTGTAAAATTGAGTAATCGAGTAAAAAATCAAGTAGAAATAAAGTTAAATCGTGTAAAATCGATTAAGAAAATAAGTAATTGACTGAAGAAATTGAGTAATTATCGAGTAACTAAGATAAGATCATGTTTAGAATTTGCATTCTGTGCAAATGAGATTGATTCTTTGTACAATACAAGTCGGCCAAAAATCTCCAAACGAACCCAGTTGACTCCGATGAAGTGGGCGATTCTGAGCGCCCTCGTATATTCGCACAACGTCACGAAGGTCATAATGTTATGAAGTATGTCGTAACATTACATATTATGATGATGCTCATCTATTTGTAGTCTATATGCGTATATATATATATACGTGTAGACCCTATGTATGCATGCATGAGTGAGCGTTTGGGTAAGCCCTAAACAATAATACATAATCATTGTATAGTTAAAATGCTTAATATAACATGAGGGTTATATAATATATTTTATTATAATATATTGGCTCAGACAAATGTTTTAGCGCCTTTGTACATTCATATGCTCTAAATAGGCGCTATTTAAAGAACTATATACTTTACACAAATACATACATTACATAAGTAAATCAAGAACTGTTCTTGGTGAACGAGCTTTTTCAGCTGCTGGACCAGGTTTTTGGAACTCTGTCTCTGTCTCTGTCTCTGTCTCTGTCTCTGTCTCTGTCTCTGTCTCTGTCTCTGTCTCTGTCTCTGTCTCTGTCTCTGTCTCTGTCTCTCTCTCTCTCTCTCTCTCTCTCTCTCTCTCTCTCTCTCTCTCTCTCTCTCTCTCTCTCTCTCTCTCTCTCTCTCTCTCTCTCTCTCTCTCTCTCTCTCTCTCTGTGTCTGTGAGCTCTGTTCAGTCGCTTGTGTCATTTCGTTCTCAACTTAAAACTTACCTCTTTCAATTTGCTTATCCACCATAGGCTGCCTCTCTGTCTTACGAACTGATCTTCTGGATGTTAAACTGATTACGGCTTCGTTTTTTCGTGCCATCGGTTGATGTCATGTGCATTGGGTACTGGCGCAAGAGAAGTTACTAGGCCCTAATTGATAATGATAATAATAATAATAATAATAATAATAATAATAATAATAATAATAATAATAATAATAATAATAATAATAATAATAATAATAATAATAATAATAACGAAAAATGAAGTCGCTAACACTTCATACCCATGGCTGCCTCGTTGCTAGCTTAAAGGACTGCTCCTCTCTTTTTCTTCTACGTATACAATGCCTATGCAGTGAAATACGAAATCGTTTCGTAGTGAAGGGCTAATGATGGCAAACGACTAAAAGCCAAATTGAAATAATGGCGGAAACGGAGTCTCGACGCAAACGAAGCGACGTATCGTTGCATTGCATCATGTCAGTCAGCGGATGAAGATGTAGCAGCAGCAGCAGCAGCAGCTGGGTCTTTAATGACAGCCTTCAGGAACGAAGCCTTTGACTGGTGACAGCGGATGTGAACATCCGTCTAACAACGACCGTCATCAGAAGACGACAATTGGTCGACAACATACGACTGTTGTGTGTCCAGTTCACTAGATGGCGAAGAATAGACACACAATCATACACCTACTCATCCACCCACACTCACACCCACACAAACACATACACAAACACATACACACACAAACACACATCAAACACACACTCACATACACATAAACGCATATATACACACATGTGCACACACACGAACAAACACACACACACATACATGCAGATGCGCACAAACACATACACACACGAACAAAAACACACAAATACACACAAACACACAAAAACACACACTCACAATCACAAACACACAAAACACACACTCACATTCACAACATGCTTACAAACACACACATACTCACATGCAATCAAACACAAACAAATGCACACACACACAAGCACGTACCAAACTTACACACACATACAGACACACACTCACATACAAGCACACCTAACACATTCACAAATACACACACACACACACACACACACACACAAACATATAGGCCAATATGAGCGTTTGAATACGTCACTGCGGTGGATGTCCTAGAGTCCGTCTCCGGGAAAGATACATTCCAATTGCGTCTGAACGGAACTAGAAGAGACATCGTTTGCGGATGAGAAGAGATGTTCGTCTTTCAACGAGTGATTGTTTCCGGATCGAGAACTGGACTACAACCCGCCCTAGAGCAGTAAGGCGGGTGGACAGGAAGGAAAAAGGGATCAAAAAGTGGGAAAGAAGAGAAACGAGATGGACCGGATGTAGTCAGAGATCGAGGAAGGAAAGAAGAAGGGAAGACGGATGGTCAGGAAGAATGGAGAAGGATGCTGGGATCTAGCAGAGGAATAATTATTAATTAGGCATTTATTTAGTGGTACTATTTAAAGACCAAGCATCAATTGATGACGATGAGAAATTGTGAGGTTCCTACACAGTGACCGTCGAGGAGGAGGAGGACGAGGACGAGGAGGAGGACGAGGAGGATCGAACTCGTACTGTTCGCGTTACAAATCGAGGGCTCTAACCAATCGGCTACTGTGCTTCACGAAGGAGCGAAGAGAAAACAATTGCAAAAGGACTCAAGTAATGAGGGAACGGCGGAGGAAGGAATAATAGTCGGAAGAAAGGAGATAGAGAGAGGGAAGAAGAGAAGAGAGGAGGATAGATGGAGGATGATCGAGGGGTGGACAGAGGAAAGGAGGGGCAGGAAGGGGAGGTAAGATTTTAAAAGGGGCTTGGTATAGGAAACGAAGTATACAATTATGAAGAGAAGGGTAAGGGAGGGAGAAACTAAAGGACTGGAGGAGAGATGGTTAGAAGGAAAAAAGGCAGTGAACCTGTTTAGAGGCCTGAAATCCTCTTGAAGTAACGGTCTTCCCTCTAGGTCTTGACTGCATATTATATCGCCAAAGGAAAAAGAATAACAGACGGATAAACGGACAGACAAACAGACAAAGGGTAGGAAGAATAACAAGAGAAGGAAGGAGTTAGACAGAGAGGGATAGAGAGGGAGAGAGGGAGGGAGAGAGAGAAAGGGGGAGAGAGAGAGAAAGAGAGAGAGAGAGAAAGAGAAAGAGAGAGAGATGTTATTGAAGGACTGGAGTTTTATTCTCCTGGGGTTTTATTTTCCAAGCATCTCGGTCCATGGGTGTTGCTGTGGAATAGATTGCGCTGGTCGTTGAAATATACGTAGACAGTTTAAATTTAGAGATGTACCCACTGACAGATGAGTGGATTGATGACTGAATTGATGAATGGATGGAATAAAGGAAGGATGAATCGATGTATAAATGGATGAATGGATGGTGGAAGGAATTGATGGTGGGTGGATGGATGAATGGATGGATGGATGGATGGATGGATGGATGAATGGTTGGATGGATGGTATGAAGTGATGGAGGAAGGGATGGATGGGGATGGAGGGATGGACGAAATAAACTGTGCTTCATTGTAGACGAATGTAAAGATTAGAACACATAGATTCTGATGTCGTACGTTGAAATACTACAAATTGACGATGAGTTTAGAATCCTTTGCTTAAACTCTCGTGAATTTGCTTTCATGATATAGGTGAGAAGTGAGTCCAACAACAGCATCAAATGTAGGGCATACTAAACTCATGTGATAATCTCTCCATATGGGCTTCAAATGCCTTCCATATGGTACCAAATGGAGGGACACATGAAGCCCACACGACAACATTCTCATATGGGTTTTATATGTCCTGAATGTGACGATGCTGTTGTGGCAATTGCTTGGATCAGTTGTTCTTAAAGGGGTCGTCACAGGACGGGGGGTGGGAGGGGGTATGAGGGGGTGGTCCACGCAGCTCTAGTCACAAGCTCACAAAACGCTCGTCAAATATTAATAATTTCCAGCTTATTCGTAGAAATTGTAATTAAATGAAAAGAGTGAAATATTTGAGTATCTATGTATGTATCTTGAGTTTTATAAAGCGCATTTTAGGAACCCCTCAAAACTAAGGGTTCTGTTCACTGCGATCTCACCCTATTTGGTAACGGTTGGTGTGTATTTTGTTGACAGCGTCGGCCATTCGCTGTTCGGTGTGTGACACTGCCTTTGGTCACAAGAGCTGCGTCAACCAACCGCCGCCGGCCACCGAGTGCCCCGAGAATCTCGCCTTCTGCATGACCGTCAGCAAGTACTCGCAGCAAGGTCAGTAGGTCATCCGGTCAGTAGGTCATCTGGTCAGTAGGTCATCAACGATATCGCGTAAAACGCAAGTGTAAAGATTAGAACACATATATGCAAGTGTAAAGGACCTCCCCGTATAGATAACCCTTGTAAGCAACTTTCCAGAACGGTTTGAGCGACAATTTCATGTATGTTAGATGTTAACCACTAATTTGAGAGATGATAAGCGTCGCCCACCTCCTTTTCCCAGGCTTGAGACTGGCATTGTCAGAGTACGAGCAGTGGCGTAGTTATGAGCAGGGTGGAGGCCATACGATGGTCGATATGAAAACGTGTACACTTACATCAATATAAGACAATAATATGTTATCACTGTTGTTCAGCCTGCTTATTCAAGTTAAACGACAGTGATAGCTTTGTGTTAACTGAGTTGTATGTATTGTCTGCCCAACAACAGAGAAGAGATCTTGGTGACGAGAACTATAATTATCATTAATGCCATTAATTATATCATTATAGTATTGTTTTATGAATTTCCAAAGAGTCACTCTCAGTGCAACCTATCAGAAGCGTTCATTAATAACATTGATTAATCGTATCATTAATAACATTCGTGCAATAGTTCATGCACAGCACACATTTCTGAGTTGCTCAAATCACTATTTCTTCTATGTATTCGTATTTTATTATTTTTGTGCGCCACGAATAAAGTTTATGTCATGCATCCCATAACGAATGTCTATAATTATTGTAATTCATTCATTCATTCATTCGAGGGTTTATATAGCGCCCCGCAAGGGAACTACTCAGAGGCGCTCTAGACATCAGCACGCTCAAATAGTACAGTGTTAAGATTAGCAAGGAACAGGCCATGGGGGACCCAACGGAACACGCGGAGCTCTATTCCAGACAACCGGGCCCAACATTAAAAAAACTCGACTTTGCATAGTCGTGTAACGAGCGAAGGGGACTATAATGCGTGTAAAGCCTTCTGAACAGCAATGACTGATTGATTGATTCGTTTATTGACACACGCATATAACACCAGCACCAATGATAATGATGATGACGACGACAAGAACATTGTTTGTTGTCGTTGCAGGATCACTGATCGGATTCAGTCGTAACTGCAGCCCTCTGTCTATGTCGAGGTCGTGTCGCCCGGCGTTTAACAAGATGACGAGGGAACCGATGCGAATGTGTTTCCAGACATGTTCCGAAGACGGATGTAACGGATCCTGGTCGCTGCGTCACTTCCTCGATCTCCTACGATGATGCGATGGAGGAGAGGAACGGTGTGTGGATTTGGGTGCCAGAGAAACTGGGGGTCAGTCTTGAGATTGGGGGGGGGGAGAGTCGGAAACGCGGGCAGGGGTTAGTTACGGTTCAACGACGCTTTGTCATAACAAAGATGATTAGTGTCGCCCTCCTCCTCTATTCAGACTTGGGACTGGCGGAGTTACGGGCAGGGATAAAAAGAGCACAGGTGTATATCGACACGAGGGTAGGGAGCTGTGCAGGCAGGGAGAAACGAAGATTGGCAGAGACGGAATAGGATGAATGGAAGACGTTCAACGGTAAACGGCGCGGACTGGGGGGATTCTCTGCTGAAAATGTTTCCGATTGACTTGAAAGCAGTTGCAGGTCTATCTAAAAATTAAACATATGTTATTGGTGTTAATTACAAAATCTTTCAAATCTAATCTTGAAGCTTCTTCGTTATCAACAATAGTCTTATGGATATCTGGCCTAAGTGAAGCGTTACAAACGACGGTCTCCATGACTCTTGCAATGCCACTCCATAGCCTCTTCAACACTGTTGCCCTTCGCGGTGCAACGACAACGCTAGACACTATCAACGATCATCCAGTTCAGAACTAGATCATTCCTTCCCGTTTTCTGAAACTGAGGGTTCACTTATCTAAGGGTCATAGTAACAATAGTGACAAGAGTGACAACAACAGCAGCAGTGTCAACGACAGTAGTAGTGACAATAACAGTAGTAGTGACAACGACGGTAGAAGTGACAATGACAGTAGTAGTGATAATAACAGTAGTTGTAACAGCAGTAACAACAGCAGCAGCACTAGCGACAACAGCAGCAACACCGACAACAATAGCAACAACAACGACAGTACCATCTATGATAACATCAACAATGTCAACACCAACAACGACAACAGAAACAACGACAATATCAGCAACGACAACACCAACAACGACATCACCTTGTCACCTTGTGCTGTCAGCTCGTGGAGCTCTAGCGATCGTCCTGGTGAACACACTCCATTGTTTCCTATTCGATGACAAGTCCCTTAATTCCGCCAAATTCATGCCAGTTACATCTTGTATCTCATCCATCCATCTCCTCCTTGGGCGACCCCGTCTTCTCCTCCCCTCACCGCACGCCAGCATCATTTCCTTCTCCAGATCATCAGATCGCATAACATGTCCAAAGAACCTTAGCTTCATTCTTGTCGCAGTTTGTTTTAACGACTCTTCATTCTCAACTCCAATCTCCTCTCGTATTGATTCGTTCGTTCTTTTCTCAGTCCAAGATATTCTCAGCATCTTCCTCCATATCCACATTTCACAAGCGTTAACCTTATTTTCCATGTTCTTTGTCATTGTCCACGTCTCGCAACCGTACAGTACCGTAGGAAAGATTAGTGCTCTCACGAGCCTTTTTTTTGTTTCTATGCTCACATGTTTGTCTTTCCATATCTTGTCCAGTCCGGTCATTGCAGCTTTCCCTATAGCAATCCTTCGTTTTATTTCTGGATCACACTTTCCCTCCTTTCCAACCAGTGATCCTAGGAATGTGAAGCTTTCTACCACCTCTATTTCCTCTCCGTCTATCTCAAAACTATCCCAATCTGCTGTTGTCATGACCTTTGTCTTCTTTATGTTGAAGTATAAACCAGCTTTTTCACTTTCTCTCCTGACCCTTCTTATCAGTTCTGCCAGATCCTCTTTTCTTTTTGCCATTAATGTTGTGTCATCTGCGTATCTAAGGTTATTCAGTGTCTTTCCAGCGATTTTTACTCCCTCAATTGCCCCCTCCAGTTCTGCCTTTCTCATTATTCTTTCAGCATATAGGTTAAACAGGAATGGAGACAAGATGCATCCCTGCCTCACCCCTCACAACGACATAACCAACAATAATAAGACGGATGTAACGGATCCTTTATTTAATTGTATAATAATTGTAATGTTGTTTTTACATTCACTCCAACGTTTTATTCAACGCTTTTACAACGAAATCTACAGACAACTTTTAAAGTCAAGTATTTCTCTCCATACTGTTCAATAAACGTATTTATTACTCAAAGCAAATTCTTCCGAAGAGGCACTTAAACACAGACCCTTGAAAAGCTGTCCTTGTTCTAAACTCAATACCGTTGCCATCCTTATAATCATCTGGTACCCTGATCCGACTGAACTTGACTAGTGCAAATTATGTGCCATCTGCTAAGGCGAGTTACTGAAGCAGAGAAACAGCCTGCGTGGTAGATACGTGGTTTCATTTTTCTTACTTTGAATGTCCAGTACTTTATCTAATCAGTTCGAAGAGAACCGGTCTAATCGATAAGCAAGCTAACAGCGATTGGACGAATAGCACCTCAGAAATAAGACTTTTATCAAAAATAAATAGCATACCGAAACAACCAAATCAGAAGGCTAACACATCCGACAGTACGCGTGCATCAATAAGCACAATTACACAGCTGAGCATTTGGCTCAAATCTACAATAACAGTCTGGATTAAATAAGACTACCGACTAGTTGGTCACCAACTAATGAAGTTTTCATGGTGCAAAACGTCAAAAATTATCTGCGCATTTAAGACGTCTAAGACTCGTCAACAAAACACAAAACAGTGTCTCTCGCTAATCCACAATCGTGCTCACACAATTGCTCAATGTCCTACACAGCAGTGTTGAATCTAGTTCCCCTCTTCTGAGGGGGGAAACAAGGTTTGTCGGGGGGGGGACCAACAAGGGCGACCTATTTTGGGAATTTCATCCGTGTTCCAAACGTTTTTGGAATTTCATCTTAACAAAAAAGTTGATTACCTGTTTTAGTAATTCATCCGACATTTTCGGAAACTGAAAACTTTCACGACCTTTTTTTTAGGAATTCATCTCTCAAAAACTGTCATATATCTTATTCTGTTATTTTATTCTTATATTACTCGTTTACTCGTCTCCAGGGGAGCGCAACATGTATCCTGAAATGGGGACAGATTCCTCCCAAAAGGTCGCTACATTACAATATTGCTGGCCTATGGGGGGGGGGAACATAAATCCTGGGGATTTCCTCCCAAAAGGTGTCTAGATTAAACACTGCCTACACAGTAACTATTTCAGAGAAGGCTTAGACCCTTACTCGATTCGTTGCAAGCTGAGCACTCTATTACCACTCGATTACCATGCCCCACAGTTTTCAAGTCTCTGTGAAGTTCGTACAAGATGCTCCACAAACAGACAGACAGACAGACAGACAGACAGACAGACAGACAGACAGACAGACAGACAGACAGAAAGACAGACGGACGGGCGGACGGACGGACGTACAGACAGACAGACACACACACACTTTTACAAACAACTACTGGTAGATTACACCTCACCATATCGTGACTCGGAGGTAAATACGGCATGGAAGGTACATAAAAATTTTCGTTTCTGGGCGAATGGTGTAGAAATTGGCAACCGTTTCTGCCAAGCATTGCTCTTGCTCTGTCAGAGGTAAAGAGCGGCAAAAGAAGAAGAAGAGCAGTCTCTTAAGCTAGTCCTGAGGCAGCCAAGGGCATGAAGTGTTAGCGACTTCATTTTCTTAGCCTCGGCATATGAGGTCGGGTTGCCAATCCTGTCTTTTGCCGTCTCATCTTCCCACCGACAGTGTACGGTCAGTGTACTCATTATAGCTGAGTTGGCTAGGGGGCGCAGATGGAGCCGAAGACTTTAACCAAATTTCTGCCCTGGCGGGGATTTGAACCCACGACTTCTCTATTGACAGTTCAGCGTGCTAATCACTACACTGTCAAGCACCCCCTCCCCGGGGTCAAAACTGCGCGTTAATCAGAAAAGCAGGATGCTTGGCCCGCCGGGAGTTACACGATAGTTTGTTTTGGCCCGCGGTGCAAAATGTTGTGGCTATTGTGACAAATTGTCCATACGTTCGGAAATGAATCTGTAAATAAGGTCACCTGTGCTCTCCAATCCACGTCTTTATCGATGATAATCTTGAAATGCTCGGTGAATAAGTGTAGGATAAGCATTTTTTTTATTTTTGAGCTCAAGAAGTTAAATGATTCATTCCTTGTTTGGAGAGTTTGTAACATGACAATCAAAGTTGATTGACATCGAGTCAATCATCTCAACCGATTATATCACCTTTACACGTCACCTTCATTTGTTACCTGTCCTAAATACACATATTTGTGTGTGTGTGTGTGTGTGTGAGGGTGTACGTGTGTGAACGTGTGTGTATGTGTATATGTATGTGTGTGCATGTGTGGATGTGTGTGCATGTGTGTATTATTAATTATTATTATTATTATTATTATTATTATTATTATTATTATTATTAATTAGTAACTTCTATTGCGCCGGTGTCTAATGCACAAGGCATCAACCGATGGCACACCAAAACCAAGCCGTAATCAGGTCAAAATCCGGAAGGTCAGTCCGTAAGACAGAGAGGCAGCCTATGGTGGATAAGCAATTTGAAAGAGGCAAGTTTTAAGTTGAGAACGAAATGACAAAAGCGACTGAGCAGAGCGGACAGACACAGGAAAAGAGTTCCAAAAAAGTAGGTCCAGCAACCGAAAAAGCTCGTTCGCCAAGAACAGTTCTGGATTAAGGTATAACCAGACAAAGATAATCAGATGACCTCGTTGAATAATGATAAGTCTGGGGAGTAAGAACTGATTTTAAGCATTGTGGCTGGCCAGAATTCAAAGTTTTATAAACGATGAGCCCCAATTTGAAAATGATTCTCTGCTGAACAGGAAGCCAATGCAAGGATTTAAGAACAGAGGTAATATGTTGACATTTTGCTGTATTAGTTATGGCTCTAGCCACAGAGTTCTGCACTCTCTGCAGCTTCAGGATGATTGCCTTATTGATACCAGTGAGAAGCGAATTACAGTAATCTAAGCGACTGGAAACCAATGCATTTGCCAGAGATAACCTTGCAGACATGGGCACATAACGTCTAATTCTGCGAATTTCACGAATGAACATATAATATGATGCCTTACAAATACTGTAAACATGGCTGGTGAGAGACATGGTAGAATTGAAAATGACGCTTAAAATTACGAGCAGCATCAGCCAGCTCAACAATTGACTCACCAAGTTTCAATGACTTAAGCTGACCAAATTTCGTTGCTGTGGAGTGCCTAGTAGCAGAAATTCAGTCTTTGATGGGTTAAGGAGGAGTTTATTGGCTGCCATCCAAGACTGTATCTCGTCAAAGACAGCAGATAACAGCTTCACAGATGAGTCACATGACAGACTGTCAAATGAAATGCAGATGAAATGTGTATGTGTTTTGTATGTCTGCACGTGTGTATATGTGTACGTGTGTGTATATATATATATATATGTATGTATGCATGTATGCACATATGCATATATGAATGTACATGTGCATGTATGTATGTATGTATGTATGAATGTATGTATGTATGTGTGTGTTTACACATGTGTCTACATGTGTGTATATATGCATGTAAGCATATTTGTATATATGTATGTAAACTATGTATGCGATGTGTTTATGTTGTTTCATAAACACATGCATGCAGGTCCACACACTCACATATATACATGCATATATATATATATTATATATATCGATTACGCCTTAACCCGTGTAAAACTAACTATATCTGGCTTGGTACCCGCCAGCAGTTGGATAAGCTGGACCTGGGGTCTCTCTCCTCCGATTTTCCCACCTTCGTCTTCTCCACCTCTGTTCGGAACTTGGGGGTGGTCCTGGACCAAGAATTGACTTTTGTGCCGCATATCGCAGCCCTGACCCGTTCTTGCTACTACTGCCTGCGCCAACTACGGGTAGTGTCCCGCTCTCTCTCTCCCTCCTCTGCTTCCACCTTGGTCCATGCCTTCATCGTTAATCGCCTTGACTACTGTTCCTCCCTCTATTTTGGGCTTCCACAGGTCCGACTGCATCCCCTGGAGGGGGTCTTGCGGGCTGCTGCTCGTCTGGTGGGTGGTGTCCCCAAGTATGGTCACATCTCTGCGTACATGCGGGATGCCCTCCACTGGCTTCCGGTCCAGCAGCGTATTCACTATAGAGTCTATTGCATAGTCTGGCATTGTCTTCTCGGCATAGCGCCAGCTTACCTCCGAGAGCTTTTTACCCTGACCTCGGCCTGCTCTGGTCGCCGATCTCTGCGTTCGGCTACCAGAGGTGACTTTGTGGTTCCACATGCACGCACTGCCACTAGACAGCATCGGGCTTTCTCGGTCGTAGGTCCCTCTCTGTGGAATGGCTTACCCTCTGACCTGCGCTCTCTCCCTCGGGTCATGTCTAGTACCTTTTATAAGAACCTCAAGACTTTTCTTTTTGACCGGGCTTGGGTCGGGAGTGCCTCTGAGTAGTTGCCTTGAAGGGGCGCTATATAAATTCCGTTGATTGATTGATTGATTGATTGATATATATGCAACAAAATAGTACATGAAATGCATTAAAATGTCTGCATGCCTATACAAAGATGTGCTGGAAACTTTTAATATT
>OY744603.1:85007772-85030272 GCA_963556255.1 Allolobophora icterica | reverse complement strand
ATATGCCCTGGTTGGCAGGGGTCTCAATAAACACCGAAAACAGTTCAAAACACTGATATTAAATTAAAATAACTAAATTATTGCTTTTACTATTAAAATAAATAGATAATTTTTTAATAGCTGAAAAAAGGTGCCGGAACGCCGTTCCGGCGCGTCCCGGCTGAAAAAAAGCACTGTATAAAAGCGCCACTCAACGATTCAGAGACGCTCCCAACACAAGTCAGTGCTATCACTAAGAAATTAAACTGACTTTAGGCGCTTCCGGAACAGAGGAAGGAAGAGAATGGCTGAGGAGCTAAGATACATTTGGCACATACACGCGCACCTGTGAATATGCAATTTTCTGCACTATTTCCAGCCACAAATAACACATTGCAGCACCTTCGTGACAGGTGCTACGTAAGTGTATACTGAAACGTGCACACACCAATACATCCTGCATACAATGCTACTTTCGCCAATGCATATATGGGATTCGAATCCAGGCGCGTGAGATTGACAGTTTATAACGTTCCTTAATAGTAATCAAGCAGTTCATAGGTTGAGTTAGAGTTGATTGCACTATCAATGGTCCAGTTATATTGCACTTCGTGTTGCTAAGGTCCTGTATATTAGATCTTGCTCTGCTAAGCCGCGTTCATTTCTTTCTATTAGTCGCAGTTCAATAGTATATGGTGGTGACATTCACGGCCATGATGTAGATGCATCCTTCTTAGTTGATAAAATGTTTAAGATATCTGAGAAGATTCGACTCTCCGCTTAGATGTCGTCTAAGCGCCAACGGCTTAATCCCTGTAAAACCCAGCACCCCCAAATATTTACTTGCCACACTTATGGCTCCACTTTTCAATGCTTTGTTTCTATTTCTATGCATGACCTGGATGTTACCTTGGAACAGGCATTGACCATCTTTGAGCACGTGAAGACAGTATGTAGAACATGCTTTTATCTTCTTCACCAGATCCGCACTATGCACCACTAGCTCTCTCCTCAGGCTGATACATACAGTCATATGTACTAGGATCGACTTTTGTAGTCTCATATGAAGGCCTCTCCCTCCTCTCAGTGTCTGGCCCCTCTATGTGGAATGGACTCCCACCTTCTCTGCGCTTATTTCCACGAGGTAGTCCACCTGCTTTCTACCGCCTCCTTAAGTCGTCTATGTTTAACCGTGGCTGGACTGAGAGCATCTCTGAGTAGGGTTCTTAAAGAGGCGTTATATAAATAATCTAAATAAATGAATGAATAAATGTGAAATGACGATTACTAAGGTGCAGCTTGATATAGGGGCCTACACTACAGTTTATGTTGTGTGGATGTCATAGAAAGATGGTAAGGGTGCTGGACAGCCAGAAGCGGAGGGACCTTCAGGGTCCGAGAAGGACGACACGCAGTCGAAGTTGCCAAACGGAGACGTCGGGACCTCGTCGGGGAAACCAGACGGAACGCCGGACGGAGCACCGGACGGACCAACGCCCGAAGGACAGGAGTCGAAGGAAACCACGGATGTCGACGAACACACGAAGCGCATGACGATCATCAGTGAAAACGTCTACCACTATGTCGGTCTCGTTGCCGGCAGGGAGTACGCACGCGAGAAGGGATTGGCGCCGAAGGAAGGGGACCTACCAGTGGCTCCACTGGGATTTCTGCGACCTGAGAAGAAGAAACAAGACGCAAAAGCGACCGATCGGAGGACCGTCAGCGAGCCTGGAAAGCCAGAAGAGACACTTGAAGTAGACAAAGAGGTTGACACCTCGGTAATGGAATTGCCTCGCTTTTATCAATCGCCAGGTGAGGATAAAAACAAGGCAACTGAAAAGTCTCCAGACGCACCCGATGGCAAGGCAAAAGACAAAGTACAGGAAAAAGTCGACAAAGGAAAAGTCGACAAAGGAAAAGTCGCTAAAACGGAAAGCAAGCCAGAAAAGGAGGTTGACTCACTCGAAATGGAACTGCCTAGTTTCTACAAGCTTCAAGCAACGGATAAAGAGAAGCCACCTGGAGAATCTGGAAAGCCCACAGACGTGTCTAGTATCAAGGTAGAGAACAAATCACAGAAAAAAGATGACAAGGAAAAAGTTAATAAGAAGGAAAACCTACCAGAAAAAGATGTCGACTTAAAGAAAATGGAACTGCCTCGTTTCTACCAGTCCGATAAAAACAAGGCAATCGCTGAAACTGGCAAGTCTGAATTGCCAAGCGTGCCTAATGGAAAAGCAGAGGGAAAGACGGAGAAGAAGGATAAAATAGTTGAGAAACCATCTAAAGGCGCTCTGGAAAGCAAACCAGAAAAGGAAGTTTCCACGCCAGCAACGAAAATACCTCGTTTCCATCAACTGCCAAACGAGGACAAAAAGAAAGCGGGCAAGTCTGAAGCCAAAGATGTTTCTAATGGCATGCCAGAGGGCAAAACGCTGGAGAAATCTGGAAAAGTTGATAAGACTGCGGATATGGAACTGCCTCGTTTCTATCAGTCACCAAGCCAGGACAAAATAAAGACGCCTGGAGAGCCGAACAAATCCGAAACCCGAAACGTGCCGAATGGCGAGACGAAGGCTGCCAAGGCGGACCTGAAGAATGACAAACTGGAAAAGAAACCAGAAAAGGAGACGAAGATGCAACTGCCTCGATTTTATTCAGCAGACAACAATGAAGATAAGCCCGAGACAGAATCAGATTCGACTGCAAAGCGATTCATCACCGCATTGACTGTGGGACCACGAAGCAGAAACACGGAAGAACCGAAAATGAACGTGGCGAAGAACTTCCTTACGGTTCGCAGTACAAAGAACGAGGAGAACGAAACGGAACCAGTAGAACAGGACGTGGAAGAAAGAACAATTCAGAACGAAAAGGAGACTTCGTACAAGAAAGCTAATCTAGAATCACTGGACTCGGAGAAAGACCCAGAACCTATCGTGACCCAATCTAAATCTGCGGTAAAGAAAGACAAGAGCGTACGATTCGACGACAGCGTGGTTGAAACCGCAACGCCTTCGACAGAGAAGAAGCGGATCATTAGCATGATGTACGTTGCACCAGTGAGAAGCACTAAAAACGAGGAGACAATCTGTTACGCCGCGCCAGTGGAGTTGACCTCTGCTCCACCGCCAACATACGCTGAATCGATAAAAGCAAACGACGAAGACTACCAGGCAAACGATGAAGGCTATCAGGCAAACGATGAAATCTATCAGGCAAACGATGAAGCCTATCAGGCAAACGATGGAGCCTATCAGCATGACCTAATTATTCCGATGTGCGGAGAGGCGCTGTTACAAGCCGACAAACACTCTAGAGGTTTGCATGAAGACAAAGACGACATCGTGAACATGACTTATGATCCAGAAGAGGTAAAGAAGCAACCGCAAGACAGCGATACAACAGACATTTTTAATAATTATGGCAAAGGTCCGACAATGAATTATAGTGAGCACGACGAACCAGACGCAGTTGAGGAAATAATTACCCCGAAAGCAGCCTCCAGTCTCTACTCATCGTCGATGACTCCCCGTCGGAGTCACCTGCAACGGAGCCACGATGTTCAGGAAGGAGTTCCGGATTACGATGTTGATCACCTGAAGCAGCCTCTGCCCAGAAGTCCGGAGGTTGACCTCGGCAGCGGAAAGATCCTGAACGCACCGAGCATCCTCATGGGATCCAGCATAACACTGTCAACCAACCGACAGAGATGCGAGGTTCTTCCACAAGAGACTCCCAACGATGGACAGACGATCGCTGTCATCAGAAAGACAAAGCCTGCCCCGAAGGAGGTCAGAATAGAACCACTGAGGCGTGTTGTTAGTCGTCAGACCGGAACAGCAGTTTCCTCAGAATTCTCATTCGAGAGTGAAAGAGCATCGATATCGGATGAAGTCCATGCTTCAGTGGAGCCTCTAGTATTGAACTCACCTGACAGCGTAAAGAGTTTGTGTGACAGCTACACGCAGACTTCAGAGGGCGAAAAGACAAGTGCGCCGCCCCCCGTTGTCAGAAGCCGTTCAGTTGGCTTCCAGTGTGGACCTGGCAATCCAAAACGATCAATCGCGACGCTGAAGCGACCCTCACTTCCCTCCGATTCTCCACCTGCTAAACCTCTTGAGACGGAGAAGAAGACAAGGATCCCACTGGCTGCCAGACCCTCTCACCCAGAAACCAAAAGACCGGCTAAAGGATCGCCTCTACCAGAGAGGAAAATTAGTGTACTTCGGAATGACGCGCCAACGACGAATAAAATCTCGCCGAGAACACCACCTCCTATAAACGACCCTAAAAGCCATAAAGAACTGGTAAAAAGACGATCACTTCCGGTTCAGAACTCACCTGGTAGCTGCTCGGGGCATCCGGTGGCGACGCCTAAGGTGGCGGCGGCGGCGAGTCCGCGGGTTGTTCGGAAGAAAGATGTCAGCCCCAAGGGGACTCCACTGCATAAGACGACTGCCCCGAGCAAGTCAATGGACAGCATCCCGAGATGCACCTGTCTCCAACTGTCTGGAAAAGATTCCCCTCACGCAGATAAGACAACGACGAGACATCCCTCCAATCCACTTGGTCTACGGGAGTACGACTTTTCCGCACCGTCGAAGAAACCTCACTGGAGATGACGTGAACTTGAACCGAGGAATGTTACTTGAAGCACCATTATCCCTGGCCTGATTCCAAGGAGGAACCTCACCTCATCTTAGCTAAACTCCATGTGTGTTTACGAATGTCTGTAAGTGAAGAACTGGAAATCTCTTTTCTTATTTTTGGAGCTCATTTTCTAATGCGAACTTACTTCCCAGTGGGATCCTTCCTTTACTGCGCAGTACATACTCAACGCTTTCTGTCGATGTTTCAAAAAAGCGCCCGATAGATTTGCGATGACCATTACAATAACGGTTGCATCGCAGAAACTTCGCCGACTAAGTAAATGACGCTATATAAATTCGCCATTACAATTACAACTGTGAATTTCCAAAACCTGGAGTTACACATCACTTCCGACCCGAAAATCTTACGCTCGGTCAAGTAACAGCGATTCAATTAATACAAGAACGGTGAGTCTTACGTCTGTTGGGACTGATCGGCCATTAATGTGTACGAATTTTCCGGACATCGCACCCGGAAGCTTACCGAAGTACTTTATACAGGTAGATGGCGCTGTATCTTGACGTAACTAGTAAGCCAATGGACAGGACGGCCTCCTCAGGTCAAGGGGTGTAAGCTTATGCCAACGATGATTTTCTTCAGCTATATGCGATTTGGAATGCGTTGCCCGTCGAACTCCAGGAGGAAATTAAACTTTAAAGACTTACTTGTTTACGTAATCTGACTAAGTTGAGCTACTACTAACGCATATGCGGTGTATTTAGTTATATTAACTTGTGCTTTATAATAGTAATAATAATATACGAACATCGTTGGAATATGAACGAACCTAGGGCCTCCTTATCACTAATGTTGCGTACAACGAGCGCTGGATCTGTTGGATACACACAGCAAAGGAGAAGACCCGAATAGACTTAGTTTCCTCCAGGACAGTGAAATAACTTAATATTTATGGTCACCTAAGATATAAACGGTTCATGAGAAATTCGATTTTGTATTAGTATAATGTAAAAATTTCGCAGTTAAACTGAGCTTTAGCGGAGAAGCATCTGGAATGACACATTACTATGCTTAAAATAGAAGTTATTGAACTACAATATTAT
This sequence comes from Allolobophora icterica, assembly GCA_963556255.1. NCBI lineage: Eukaryota > Metazoa > Annelida > Clitellata > Crassiclitellata > Lumbricidae > Allolobophora > Allolobophora icterica. The sequence continues at coordinate 85,024,576 of OY744603.1, read as the reverse complement.
TCCGTCGTTATTACTGCACCGCTGCTAAATCCGTAATGTTCGGAAAGTACTGACGTTTAAGTTCTGTTGAGTGATATTTGTCGGCCGTAGTCTCGTTGGTGGACCAGTTAACACTTTTAGATTATTGTTTTGCTATTTTTTTTGCCACAACAGCTTTGTGAATAGAAGCATTGATGTCATTTAAGAAGTTAGCAGCTTTGTGAATAGAAGCATTGATGTCAGTTAAACAGTTAACGGCTTTGTGAATAGAAGCATTGATGTCAGTTAAGAAGGTTGTGGTCTAATGTTATTTCTCTACTTTTCTGCATCACTTGAACAATGAATCAATATCAGCAAAGGCATATTGATTTTGCTTCTAGCTAAGGATTACTTTTTTTACTTGTTTAAGCCTAACAGAACTATCTATGTACATAATTACAGGGTGAGTCTTTAGCTAAATGTGCACCTATCGTTTTGGACGTATAATCTTAAAACATTGGTAAAGGCGCGTTGATTCTAATTCACTTTAAATTGCGTGCTTGCATTATCTGAGGACAAAGCAAATTTAAGACATAAACACTTAAATAGTCTGCCATATTAAGCTAATTGTTTCGTAATAATTAAGCGTCAATGTAGGCCTATAAAACGGTCGGCGAGTTCTGCGTTCATTTACTTTTTTTTACTAATTTTAGTGCTGTTGAAAATTGTTGCATGACAATATTCTGAAATATTTTATAAGCATGTAACGGTCTTTCATAACGTTTAATTTCCGCACATGTTATTTCAGCCATAAAGTACTAAAGAACTTTAAAACTTGTACAACAGTTCTTTTAAAAAGTCGGTCAATTGTGTATGCAGCTTATACATATAATGCAATACAACTAAGGATTTATAGCGCGCTTTAACAAGAAAAGTCTTGCACGAGAGTGCGTTGCGCTGCATTTCTAGTCATAGTACAATGTGAATAGATGAGTTTTTAATTTTGATTTAAATTGAGCAACAGATGTGCATTGACGGACTGTAGTTGAAAGATAGTTCCATTTTATGGGTCTTGAAACCGAGAAGGGACGACTACCAAACTTCCAGTAGGTGCGAAGTACGGTAAAATCCCCTCGCGTGGCCTATTGGAGTCATCTGAAATTGGAAGCAGAACATGGCGTGACTACTTTCAGAGGAAGAGGTTCCAGAGTGGATATGGTGCATGAGGATGGAGATTTTGAAGGCGATACTGGCGCGGATGGAAAGCCAGTGTAGTTGTTGCAGGGATGGTGTGATGTGATTAAGACCTTTGATTAGGCGAGCGGCCGTGTGTAGAACAGATGATAGGGGGTTGTAGTGTCGATGTAGGAAGACCGGATAGGTCAGAGTTGCAGTAGTCAAGGCGAGAGATGACAAGGGCTTGAATAAGAACACGGAAATTTCATGTAGGCATGTATGTTGTCGAATTCTGCTAAGGTGGAAGGAAGTAGCATGCTCTGGCAACGGAAAAAAATGTGTTAAGTCATGCTTAGACTGCAGTCTAACAATACGCCGAGGTCACGAACCATATCGAAGGGTGGAATAGAACAGTTTTGAGTCGAGATTAAGAATTGTCATTGGTTTATCGTCATCCGAACCGTTTCGACGGTAGAACCAAATGGTAAAGTCAGCTGTCCTTTAGCCTACTTGATTAGTGCAGACACAGACCTATGCGTATTGCTATAGGCATAGCACAAGATTAGCTAATAGAGATTTGTTTAATACTGTATATTACAACCACCGGTTTTAGTTAATGACAACAGACAAATCTCTGGCTGGAATCAGTTAAGCAGTTGAATGTTCAAATATTAATTCCACTATTCCAGTTTGCCTTAGAGTAATTTCAGTTATATTCATTTATAGCTCAGTCACTTGTGTCATTTCGTTCTCAACTTGAGACTTGTCCCTTTCAAATTGCTTGTCCACCGCAGGCCGATGTCTGTCTAAGCGGACTTCTGGATCATTTCGACCTGGCTTTTCCAATGGTTTATGATTTTTTGATTGCAATTAAAAGTCCACCGACTGATGTCTCAGACATTTATGAGAACTACACTGTAGATGTTATTACATTAGATTGACCTGATTACGACCTGGTCTTGTAGCGCCATCGGTTGATGCCCTGTGCATTAGACACTGGAGCAATAAAGGCTACTAATAACGCTATTAATTCCCCATCCTTTGCTCAATTGGTCCTGCTCTCTGGGATACACTGTCTCCTTCTACCCGCTCTCAAATTTTAATAGGTAACCCCTCGTCTTCTTTTGCTTTCCTCGAAACTTATTTCTTTTCTTGTGACCTTCCGCACCGGGAGCTTCTCTGGACGGTTCACCCTACTAGAGGCGCTTTAATTAAACATGTTTAAATACAATACAATACTAATTACAAATACAATTAAGATCAACATCGTTTCGGCCTAGATGGATGAAGACGGAAGAACTCCGGTGGAAGAAAATGTTTGTTTTTCTTATTATGCCTTACTCGTTTACTTCATTTGTTCTTAAATTTGAAATTAATGTTCCCATTGAAACTGAAAGAACGGAATGACTGAATGACTGCATTGGATCAGAAAACAGATTCTATGGACATGTACTGGACCGGTGGAAGTTCCTTCGTCGGAGTTTCCGGTGGGGAGTATTTGACGTCCCAGGACTGGTCGTAGATGGTGGAAGAACCGATGGCGGAGTCGTCGGAGGTTGCTTTTACCTCTGCTATAGGACATAAGCTGTTGTTGTTATCCGGTGCGTTGCACCTAGCGACGAGGAAGTACGTGAACATTTCGCCTTTTCCCTACAAGTCAGCAGAAGGTCTCTCCATCAGTTAGCGCTATTGTTGGTTAGTTGCTGTTTAACGACACTCTGTCATAACAAAGATTATAAGCGTCGCCCTCCTTCTTTCTCCAGGCTTGGGACTGGCACTGGCACAGTTAGGGTAGTGGCTTTTCTGAGATCATTTAAAGGCGATATATAAATAGCCACATACACTACAATGTAGCCTACACTACACTACATTGTAAAGTGTGCAGATTTTGTTGGAACTGTCTTCCTGCACCTATTCAAGAGGCAAGAGTTTTTAAGTTAAAAATCAGTTAAAATATGAAGCCTTCATCGGAAGAACCACTAGAGTCCATTTTTGACATTTTTTAGTTAACTGTGTCCTGTGATACTTAATGCTATAGAGCATGTATTTACAAGTGTGTTTTTCAGAAAACTCACGTCAGTCCAGAGTTACAATGAGAAGAAAATATAGTGTTCATGTAAAAACAACTAGAGTCCTTGGACTTAAGTGGTTCTTGCATGAATCGTGAACAGCAAACACACAAGGCAGAAAATTTTTACATTTCATTTTAATACTAATTTTAGCTTAATAGCAGCAGCTATTATGTATAAATTGTTACTGCTGAAAAAATTGGCAATTATTCATTGAATACTACCTATTCACAGCGAAAAAAATGAAGTTTACACAAGAAATTGCAGTACGCAGCAAACTTAAACCTTTACAATGTGGCGCCACCTACCTGTAAAATCAATATCTTTTTTACATGTTATAGAGACATAACTCGTCCGTGTGAATGCCAAATTTCTTTTTGATATTTTCATAAATAAAATACTTGTGGACTTTCAAAGTTTGTTTTGTGAATATCTCAAAATGTTAAAAATGGACTCTAGTGGTTCTTCCGATGAAGGCTTCATATGCTTACTAAGTAACTCAGCATTTACGCCGACATTGTAAAACATCCTAGTAGTAGCCTGCTACTGACGACGCTATATAAATTGTCATAACTACAATTACAATATGCCATGATCCAGTCTTGTTGTCAAGACCTTAAACCTCAAGACCAAGACCAAGACCAAGACCTTGAAGCTCAAGACCAAGACCAAGACCAAGACCAAGACCTTGAACCTCGAGACCAAGACCAAGACCAAGACTTTGAACCTCGAGACCAAGACCAAGACCAAGACCTTGAACCTCAAGACCAAGACCAAGACCAAGACTTTGAACCTCGAGACCAAGACCAAGACCAAGACCTTGAACCTCAAGACCAAGACCAAGACCCAAAAAATCGAAATCAGGTCAAGACTTCCAATTATTGTCAAGTGGGAATATTCGCTATTTTAATGAAAACACGAGTCTTTTATTTTATTCGAGCAAATTAACTTTAAATGCAAACTGCAGAGAAATCCGAATTTGTATTCAAACGTCCTTCATGCATAATATTATTCCAAATACCTTTTCTATTTTATAAAAACCAATTCGCTCAGAATTTTCTGACCAAGACGTCTCTGGTGGGCCTCATAAAAATTCCGCCATGTGAAAAAATACGTTCTACAGGTGCTGAAGTCGCTGACACACACAGAGTAGCTTTTCAAGCACTGGAAGTAAATGTACAGATAGTGAGTTCTTTTGAAATCTTCCCATGGTTTATCATACCGTCTGATACAGAATAACTGTTGCCGCTGCCAATGGGTTTTCCTGACCAACATGACTTGTATCCATCCATAGATATTGGTCGTATGATGCCAGCAGGCTTGATACAGAATTCTTGAGTTCTGTTAAATGACTGTTCATATTAACAGCCGGTCTTGGTCTTGGTCTTGCGAGACCAAGACCAAGACTTTGAACCTCAAGACCAAGACCAAGACCTTGAACCTCAAGACCAAGACCAAGACCAAGACCTTGAACCTCAAGACCAAGACCAAGACCAAGACTTTTAAAAACGAACTCGAGTGCACTCGAGACCAAGACCTTGGTCTCGAGGACAACAAGACTGCCATGATCTGAGTCTCCGTTGTCAAGACATACATAAGCCTAACCTAAGGCATGCTATATTAGACCTCGATTTTAACACTCCCACTTATCTTAAGCAGGTGAACATTTCGCATTGGAGTCAGTAAACTATTTCTGTCACATAATGTGAAGATGTAATCGTCATGAACCACGATCTTAGTTTCCAAACCAATGGACCATATTATAGTTTCCGCAAGGTGAAATCTTCTGATTATACCTTCATCGATACGCAGCCTCTGGGCTCGAGTATATATCCTCCGCAACTATCGAGTAGTTCCTTACACTGCTCGCTGCAATGAATCGTCAAAGCTGTTCAAAGACAAAAACATTTTCTCTGAATCAGTCTCAGTTATGCCACAGCTTCTATAAGAAATCATTCTCGCACACAGAAAACGTGGCACGATGACAAAGAAGAGCTGAGAGTCGTTTTTGTTGATTTGCAAAGAGGGAATGAAGAAGGACATCATCAACTATTACGATTGTCTAGGAAGGAAGACAAGAGTAGCCTGGACGCAGGAAGCATTCTATTCCTATCGGGACATTTTTAAAAATGACTTTTCCGGTTATTCCTAGATTGAAATGTCCGGATAACAATAGAATACTTCATGGAAATGGAAATTGATGCAGTTGATAGGAAAGCCTAATGATTAAATAAATGTCAGATTACAATTACAATTAAGGAATGAAAGGCCGAGCAGGTTCTTGAACTGACCAATTCCAGTGGATTCCATTCGTGAGGCGGTGTTCACTGTATCTCCGAACAGACAGAATCGAGGCATCTTCAGACCAACGACTCCAGCTACAACTGGACCTGGAATTGAATGGAAGAACGAATGAACGAACAAAAGAAAGAACAAAGGAACCAAACAAACAACTCACCCACTCACCCACCACCGACAGATTGCTGGAATGTATGAATGATTGATGAACGAACCAACCAACCAACAAGAAAACTTTCATGCAATCAAATAACCAAGCAATCAGTCAATCGATCAACTTACCAGCCAAATCAATCAATCAAGCAAGCAATCAGTTAATCCATCGTCCAACCAAGTCAATTAAATAACAGATTAAAAATTAAATGCTAATCACCTCATGTATTCATTAATTCGTTCATCCACCCATCCATCTATCCGTTTATCATGCTTTGTTTGCCTTACTCATCATATATCATCATCATAATCATCATCATCATCCATCCATTTAACCATCCATCCATCCACCAACCATCCCTCTATCCATCAATCCATCCATCCATCCATCCATCCATCATCCATCCATCCATCCATCATTCCATCATTCCATTCCTCCATCCATCCATATAATATATCTAAACACCTGTGTGAATTCCGATCCTGAGCTTAAGTCTTTCACTGGGTCTATGTTTGATCGTGAATCCCTTGATGGCCTGGAGGAGATGGAGGGACATGGAAGCGATGGCGGCCGCGTGGCAGTCTCCGTTGCGCAGCGGAAGGCCACTGACGACCATGTAGGCATCACCGATCGTCTCCACCTTATAGACGTCGTAGCAATCGATGATTGAATCGAACATCGTGTACAGATCGTTCAACATGTCAACCACCTGTTCACAGGTATACATCATTGCCATCGTCAACGTCTTCATCCTGCATTGCTCTGCTAAGTGATGTAATAATCTCCTGTTCTTAAATTACATTTAACATCACGTAGGGAGAGAGCGCCTCCGAGTCGGTTTACTCTTTGAGCGGCGCTATATAAATGTCCAATTACTTTTACAATCATCACTAGGAACAACGATGTTGAAATCTTAGCCAAATTAAACGCCGTCTTTGCACACTGTTACAACGATTTCAATGCTGTTTCATGTTCATCAGCTATGTTCACATTCCACATTCTGACAATTACCACTACTAGTACAACTAATACTACTGCTGTTACTTCTACTACTACTTTACTTCTGTCACTACTACCACCACCACAACCACCACCACCACCTCCTCCTCCACCACCACCACACCACAACCACTACTACTACTGGTGCTGGTGCTGCTGCTACTACTACTATCACCAGAACTACTACTGGTGCTGCTGCTGGTGTTGCGACTTGTGCTGGTGCCGGTGCAACTGTCACGGCTAGTATTTCAGTTTGTGTGCCTAGTTGCAAGGCACGTGGTACTAGTTGAATCCGTGTATGGCATTGACCTGGAGCGGAGTGCTTTCGGCTGAGAGTGTCGTGAATCCAACGATATCACTGAAGTAGATCGTCACTTTGTCGTAGTGTTCCGGAACCACCTGTTTCCCTCGGATCAGCTGTTCGGCCACCGACCTATTTGTTATCAGAAAACAGTTCAACTTTGAACAATGATGTTCAACTACCTGTTTGTTTTCAGAATACGATTTAGAACTACTACTATTAGTTAGATCACCATTTCAAGCTACTACTATTAGTTAGATCATCATTTCGAACTACTACTATTTTAGTTAGATCATCATTTCGAACTACTACTATTTTAGTTAGATCATCATTTCGAACTACTACTATTTTAGTTAGATCATCATTTCGAACTACTACTATTTTAGTTAGATCATCATTTCGAACTACTACTATTTTAGTTAGATCATCATTTCGAACTACTACTATTTTAGTTAGATCACCATTTCAAGCTACTACTATTAGTTAGATCATCATTTCGAACTACTACTATTTTAGTTAGATCATCATTTCGAACTACTACTATTTTAGTTAGATCATCATTTCGAACTACTACTATTTTAGTTAGATCATCATTTCGAACTACTACTATTTTAGTTAGATCACCATTTCAAGCTACTACTATTAGTTAGATCATCATTTCGAACTACTACTATTTTAGTTAGATCATCATTTCGAACTACTACTATTTTAGTTAGATCATCATTTCGAACTACTACTATTTTAGTTAGATCACCATTTCAAGCTACTACTATTAGTTAGATCATCATTTCGAACTACTACTATTTTAGTTAGATCATCATTTCGAACTACTACTATTTTAGTTAGATCATCATTTCGAACTACTACTATTTTAGTTAGATCATCATTTCGAACTACTACTATTTTAGTTAGATCACCATTTCAAGCTACTACTATTAGTTAGATCATCATTTCGAACTACTACTATTTTAGTTAGATCATCATTTCGAACTACTACTATTTTAGTTAGATCACCATTTCAAGCTACTACTATTAGTTAGATCATCATTTCGAACTACTACTATTTTAGTTAGATCATCATTTCGAACTACTACTATTTTAGTTAGATCATCATTTCGAACTACTACTATTTTAGTTAGATCATCATTTCGAACTACTACTATTTTAGTTAGATCACCATTTCAAGCTACTACTATTAGTTAGATCATCATTTCGAACTACTACTATTTTAGTTAGATCATCATTTCGAACTACTACTATTTTAGTTAGATCATCATTTCGAACTACTACTATTTTAGTTAGATCACCATTTCAAGCTACTACTATTAGTTAGATCATCATTTCGAACTACTACTATTTTAGTTAGATCATCATTTCGAACTACTACTATTTTAGTTAGATCATCATTTCGAACTACTACTATTTTAGTTAGATCATCATTTCGAACTACTACTATTTTAGTTAGATCACCATTTCAAGCTACTACTATTAGTTAGATCATCATTTCGAACTACTACTATTTTAGTTAGATCATCATTTCGAACTACTACTATTTTAGTTAGATCATCATTTCGAACTACTACTATTTTAGTTAGATCACCATTTCAAGCTACTACTATTAGTTAGATCATCATTTCGAACTACTACTATTTTAGTTAGATCATCATTTCGAACTACTACTATTTTAGTTAGATCATCATTTCGAACTACTACTATTTTAGTTAGATCATCATTTCGAACTACTACTATTTTAGTTAGATCACCATTTCAAGCTACTACTATTAGTTAGATCATCATTTCGAACTACTACTATTTTAGTTAGATCATCATTTCGAACTACTACTATTTTAGTTAGATCACCATTTCAAGCTACTACTATTAGTTAGATCATCATTTCGAACTACTACTATTTTAGTTAGATCATCATTTCGAACTACTACTATTTTAGTTAGATCATCATTTCGAACTACTACTATTTTAGTTAGATCATCATTTCGAACTACTACTATTTTAGTTAGATCACCATTTCAAGCTACTACTATTAGTTAGATCATCATTTCGAACTACTACTATTTTAGTTAGATCATCATTTCGAACTACTACTATTTTAGTTAGATCATCATTTCGAACTACTACTATTTTAGTTAGATCATCATTTCGAACTACTACTATTTTAGTTAGATCATCATTTCAAGCTACTACTATTAGTTAGATCATCATTTCGAACTACTACTATTTTAGTTAGATCATCATTTCGAACTACTACTATTTTAGTTAGATCATCATTTCGAACTACTACTATTTTAGTTAGATCATCATTTCGAACTACTACTATTTTAGTTAGATCACCATTTCAAGCTACTACTATTAGTTAGATCATCATTTCGAACTACTACTATTTTAGTTAGATCATCATTTCGAACTACTACTATTTTAGTTAGATCATCATTTCGAACTACTACTATTTTAGTTAGATCATCATTTCGAACTACTACTATTTTAGTTAGATCATCATTTCAAGCTACTACTATTAGTTAGATCATCATTTCGAACTACTACTATTTTAGTTAGATCATCATTTCGAACTACTACTATTTTAGTTAGATCATCATTTCGAACTACTACTATTTTAGTTAGATCATCATTTCGAACTACTACTATTTTAGTTAGATCACCATTTCAAGCTACTACTATTAGTTAGATCATCATTTCGAACTACTACTATTTTAGTTAGATCATCATTTCGAACTACTACTATTTTAGTTAGATCATCATTTCGAACTACTACTATTTTAGTTAGATCATCATTTCGAACTACTACTATTTTAGTTAGATCACCATTTCAAGCTACTACTATTAGTTAGATCATCATTTCGAACTACTACTATTTTAGTTAGATCATCATTTCGAACTACTACTATTTTAGTTAGATCATCATTTCGAACTACTACTATTTTAGTTAGATCATCATTTCGAACTACTACTATTTTAGTTAGATCATCATTTCGAACTACTACTATTTTAGTTAGATCATCATTTCGAGCTACTACTATTTTAGTTAGATCATCATTTCGAGCTACTACTATTTTAGTTAGATCATCATTTCGAACTACTACTATTTTAGTTAGATCATCATTTCGAACTACTACTATTAGTTAGATCATCATTTCGAACTACTACTATTTTAGTTAGATCATCATTTCGAACTACTACTATTTTAGTTAGATCATCATTTCGAACTACTACTATTTTAGTTAGATCATCATTTCGAACTACTACTATTTTAGTTAGATCATCATTTCAAGCTACTACTATTAGTTAGATCATCATTTCGAACTACTACTATTTTAGTTAGATCATCATTTCGAACTACTACTATTTTAGTTAGATCATCATTTCGAACTACTACTATTTTAGTTAGATCATCATTTCGAACTACTACTATTTTAGTTAGATCATCATTTCGAACTACTACTATTTTAGTTAGATCATCATTTCGAGCTACTACTATTTTAGTTAGATCATCATTTCGAGCTACTACTATTTTAGTTAGATCATCATTTCGAACTACTACTATTTTAGTTAGATCATCATTTCGAACTACTACTATTTTAGTTAGATCATCATTTCGAACTACTACTATTTTAGTTAGATCATCATTTCGAACTACTACTATTTTAGTTAGATCATCATTTCGAACTACTACAATTTTAGTTAGATCATCATTTTGAACTACTAGTATAAGTTAGATGATAAATTCGGTCTTACTTTGGAAGCATTCGCAGTAGAAGTGCCTCGGTCTTTTTCTTCTCCTCTGCTAACTGGTTCGTTCTCTCCTCGACCAGGGTTTCCAACGTGGACGCGTACTTCTCCATGATCGCCAGCATGTTGTCAAATATGTTGGAACGCCTGAAATATCGAGAAACCAGTCTTACGGTCCACTCAGATTATAAACAAAATAGAAAAGACGCCGAGAAGTCCAAAATTGTCTGTATCCTCTGTGTGACTATTACTGATGAAAGGGTATTACCTCACTAACTTCACTTAATTTACCTTTTCGTACCTTGCCTACCTTACTTCGTTTTGCCTGTCATAAGCTTGCCTTACCCTAACTTTTAAAACCCTAACTTGGCTCACCTTACCAAACCTTTTATTACCTGACCGTACCTTACCTTACCTTACCTTAGTTTACCTTACCGTTCTTACCTCACCAAAACAAAACATTACCGTCTAACAACAATATAAGCTGCATCTATGTGGTGTACCTGGTCCAAGTATGAGCATTAGCTGTCTATGTATAAATAAAGAGCAACACGATCCAGTCATATTTTGATCCTCCCGCGCGCTGTCGCTGGACAACCTCTCTGACTAGACACAGCGCTCGTTAATAGACTGATGTCCTGCGCTTTGCCTTTGATTATCCGTTTAGAATTTTTTCAGTTTACGATTACAGTTACGACATTCTAAAAACATGCGTTGAAGGCGGATTCTGTGCTTACAGTCCGCTTTGCATGGATTTTAGGCGGATGCGGATGTACTTGAAGTCCGGTCTGAAGTCTGGAAACTCGCTCCAGCACTCCTGGATACAGCTGATGACGAAGTCACCGCACTGGAGATGGGAGAGATCAGGACGGAAGGCGGTCTCCTCTTCCTTCAATCGACGGATTATCTCTGCAACAAGAGACAATGGTTAGGTTAAACGACCACCGGGATCTTCACAGAGGCTTTGTAATGTAACAAAGTCTAAACCTGTCTGTTGTATTGTAAACTAAGTAATCCAAGGAAGTTCTATGATTACACACTAACGTGATATATGACCCAATTCTATTCTAATTTAAACGAATAAATTCTTACCCACTTCAACTCTTACCTAACCTGATAAAATACACAGATATATATATATATATATATATATATATATATATCTGTGTGCAGTGGCGGCGCCGCCTTACTTGTGGTACGGCTTTTGTCGTACCATTTTTTAAGGTGGTACGGCAACAACATACTTTTGCCGTACACTTTTGCCGTACCCCTGATGTGCCGTACTACTTTTCAAATCGTGGCGCCGCCACTGTCGGTGTGTATACATAATGCGTAAATATATATTTGTATACGTATGCGCTAATGTGTATAAGTAATTGTAAAAATAAGATCGCGTACGTATAACTATCGTATCTTATCTAGTAATTTATAAGGCGCCTCTCGCAGTATAAATTATTCAGAGGCGCCCTTAGTGCATGAGCCCCGTGGAAACAGAAACGTCTTGAGCAAGCGAGTAGATGCAGGGGAGATTCCCATCATGAGCTTAGTTCGTAGTCGAGAGGAAGACCATTCCAGGCAGAGGGACCAGTGACAGCAAAAGCTCGACGTTGGGCCAGAGTGGTCCTAGTACGAGGGACAAAGAGATCAAGACGGCCAGTAGAGCACAAAGGACGAGCAGAAGTTGCAGAGAGAAGTTGCCGCATTAGGTCAGAGGTATTTAGGGGCAAGCCGTAGCTTATATATTATATTAAACATGTATATATATATATATATATATATATATATATATATATATATATATATATATATATATATATATATTAAATACATAGTGATGTTGTCAACGAAACCTGATGATGGAAGCTTGGTGGAGCTCCAAGGGCCACTCCTCGTATGGATTTCGTAGAGGATTAAGGCGAACGAATAGACGTCACCCTTCTGCGAACCCCTCGGTAGGGCAAACAGGTTTCTAAGCAACTCAGGCGCTCGCCACAGCAGCGCTGTAAACGAAGGTAAGGAAATGTAACTCATTCTTATCCGGTAACGTAATTTTCCATGTACAACAACTCTCTGTGCATAGCGCTATAAAAGTTTTTAAAATGTTAGGCAAATTAAGGAAAATAATAATAATACAGCCAAATCAGATCAGATCAGATTGAAATGGTTTCATTTGATTACATTAGTACATTGAGGATCTGATTGGATCATATTAAATTAGGTCACTAGGTTAGGTTAGGTTACTTTAGATTAGATCACATCAGATCGCATCTCATTAGATCATAGTAGATCGATGACTCATCAGAGATCAGGCGAGACTAGATGAGATTATATTAGATTAGATGAGATTATATTTATATTAGATGAGATCAGATGAGATCAAATGAGATCAGATCGTAGATGACATTAGATTAGATTAGATTAGATTAGATGAGATGAGATGACATTAGATGACATTAGATGACATTAGATGAGATCAGATGAGATCAGATGAGATAAGATGAGATTACTGTCGAAGTATTCTTCATCTTCCTCGTAAATCTGTGCTGATCCTGCGTCGGAGTGCTTGAGACCATGAAGACCGAAGTCGGAGACCTGAAGAACCCAACGACTGTCGACCAGGCAATTCGAAGGCTTGAGATTCCCGTGCGATATGATCTCGCTGTCATGTAGGTAGATCATTCCCTGGCGAAGACAAGGCAATGCGAGGCAAGGTTATGTTACGTAAAGCATATGACAAGGCAATGCGAGGCAAGGTTATGTTACGTAAAGCATATGACAAGGCAATGCGAGGCAATCAAGCGACGTAAAGCATGTGACAATGCAATGTAAGGCAAGACAAAGTGAAGAAAGACAAGGCAATGTAAGTCTTGACTTACATTGTCTTGGCCAAGTAAGACTTGGCAATGTAAGACAAGGTTATGTTATGTGAAGCACAGAAGAAAATGTAAGACAGGGCAAGGTTAAGTAAGACACCGCAGTGTAAGGCAAGTCATTTAAGGTTAATTGTATACCTGGCAATATAAAGTCTAGGTGGAAAGTTCAAGTGACGCAGGTATGGTAAGACTAATAGACTACAATATAAAACAATACAACCGAAAATAGTAATGAAGTCTTACAAAGTTCGGAATTGCAAATTGAAACCGAGCAGAAGGTCACATTGAGAACCAGGAAAAAAACAGACTGGTGGAGGTAAGTTTCCCAGTTTAGAGCGAAAGATAGTCTCGGTGAAGCATAAGACAAGGCAGTGGGGAGGTTGATAATTCCAACTGGATGGACACTCACCTGTGAAGGAATGCCAGAAACAACATACTTTCCAGCAGATGTTGACAGATCTTTGATTAAAAACCAGGTAGCACAGGTAGGTTGGCGAATGATTGGCATGTATTTCATGCAGAAGAAATAGGACTAAGAAATACAACTGTTGTTGTGATGATATCGTGATGAAGATGACTGCTGCTAATGATGATGCTGACGAATAGGAAGATGTCGTGGATTGTCATACCTTTATCAGATCGAAAACGAGAGAAGCGATGAACATGCTATCGAGGCGAAGGTCAGGATTTTGCAGGATATCCTAGAAGAATCAGAATCATAATCCTCCCGTAATCATCGCTATCTTCATCATTAAAATGTATCTTCGTCATCATTAAGATGCCATCATTAATAAACTTTGTCCTTATCTCTATATGGACCTTCCGGCTTGTTTTGATGCTGCTTTTCTTATGTTATTATCCTTCGTTTAAGGTTGATTAATTGATATTTTTTATTTATTGATATAATTTTGAATCAGTTAAGAATTAAGAATATGATTGACTAGTCATTAGTGATCAGGGAGACTAACAATAATAATAATAAGAATTATTATTATTATTATTATTATTATTATTATTATTATCATCATCATCATCATCATTATTATTTTTTTTTTTTTAAATTTGCCCCAAGGTACATAAAATTATGATCCCTCGGGGACTTAAATATTAATTAAAATAAGTAAATCATCTGGAACGGCCTCTATTCCTCAGGATTATTATTATTATTATTATTATTATTATTATTATTATTATTATTATTATTATTATTATTATTATTATTATTATTATTATTATTATTATTATTATTATTATTATTATTATTATTATTATTATTATTATTATTATTATTATTATTATTATTAGTAGTAGTAGTAGTAGTAGTAGTAGTAGTAGTAGTAGTAGTAGTAGTAGTAGTAGTAGTAGTAGTAGTAGTAGTAGTAGTAGTAGTAGTAGTAGTAGTAGTAGTAGTAGTATTAGTAGTAGTATATTGATACTGACTTTAAGGCTTCCTCTGGAGCAGTACTGGGTGACGATGCAGACTTGCGTCGGTTCAATACAAGCTCCTAAGAACCGATTGAGATTGTCATGAGAAGTTTCCTTCGTCAGATAAAGCTCCTTGCTGATGGCACGCGTCACCTCCACGTGCTTCTTCTTGAAGGTCTTGACGGCCACCAGGGTGCCCTTGTACGAAGCCACCTTCGTGAAGGCCACACGCGATGACCGCGAACTGTGACAGGAGTCGTCATTGGAAAGGTAGTTCAGACACACAAAGGTCCTGTTCTGTGGCATGGTATAAAACAGTGTAAGTTGACGTAAGGAGAGTTTCAATGACACAATGTAAGATGAGATAAGGTAGATTTAAGGTAAATATTTAGTCACTTAGGTAAGGTAAAACAGGGTAAGGTAAGCTGGGAGCGCCTCTGAGTTGGTATTTTTGGTGTACAGGTCCTATGAATGAATGGACGAATGAATACCATGTTTCGATATGTTGTTGTTGTGTGAGACCTTGAGTATAATTACCGGGACATTGTGTTCGTTCTCGAGATCAGCCATCAGAAATTCCTTGTAGTCAATCTTCCAGAAGAGACTTGCCAACTTCTGTTCGTAGATGTAATGTCTGCAATGCAACGAAAGGCGAGTTGGAATAAGGTAAAGTAACACAGAGAAAGGAAAATTAAGTTAAAGAACAGATAGCGTAAAGGTAAGATAGATGTCAGACAAGACAAGATGATATTATACAAGGTAAGTTAATACTAGAAAGAGTATCAGTCAATCAGCCAATCAATCAATCAATCAATCAATCAATCAATCAATCAATCAATCAATTCAATCAGTTAAGCATTTATATAGCGCCCCTTCAAGGAAACTATTCAGAGGCGCTTCCAGCCCAACCCCGGCGAAAGAGAACAGCCTTTAGAGCAGAGAAGATAGCGGTGGATGAGTTTCGAAGAAGAGACCGCAGCTCAGGAGGAAGCCCGTTCCAAATTGTGGGTCCAACGACGGAGAAAGCGCGTTGCTGAATATTAGCGGTGAGTGTGAAAGGAACAGAGAGGTCACCTATGGAATGACAGATTAAGGTCATGCAGTGAAGGTCACGGTAAGTCTAGGGAAGCCAAGAAAGTTGACTGCTCAACCGATCCCAAACTGATTTCCTTATTTCTGGTACTACACAGCAGTGAATAAATTTGAATTCCTGAATTCTGTACACTTGTGCAACGCAGCTATTGGGAACATAATTTGGGAGTTGCATTTGATTCAAATTTATTCTTCAAGTAACATATTATTCGTGATATTTGAAGGAATAGTGAGTGAATGAATGAGTGACTGAGTGAATGAATGAGTGAATGAGTGAGTGAGTGAGTGAATGTTGAGTGAATGAGTGAGTGAGTGACTGAGTGACTGAGTGAGCCAGCGAGCAAGCGATCTTTCAGTCAGTCAGTCAGTCAGTCAGTCAGTCAGTCAGTCAGTCAGTCAGTCAGTCAGTCAGTCAGTCAGTCAGTCAGTCAGTCAGTATGATGATGCCACCGTAACCTTAACAACGCTTACAGTTTCCTCATGAGTTACACTCGACGACTTTAATTCATGACGTACCTAGCAACCATGACGATTGCCATGACGACAACGGAAACGGAAATGACGCAGCCGACGCCGACGAGCCAGTCTAGACAAAAATAAATACAGAAACTGTTCTGTCCGCTCTTCTGCTGATCCGATCATTAGTCGATTCACATCATAGCCTGGGAATCTATTCCCAGTAACCGTCGGCCGTTTA
>OY744603.1:84980272-85002772 GCA_963556255.1 Allolobophora icterica | reverse complement strand
ACAAAGATAGCGACAATGACGACTATAGCAACAGACAGTCGAAATGACGACTATAGCGGCAAACACAGTGACAATGATGACTATAGCGGCAAACACAGTGACGGCTATAGAGACAACGACAGTGACAATGATAATAACGGTGACAGCATTGATAGCTAAAGACATATACGATAATTACTGTCACATTATCCGCACATGAGGACCTAGGCGCAAATTAAATGAGTATCGACGCATAGCATAAGTAGCCCTATTGGCGCTGTATAAATGAAATAGTATCCAACTGAGTGGCTTTGCACTGGTGTATGGACGGCGTCTGTTTGTTCTCCGGTTACATCGCCTTATCACGTCGTATCAACATAGCAGGAAGTGAGGTATTGCGATGTATATTTATGTATGTATGTATGTATGTATGTATGTATGTGTGTATGTACGTATGCATGCATGTATGTATGTATGTATGTATGTTTGTATGTATGAGTGCATGTATGTATGTGTGTATGTATGTTTGTATGTATGTGTATATGTGTGTATGTATGTGTATGCATGTATGTATGTATGTATATATATATGTGTATGCGTACATGTATGTATGTATGTATGTATGTATGTATGCATGCATGTACGTTTGTATGTATGTGTGCATGCATGTATGTATGTATGTATGTATGTATGTATGTATGTATGTATGTATGTATGTATATATGTATATGTATCAATCTCTTCGACTGGCCTCTGGTCCTACAACCGGCGAGGGGAATCATTTTTGAAGAGTTCAGCCAAATTGTTTTGGACAGTTGTAGGTCCCACGCAACCACACACGCAGGGAAAGTGCTTAAGATGCAGCCCCGGGCCAAATTGAGTCTTTCAGAGTTCTCAATAGGGATCTACGCTCCGGAAGGGGCTGTGACTGGTACGTTTTAGGTTTATATTTCGGGTATGTGCTGTGTTAGAATTTATTTCTTCACACTCTGGTAACTTCATATACATCATCTGAAGGTAGCATTATGACCTTTCGTATTAAATCTATTTTCATTTCTCAGTAACTTCCTCTGGAATTACTGTAGCTGGCTCCCGCATAGTTAATTCCATTAATTAATCTAATAAAAGGGTCTATCAGACCTCCTAAGCGAGACGACAAGATACATGTACGTCGCTAGAGTAACTTTATGATAAAGAAAATCAAAACTACCACGATCACGATAAAGACAATGACAATGATAATTACAGTAACAACAATGACAATTGCGTCATAGACGATTATTATACCAATAAATGTGATGTCATAGACGACTAGAGCAATGCAGTGACGTCATAGATGAAGAGATGGGCACGATTTAAATTGCTAATCGATTTGAACTAGAATTGGAAAGTCTTTTAGCTAATCGATTAGAATTAGAATTAGCAGAAGCTAATCAATAAGCAATTAGAATTAGATTTCGATAATTCATGCATATATTTGCTTCATGAATTTGTCAAATTTTGATCAAAGCAATTTACTACAGCAAGTTACTGTAGTCTATTACAGTACAACACTATGTCCGAGCAGTCCACAAACCAGCAAGCAACAAGACACCACATTGGTCAATTATACATGCCGCAGTTTTGGACATTGTTACTGCAGCAGCTCACCATTCCATTTTGCAATTAGCATGTCTTGAAAAATCTAATCGATCAGCTAATCGTTTGACGATTAGAATTAGCTAAGTATTTCTAATCAATTAGAATTAGGCTCAGGCGACAGTTAATCGAATAGAATTAGAATTATATGCTTGTGTTATTGATTAGCTAATCGATTAGCATCTAATATATTAGTTACCCATATCTGCATAGATGATAATAACAATGACAGTGACGTCAAAGACGATTATGGCAAAGACAGTGACGTTCATAGACGATTTATAACAATGACAATGACATCATAGATGATTATAACAATGACAGTTACGTCATAGGCGATTATGGCAAAGACAGTGACGTTCATAGACGATTTATAACAATGACAATGACATCATAGATGATTATAACAATGACAGTTACGTCATAGGCGATTATGGCAAAGACAGTGACGTTCATAGACGATTTATAACAATGACAGTGACATCGTAGATGATTATAACAATGACAGTTACGTCATAGGCGATTACAGCAATGACGGTGACGTCAGAGACGATTGCAACGACAGTAACGTCATATACGATTATAACTGCTATCATGAAGAAAATCAAAACTGTGGCAGTAACGATGCAGTGACCGAAGACGCTGCGGACTTTGTTACATTATAAGATGGCGAAAACTGACTTTCGTAAGTTCTTCCTGTGATCCTCCGAACGATATCTGTTCCATTTCTAAAGTCCATGTTGTCCGCCAGAGTTTCGTTCAAAGCGCGAGCGTAGACACTAACGGCATCGTACAGATAGGCTGCATAGACAGGAACCTATGGAGAAAGTCATACGCTGCTAAAGACCTATATTAAACCGTGTGTTTAGTTAAGATTTGATTGTACTGTCATGTTTCAATGTAATCTTACTGCGTTTGTCAGTTTGAATTAATAAAGAAAATTATTATTATTATTATTATTATTATTATTATTATTATTTTATTTTTTATTTTTATTATTATTATTATTATTATTATTATTATTATTATTATTATTATTATTATTATTATTATTATTATTATTATTATTATTATTATTATTATTATTATTATTATTATTATTATTATTATTATTATTATTATTATTATTATTATTATTATTATTATTATTATTATTATTATTATTATCTTCCCTGCTTCACATTGTCTTATCCTGCTTTACATTAACCTACCTAACCCAACAAAGAGTGCTGTACGTTGGTAATCTTACCATACCTAGACTTGTCTTACCATGCCTAACCTACGTTGATCGCTTACCCGAACTTTGAGGTTAACTAGCGGAGGCTTCGGAACGTTGAACGGATCTTCGTAGGAGTAGTTGCGAGCCTTGTCGGCAAATGTTTCGTATTCGCTGTTGCTTGGTTCTCTTGGCATCAGCATCAGCACCGGCGTAAATGCGTCCACCATCTCAGCAACCAATTGGTCCTCATTATCTTCAAAACGATTCAATGTCTCATTAACGTCTCAAGGTCATCTACTCAGGAGCGCTCCTGAGTAGATAACCTTGAAGGGGCGCTATATAAGACCTGTGTAATAATAATAAACACTATATGTGCGAAAAAGTCAGTTACTTATTTAATGTAAGGAGGACAAATCAATAAAGGCAAACAAAGAAGTTGGGCAAACATGGTATAGCATAGCATGTATGCATAGGCGCCGACTTTTGCTTTTGTCTCTGGGTGCATGGGTCCCCCTCCCTTCCCCTTCCCTTGCCCCTTCCTCTCCCGCTCCCTTCCTCTTCCCCTCCCATAAAGTAGGTTCAAGGTTATCTACAACAGTTGCATAGCATCGCTTCAAAATCACAGGCATTCTCTGCGATATCCGAAATATGGCCAGTTGGCATGCTCACTCATCTCATCCTCGGGTGGCATAAAGCAAATGGATCTGCCTTCGGGCAGAGAACTCATCATCAACTCATCATCATCATCATCATCATCATCATCATCATCATCATCATCATCATCATCATCATCATCATCATCATCATCATCATCATCATCATCATCATCATCATCATCATCATCATCATCATCATCATCATCATCATCATCATCATCATCATCATCATCATCATCATCGATATAGCAATGTTGAGCCTGTCGATACATTGCAAAATAGTCGCCGTTGACTGTTGGGTCTAGGGACGACGTTTCTCTATGTTTTATTAACTTATTTAGGTATTCGGTCGTCCATCTAGCGCCATTTCTGATCGTGTTTGCCACGGCACTGCACTGTAAGGTACTTACATTTTTTCAAGTCCCTATTACGTTGCTTGAAGTCGTACGGAGTATCCTGAACGGCTATGACAACGTATTCGCCTTTGTGGTTCAGCCGCAGGGAGTTAATGTGGCGAGTGAAGTCCAGCAGAGCGTGTGGGTCGCCCAGGAAGACGTAGACTGCAACAAGCGAAGGTTGAACGAAATGTAGGCTACGAAAGATTGAGCGAGTGTATGACAATGAAAAGAGGATTGAATGAAATGTACAAAACAATTGAATGAACGTATACGACAATAGAAAGAGCATTGAATAAAATGTACGAAATATTGAGTGAACGTATGACAATAGAAAGAGGATTGAATAAAATGCACATAAAATTTAGTGAATGAATGACAATGGAAAGAGGATTGAATGAAATGTACGAAAGATTGAGTGAATGTATAACAACGGAAAGAGGATTCTATGGGCTTACGTATGAGAGCACGATTAAGGTGGACATGTGCTGAGAGCGCCTCTGAATGGTTATTCTGCGAGAGGCGCTTTATAAATTTCTAGATACAATACAATACAATGGTTGCCAAATGGATGCAGCGCTTGGCCTGTAACGCGGAGAGCTCGGGTTCGAGTCGCCACTAAGGGTCACTGTGTAGGTACCTTGAGCAAGTCCTTCACTCACAGTTGCTCAGCGCCATCGATGTTCTGTCGAATGGTCGTGTATGCACTTCTGAATTTTGAGGAGGGCATTTTCAAACACAGTTGTATTTATATTATTGTATTGCATTGTAAATTGAAAAAGATAGTAGATTAAAGTAGAGCAGAGTGTAAGAGAAGTCAGGAGAAGGTGAGAGAGGAGAGTAGAGAAGGGAAGAGAAGAGAAGCAGAGTTATAGTGGGGAACGAGACATGGGCTCAGTGGTGAATAAAGAGGGAAGTTACAGGCAGCGGTGAATACATAATTAACGGTGAAAGGTAGATAGAATGCATGGGTAGAAGGTGGTTGTAGTAGGTTAAAACAATAGAAACACAAGAAACGAAAAGGGAAAGCAGTCGAAAAGACCGAGTGGTTTTGAGAGACAAGAGTGATGAAGTGATACAGCTGCTTCACTGAGTCTCACGCATTACGTTTACTTTAGAGACCCGGAGTCTCCTCCTAAATCACAACTCTCCATCTCGAACTGTAGCACAGAAATTGCTATGTATATGTCGTTCGTGGCAGACGTTGACCAGGCAGTGGCTGGGGGGGGGGCTCTCTTCGGCTACAATCAACTCGACGCATTCAAACGAAGACACATGAACGACTGTTTGTCTCACGCTTGTGATAGCTCTGCGTCTGTGCGTGGCCCGCGTCTCTCTGTCTCTCTGTGTCTCTCTCTGTCTTTCCCTGTCTCTGTCTCTGTCTGTCTGTCTGTCTGTCTGTCTGTCTGTCTCTCTCTCTCTCACACACACACACACACACACACACACACACACACACACACACACACACACACACACACACACACACACACACACACACACACACACACACACACACACACACACACACACACACACACACACACCCCGTCTACTTTAGTCCTGTTTGCTATATATGAGTACACTTGCGTAAACTTGTCCAAAATATGGGTGGGGGGTTATTCATTCTAGTGCCCGTACACTTGTTGCATTGGGTGTACAGTCCATCTCAGTTATTGGGAGGGCACATGCCCGGCTGCCCCCCCCCGAGTCTACGCCTATGCATGTGTAAATAGTATTTATATATTGATATATATCTGTTCCGTTGATGCTGTATGTCCACGTCTTGCTCAGTCTCTCTCGGTCTTGTCCTCTACCTCTGCCTCTCCTTGTTTACGCTTTGTGTCTCTGGTCATCCGTCTCAGACCCCCAGACGTCTGTGCCTCCTATTCCGTCTCTCCTTCTGCCTCTGCTCCATGTGACCCCCCCCCTCCCATATGAATGTGGCCCAATTACCCATCCACCTACTCTTGCCCACGCTCTTTCAGACGATCAAGGAAGCGTATACGCATCGTATCGACTCGGATGTTCGTCTCTTTCAACTGCACCACATGTATATTTCTCCCGTGTACCACCCGGGGTATTCTATCGAAATGAAATCATAAAAGGTGCAGTGGGGGCCGCCCCTTGTGTGAACAGCGCAAGCGGACCAACGATGTCACGCCGCTTCTGTCATTACATTTGACTCAGGATTCACAACAAAATGCCCTCCCTTGATAAGCTAGTCCACAGTTCAATAACTCGGTTACGCAGTTGGTTTCCGCTATGCATCGCCCTCGGCTTATTCCAGCATCAATTTCAACCGCCGAAGATAATGTCTGATTTATTAGAACCTGTTGCTCGGTATCAGTCGCTCTTTGGTCCTCTGACAATCAGATATTGGTATTGATGCGGCATTATTAGACAACCATCTGACTTGACGCAGGGCCCGTGAACAAGCTATTGCTCTGCGCTTTGCTTTCGAAAAGTGCTTTGAAAGTGTCTATATTACGGATTTTGAGAAACTATGACAGATGCCTTGCGAAGTCTAAAAGAACAAGAACACCGTCATGCAACGAATTATAGTGTTTGTCTATAATATAGGATATAGTCAGTATTATCGATGCAGTTCACGTCCCAAACCAACGGAGAGTTGTTGAACGGAGAGCTGTTGAAGTGACTTCCATCTTCAAAATTGCTGTTCAGTCACATCTAATAAACCCAGGGGCGTCTATCCCCCCTAAGTCATTGGAGCAACTTCCCCTTCCCCTCTTCTTCCGCCCTTCCCCTTCCTTCCCCCCTAAAATGGTGGCACACACATTGACAGATCTCCCCCCCCCCTATTTCGTGGATGGAGTATTTGCTCCAAGGTTTCTATGGTGTAGACGCCCCTGAATAAACCTGCATGGTTCTCCAGGAATATCAGAAGCGGCGTTTGAGAAGATTTTAGATCTCGGTTGATGGATCTGAGCCAATCAGTCTGTCACCTTCCTTGTTCCACAATTCTCTTTTGTTTGATCCCCTGCCTGGTCGGAAGAGCTGCCGACGAGTTTCTCCCGAGATGGCGCTTTACAAATTTTCACTTATGTTATGTTATGTTACCTTGTGTTAACTTATGTTATTCCATCTTATGCCATCTTATGTTATCTTCTGTCATCTTATGCTGTCTTATGTTATCTTATATTATGTAATCATTTCAATTGGTTGCCTATGCTTTTGACTGTGAATTCCTTGATTAGTGTTATACAGGCTCAATTGCTTTAATCAGTAAACTTGGTCATTACCTAGCAAAACAGGAATAATGATAAGAAAACTAACGATGCTTATGATGATGATAGCAAAAATAATCATAAAAAAATAGTAGTAGCAATAATAATGATGATGATAATAATAACAGTAATAGTAGTAGTAGTTGCAGTTGTAGTAGTAATAAACCACAGAGTAGGCCTACTTGTTAAAAGCGGCCACCGTTTGATTCCAGGGACGTCATTTCGGTGGGGGCAGAGGGGCCCATTTGCCCCTAATTTTTGAAAAAAAAGGAAAAGAATGGAACAAGAAAATGAGGAAGAAGAATGGGGTAAAAATGAAAAAAATTATATTAAAATTCAGGGAATTATTATATACTATTGACAAAACTAGAGTTTGCGTAGCGTTTTTCACGTTTTTTGCAACTACGTTTAAATAAATTCATCAAAACCTAATTATATTAAGTGACAATATGCACACTGCTAATTTTGAAGAAACACCAAAAGAGTGAACAAAATTTCGTCAGCTCTTTTTTTTACCAGATCGGTTCAAAAGTATCCCTTGCTCCCACCACGCCCACCTGTCCAACAAGATCGCCGCCAGTGCCAAGTTTCCCCCAAAAAATACTCAAATAACATCCCTCCCTCTGGCCCCCGAAAAAGGTGAAATGACGTCCCTGGTTGATTCCTTTTACGTTGCGATGACGTCACTTGACCTCGTGAACTTTAGAGATCAGGTTCTGTTGCATTCAGATTTTCAGTGAAACCGTTTCACGTTAAACGGTTACAACCGTTACATGCATCAACAAGAAGCGTCTTTTTAAAATTCCGTGCCATGTAATACTGACGGACAGTGACTTACTTCTGGCTTTCTCGTTGGTCTGCTCGACAAGTGACACCATAGGAATACCATCACTTGCTATGTAGGGCTCGGGATAGTAATGAACATTGTTGATGGTGATGTGGTTGGCTTTGGCCAGGGTGGACAGGGTGGTGGCCGCCTCTCGCCACTTGGACGTGTTGCCGACGATGGCCGTGTAGCTGGACCAGGAGAAGTTCGTCATCAGCGAAATGATCGACTTAGAGACTTTGGATGTTGACGGAATCGTTCGAACGAAGGTCGGAAATATCTGGCGATTGGAGGTCACTGACTCACTACACGACTAAGCAGTGAAAGACAATCAGAAGATCAATCAAATGAGTCGGTCAATCAATCTATTCAATCAACTGGTCTGACAAAATATGAACGTTGCGTCAAATTATCAGCTAAATAATCAACGAACTATCGAAGGAATTAACGAACCACCGAGCGAATGAAAGAAAGAATGGATGGATGAATGAATGAATGAATGGTGAATGAATAAAGGAATGAATGAATGGGAAAATGAATGGATGAAGGAATGAATGGATGAATGAATGAATGAATAATGGATGGATGGACGGACGGACGGAGAGATCGATAGATGAATAAATGAATGAATGAATCACCCAAACGATCAGTCAGACATAAAATAAATAATTGATTGATTCTTGAAACAATCAATCATGCAATCAGTCAGCCTGTCAAAGCAATCCTGCAATCATTTTCAGATCAACCGATCACTTCAACAAACACTTTCATATCTGTCCAACTAACTAATCAGTCAATCGATTAATCGATCTGCCAATCAAACATTCGACCATCAAGGTGCTATGTACCCCCCTAGCATACCTCCATCAACTAGACCCACATTTTGTTCAGAGGAGACCTGTTGAGCACTAAAGACACTAAATCTAAGGTCCGAAGACCGTGTCCATTCACCATCCGACATCCGGTTTCTCGGTTCAACATGGAACTGTTAATTCCACCCGAGTTCAAGATCCAGCAGAGATGAAAGGGGTTCTCACGTTTCCAGTTTCCGTCAGGTCACGTCCGGGTCAACCACCCCGAGGACCGTGGACAGAATCATCTGCATCGCTATGATTACCCAATATCGGATATCGCGGTTACAATATCTTGCCTCTAGAGGACGCTGTCAACGCGTCAAACCTGACCATAGGTGGCACCACAATTTCCGGAAATCTTGACGTAATCAGGAAATCGTTTCTGACGGATAATCCCGTCATCTAGCGGTCGGCGTGTATATATATATATATATATATATATATATATATATATATATATCGTTCTCAATGTAAGGAAAGCTGCTGACGTAAGCAACCCGTGCGTCTCCAAAAAGTATCACTCTGCCTTCGCCGAATTACCACCTCCGACAAACTACTCTACGCAATGGA
Organism: Allolobophora icterica; assembly: GCA_963556255.1. NCBI lineage: Eukaryota > Metazoa > Annelida > Clitellata > Crassiclitellata > Lumbricidae > Allolobophora > Allolobophora icterica. Next base: position 84,993,387 of record OY744603.1, on the reverse strand, counting down.
TGTGGGCGTCCACTAGCCTCTGATTTAGATGCTCTCCGGTTCGACGTAGGAAAGTCGACTTAATTATATAGCGCCTTGATTCTATGCGCATATTCGAGTCACCACTGATCTAGGTCTTAATAGGTCGTCGAATAATTTCCATTTCAAGTCTTTACAAACAAACCCAACCGACAGTCTTTTCCGATTGTCTAGGAGTCCGTTCTTTCATTCATCCGTTCGTTCGTTAGTTCTGTCCATTAAGAATTTATGATGGTTCATTAATTCATTCGTTCTTTCGTTCGTTCCATCGTTCTTTTAAAGTGATTCGTTCGCGCATCGTATATGCGCTTATTCACTCGATCATTCATCATTTATTCACTCGAGCATTCGTTCGTTTAGTCACTCGATCATTTGTTCCTATATTCACTCGATTATTCAATCGTTTATTCAATCAATCGTTTATTCATTCAGGTGTTTATTCATTCAATTGTTTATTCATTCAATTGTTTATTCATTCAATTGTTTATTCATTCAATTGTTCATTCATAATTTCGTCCCTTGTTCATTCGTTTGTTTGTCTATACGTCTGTTTGTTCATTCACCCGTTTGTGTCACCTTTCATTCAATCATTCATTCGTTCATTCGTTATTTCATTCGTTCAGTTATTTGCTCACGTGTTCGTTCATTGTTTCTCATTCATTCATTCATTCGTCTGTTTACGCAGTTGTTCGTTCATTCATTCAGTCCATCATTTCTTTCACTCGAGTCTGTCTAGAATTTCCGTCTGCTCTTGTTTGTTCATCGATGACGTTTCACTTCAGTCCATCTTCGTCATCGTTTCTTCCTGCCTTTCGAACCGTCCCTTTCCGCTTGGTGGCGCTTCACTGCGACATTTGCATTCGGTCAACAGCTCGTCTCTCCCCTCTTAGTCCCTCCCTCTTCTCACCCTCGATCAGCTGAATAGGTTGGGCGAGATGGTGGCTGGTCGGTGACCGGGTGTTCTCACGGTTGCGAAGGAAGGCGGTGTGATGATGTTGGGGTGAGACAGGCACGCGGTGCTTCATCTCAAGTGCGGATTTGCAACGCAGCTTCAGCAGCAGATAAGAGATGGATGGAGAGGCAGAGAGGAAAGGCAGAGGTGAACAGAGAGAGACAGAGAGAGAGAGAGAGAGAGAGAGAGAGAGAGAGAGAGAGAGAGAGAGAGAGAGAGAGAGAGAGAGAGAGAGAGAGACAGACAGAGAGAGAGAGACAGACAGAGAGAGAGAGAGAAAGAAAGAGAGAGAGAGAGATAGAGAGATAGAGAGATAGATAGATAGATAGATAGATAGATAGAGAGAGAGAGAGAGAGAGAGAGAGAGAGAGAGAGAGAGAGAGAGAGAGAGAGAGAGAGAGAGAGAGAGAGAGAGATGGAAGAAATGGAAGAAAAGATAGGCGGTCAAAAGGGGCGACACTAGAGGAAGGGCAGAAGCAGAGAAAGAAGGAGGCAGAGGCAGAAAACAAGGAGAGGGAAGAACAGAGGCTGAGGAATTAAAGCAGACAGAGGAGATGACAGAGACAGAGGCAGTGAAAGAAGAAGAGATACAGAGAGAACAGAAGGAAAAGGACAGGCAAAGAGGAGACACAGGTTGAAGCAGAAGAAGAGACAGCTAGAGAGAGAGACAGAGGCAGAGAAAGAGAAGACAAATGTGGAAGAAGTAGCAGAGGGAGAGATATAGGTGACTTAATCTCGATTACATTAGCTTACATCGGATCAGAATAAACTAGACCGGTGAATAGTTGAATACAGTACAAATCAGGGTGGATCAGATCGAGAAATTGTTGACTGACGTTCTTAACTTTGGCCGTTAACATAGCGCAAGAAGAAGAAGACCACGGTCACCTGATCCGATTCCACTGATTAACTGGAGCATAAATCTCCTCGGCAGATACGTAGTTACACCGATGCTTGCTCTGTGCGAAGAACTGGAAGATGCAGCGGTGGGTGGATTGGGACCGACTGAGAGAGAGGAACAGACAGACAGAGTGAGAGTGAGAGTAAGAGAGAGATCGACAGATAGAGAGACAGCCAGAGAAAGATATATATAGATAAAGAGAGGTACAAACAGAGACAGACAGACAGACAGAGACAGACAGACAGACAGAGAGACAGAGAGACAGAGAAAGAGAGACAGAGAGAGAGACAGACAGAGAGAGACAGAGACAGCCAGAGAAAGATATATATATAAATAGAGAGAAAGAGAGACAGACAAACATACATACAGATATATAAATATAAATAAACATATATGTATATACATGGAGACAGGGAGAGAGTTAGAAAGAGAGAGAGAAAGGGAGAGCGAGAAAGATAGAGAGAGATACAAACAGAGACAGAGAAGAAAATATGAGGTACGAAGGGAGACGGGGGGGGGCTGCCGAGGTGGGTAGTGGGATAGAGCAGACGATGGTTGATTTGCTTTAGAAAAGGACAAACAGAGACAGAGAAGGAAAGCTGAGGTAGGAAGGGTGACGGGGGCCTACCGAGGTGGGTAGTGGGATGATGCAGACGATGGCTGATTTGCTTTAGAAAAGAACAACAGTAGACCAAAGCGTAATGTATCAGACGACGAGAATTGAATTAGAATGCAGGCTAATAAATGCGATAATGCCAATTGACGTCGTTTGCTGCATTTCCAAAATAGTATATAATGTAATTCAGCAGAAGATTTATTATGCGCCCTTTTAAAGTGGACGTCTGGTGCATGATCCTTATTTGTCTATAGTAACACAACCAGTGTAAGCTAGAGGCAGACACTTTGGATGACCATGGGCAAGCTCATATCACAGTCCGTGTAATGCTGAGGCAGACACTTTTGGTTACCTTGGGCATGCACTTTCCTACATTACCAGCGTCCTATCCACAGTGGATATATCTGCCAGTTTACCTGCCTGACTTTGGAGCTGGACTTATAACTGAAGCGAACAACAGCCATGTTGTTTCGTACAATTCACCTTCAAATATCCTTGTCCCTAAGAATAGCTTTTGTCGACGTTGAAGAAATCACGAGATTAGGGTAGGATTAGATTAGGCCTAAGTGAAAGTGATCAATTGACAATGTTCGGTTTGCATAGAACCTGCTGCGTTATTTGCTGGAGTGACTGCAGAGACGGAGTAACAAGAACAGCCTATCGTATGTTCAGTCGAATCTGTAGAACGTTACCTCTGCATCTGAGACATTGCCAAGAGCTCTGCACATGAGACATTGTCAGGACTTCTCCACATGAGACATTGCCAGAACCTCTGCACACGAGACATGGCCAGGACCTCTGCACATGAGACATTGTAATAGCTTCTTCCTATTTTGTATATTGGATCCTTCATCGTTAACTCTGGCTACGATCAGATGGATTATTCTTATGACTCTTAGCCTTCTTGCCACATCGATCACTCCTAGTTTTTCTGAATGGAAAACAGAAGGATGTATGGAGAATGTAAATTTGTCGGAGAGAACCGAAAACTGAGTCTGTAAAGCGAAGATTCAGGAGGATGTCTACAGTTATTATGTTAACCGACAAAAGAATGACTCCAATTACAGGACTGAATAGCGACGCAAATCAATCTCTGTCGCTTTCTCTTTGCATGCGTCAATTTGTATGTTCCTGTGTCTGTGTATCTGTATCTCTATCTATTTATACATTCATTAGTTTTAAGCACACAATATGCAAGACATAAAAACACCGAGAGCAACATCATAAAAATATCCTTATCATAGATTATTATACTATTATTATATAATGATAATTATTATTAATAATATCATATTATTAGTCTCCTTATATTATTAATACCATTATTAGTACAGTTATTATTATTACTGTTAATTAGATGCTTCTGTAGCACCGGTGTCTAGTGCACAAGGCATCAACCGATGGCGCAACAAAAACGATGCAGTAATGAGGTCAATACCCAGAAGGTCAGGCCACTGGAACACAGAGACAGCTAATTGCAGAAGCCAACTAGAAAAGGTGAATAACAAAGACCGAAATAACACATTACAATCAGCATTGTAAGTCAGAAGAAGACAATACGTCCAGCTGTTATAATAGGTCTAATTATGTCTTCGTCTATTACACTATCCAGGACACTGCGTAATGATACAACCGTACCAAATGCGCTAATTAGGCTAATTAGGCTGATTTGTTAGCATGTTTACTATTGTTTAGTTTTATAGTCATTTTTCATTTGCTCGCTTGCTACATTCTGGCTAACGTTAATGAGATATGTGCAGAGGCATCTATCCCCCTAACACTAAGTCATTGGAGCAACTTCCCCTTCCCCTTGTTCCTCCCCTCCGCCTTCCTTCCCCCAGTTAATAGTGGCACACACACACTGACAGATCTCCACCCCCCCTATTTCTTGGATGGAGCATTTGCTCCAAGGTTTCTATGGTGTAGACGCCCCTGGATGTGTGCGTGGTGAAAGGTCAAACTTGTACGCTGAATTCTGAATCCATGTTGCATTACATTACATTACAAAGTGTTACGTCTGCTGTGCTTTTCTGCTTTGAAGTGATACTACACCAGGGCCTTCAAAGTTTGGGTCAATAAGTTTAAAGTAATTAACTGAGGCTTGTTTACGACTATGAAATTTCCAAGAACAACAAGGCTATTTGTTGGTACAGTAGGAATTGCTCTGAGCTCAATCTGTAATCTATACAAATCTTACGTTAGATGAAACGAATTCGCTATGTCCAAATAATCCACAGTAGATTGAAGTTATATGTTCTAAACTGATAGGATTCGCAACTGAAACCAATTCAGTTGCTCGTAATGGCCCAAAGATTATCTGAAATGCCTTAAAACGGCTGGCAATGTTCTAGAGATTCACTCTCAGCCCCAGTGGGAAGGTAGCATAACTGAAATATTATTAAGGGGTTTCCTATTTTATAATTGTAATCGAACATTTATAAAAAGCGCCACTCAACGATTCAGAGGCGTTCCTAACCTAAATTAGTACTATCACTAACAAATAAAATGGACTTCAGGCGTTTCCGGAACAGAGGAAGAGAAAGACCGAGGAGCTCAAGCCGCAATTCCTGCGGTCCGCTGCGCAAGACGATTCCAATTAGAGGGGCCAACATAAGCAAAACTTCTACAGAGCATGCGGGGAACAACCAGAAGACCTCTGGCGGCCGAGCGGAGAGTGGAGCGATCAGGGAGTGCAGAGACCGAGGTACAGAAGTTAGGGTGAGTAGCGTCACATCCTGTCACGTAGTATCTCAATTTAGTATCTCGCTTGTCCTGGGCTGTCCTTCCAATCAGTTGTTGCCGTTAATTGGCTGCAGTGCGAGTGTGGTTCCTTGTGCGATTATATCAAAGCGAAGCAAAGCCTCGGGCGTATCCTGTACTTGACATATCTCTGGATCATATTTTCAGAAGCTTCGGTCGGAAGGATATTGTTTTCGGTCGGAGGGATATTCGTTGGCAAATGTGGAATGGGTTTCTGAGGGAAATTGAGACTTAGCTGTCAGGAAACGTCGACAGAGAAATGAGTAGACAGAGGGCAGAAACACCAGAAGACATGTGAGACAAAATGAGACGGACAGAGTGGAAGAGAAGAAGACATATAGACATCGATACACACATACTAACAGAATGATAGAGATCCAGGCAGAAACAAACAGATACAGACATAGATAGACGGGGCTACACGTAGACAGACAGGAACAGGTATACAGATAGAGATAGACAAAGGTATAATAGGTCTATAGAGACAGAGAACGGCATAAATAGAGATAGACGTGGATAGAAGTACAGATAGATAGGCAGAAATAGACAGAGGCATAGATGACAGTATGAGGAACACATGGACGCATAACAGCGCAGAGGTCGAAAAGGGGTTAGATGAGGTGGGTTTACCATTCCGGTATATAAGTTGGAGGCACAGATGCTAACATAGGGGCCATAAGCGGGTGCCTCTCCCGCTGTATTCATTCAGTCATTCATTCGTAAATATATTCACATGTCCAATTGTCCATCTGCTAATTCTTGCATCGCTATTAGGAAGAGCTTATTCAAGAGCACCAAATAGCACCTTTTATGCATTCGTCTGTGTACCTAGCCTTTTACAACCCCACATATGAAAGGGCTGACTACGGATTGGTCAAGAGCCGCTAATTTCGCGCCGATAATGCTCCTGTGTCACTCTAAGTACGTACGAATGAATGAACGTATATCACATGACTTTAAAGTATTTATATAATTATGTATTATATGCATGTATATATGTATGTATGTATCTAAGTGTGTATGTATGTATGTATGTATGTATGCATGCATGTATGTATGTATGTATGTATGTATGTATGTATGTATGTATGTATGTATGTATGTATGTATGTATGTATGTATGTATGTATGTATGTATGTATGTATGTATGTATGTATGTATGTATGTATGTATGTCTATGTCCATATTACCATTTTTTGCTAAGTTCCTGGATAAGGTAATGCATGATAGGCTTAGCTCCTTCATTAATAAAACTAAAGCTCGTATACATCCCTCTCAGCATGGGTTCAGGTCTGGGCACTCTACATTCATGGCGCTGATTGACATGGAGGATAAAATTTCCAAAGCGCTTGATAACAACGAATATGCAGTAGGGATATATATATATATATCGATGTAGCCAAGGCATTTGATTCTGTAGATCATGACATATTAATAAAAAAAGAATAATTTCGGAATTAGGGGGAACACGGTTATATGGTTCAAAAGTTACCTAGAATCACGTATACCCAAATAGTAAGTTGCACTGGCGCCTATACTCACAACCGGGAATAATTTCCTCGGGGGTGCCTCAGGGGTCCAACCTAGGACCTCTACTGTTCTTATTATATATAAATGACCTTGCCCAGATTTCTACTTCTCTTTATTTTGTTCTCTTCGCAGATGATACCAGCATTTTTCATTCTGATACCTCTTGGACTAACCTTATGGAATCTGTTAATGCTGAGCTTAACAAAGTCAATGATTGGTTTATTGCAAACAAATTAACACTCAACATAAATAAAACTAATTACATAATTTTTTAATCTTACAGGAAATCAAGCCCATAATTGGAGAACTATCCATTAACAACGAACCTATCACCAAGGTGGACTCTACTAAATTTCTAGGTGTATTTATAGACCATCATCTGAGTTGGAGGGATCATATAAATTATATATCCTTAAAAATTGCAAAAAATATTGGAATACTCTCCAGAGTTGCAAAATTGCTTCCTAAAAATATCAGACTGAGCCTATACACCTCGCTAATTCTTCCTTATCTCTCCTACTCTAACTTAATATGGGCCTCAAATTACGATTCTCCTCTACAACGTCTGGTAATATTACAGAAAAGAGCAGTCCGAATGATAGTGGGGGCGGGTCGAACTGATCATTCTAAGCCAATATTCAAGGACCTAAATCTCCTAAACCTCAAACAAATTAATACCTTGCAAACTGCTCTACTGCTATACTCCTACAGTCATAATTTGCTACCAGCCTCCTTTGAAGGATATTTTACCATAAATTCAAAAATACATGAACATTATAATACTACAGGTGCTGAACTCTATCGACCTACTAAAGCTCGAACCAATCTGAGAAGGTTCAGCATCAAGTCAGCTGGTCCGCGAATATGGAACTCTATACCAATAGAAATCAGAAATGCGAAAAATAAGTTTACATTTCAAAAAGAGCCTAAGAATATTTTTAATTAATGAATGATTTATCCCGCGTTATTTGCGTCCTTATGGCAACTATCAACAGCAGAGTTTAACGTATGAGTCTGTGTCCTTGCATCATTTTTACTCCGTTGAGTATGTAGAGTCCCAGTTAGGACTCACCGAAGCCAATTGTGTTAGGCTTCCCTTTGGGTTAATTTTTATTTATTTTTTTACTTTCATTCCTAGCGTTATTAGTTAAACTTAGTTAAGAACTTAGTACGCAGTTTATCTAAATTCATGCTTACTAAATCGTGTATCCGATAGTGGAGCTTTTCAGTTCCCATCACTTGAATTATGTAATAGAAATGGCAGGGCTTCTCTGGTTAGCGGGACTTCCATCCCTTTAGGGTTACCCTTTGCTATTCGCGACTACCAATGATACTAAATGTACTGTTGACTAAATTTATATGACAATATGTGAGTATAAAACTTTTTTTGATTTTCTGAATGCTATCAAGTGCCTTCTACTGTCAATTTGACTTATAACAGTGAGTAATTATTCTAGGCAACTTACATTTTTTGGTGTTTACTTGCTGTAACATTGTCGTGAATATCAATAAAGATCTATTGATTGATTGATTGATTGATTGATTGATTGATTGATTGATTGATTGATTGATTGATGTATGTATGTATGTATGTATGTACGTACGTACGTACGTACGTACGTATGTATGTATGTATGTATGTATGTATGTATGTATGTATGTATGTAATCGTAATCTCCAATTTTCTAAAGCGCCACTGTAAAGCTGAGTGCAAAGCACCAGCTTATTCACGAGTGCTGCGACGTATCCGAGGGGTTGTCCAGAGATCGATGTCCATTGGTGGTCCGAGTACGATTTCCAGAGAGAGACCAGAGAGAGGCAGAGCAGCTGTTACGGCGGGTTTCGTTGAGGACGAGAAGGCTTGGAGGGCAGAGGATCAGATGGATCAGGGTTGGAATTCTTGAAGAGATGAGTCTTCAATTTGGAGTGGAGCCTGTGGGGTGATGAGTAGAGGAGCCCGAGGTAGATGACGGTGAGTTAGTGGCGGTATTGGTGTAGGAACTGAGAAAATGCGGAATTCGATGGGAAGTTCGTTCCAGAGTTGAGGTGCAGTGTGGGATATGGATCGGTTGGAGAACCTGAGGCGAGTAGTGACTGGGGACGGGAGAGAGTGAGATAGCAGGATGAACGGGTAGACCTGGGTGGCTGGATGGTGAAGAGTTCGTGAAGGTACTTTGGCTGGGAGTATTGTAGTGTGCTGTAGGTTAGGGACAGGACTTTGAAGTAGATGCGCTCTGGGATTTTCAGCCAGTGCGGTGAATTATGAACGGAAGAATTTTGGATGAGTTGTAGATGCTCAATTTGGGTAGGTTGGAGGTTAAGGAAAAAGGAATTACAGTAATCAAGCTGAGAGTGGACAATGGAGGTAGCGATAGTGGATGCAGTTTTAAAGTCAAGCATGGGTCGAATGCGGCGGAGATCACTAATATGCATGAAGCAGGTGCGCGAGAGGCTGCAGATGTGATTAGAGAAGGATAGATGTGGATCAAAGGTAACGCCAAGATTGCGTACAGGTGAGTCGGAGGTGAAAGCGAGAGATGAAGAGCTGATGGGTAAGTGTATGGAAGGGTCAGGGATTTTTTATCTGATCTGGAAGTCTAAGGATAATAAATTCATTTTTGGCAGGGTTGAGGCAGAGGAGGTTGGAGGATATATCCATTTAGATATTAGGTTGACCACATCGAGTAGTTGAACAATGGAGGTGGAGAAAGAGCTGGGGGAGAGGGATATGAAGAGTTAGGTGTCGTCTGCATACAGATGGTGGTCAACAGAGGAAGATTTTAGTAGATGGCTCAGAGGTGTAGTGTAAAGGATGAAGAGAAGTGGCCCTAGGACGGAGCCTTGAGGAACACCACAAGAGAGTAGGAGGGGTTGTGACGAGTGGCTGGAGGCTTTAACAGAGAAGGAGCGGGAAGATAAGAAAGACTGGAACCAAAGTAGAACATTGCCAGAGACGCCAAACCAAGAGGACAGCCGTAGAATTAGTTCGTGATCTATGGTGTCGAAAGCGGCAGAGATCATAAGAAATGTCGAGGAGACAGAGACAGGAAACTTGCTGTCACTTACAGCAGATACCAGTTTATTATACAGAGAGACAAGCAGAGTTTCTGTGGAGTGGTGTTTAGTAAAACCAGATTGGTGATGGTTGAGGAGTGAGTTACAAGAAAGGTAGTCAGAGAAGTATGTGTATGTATGTAGGCTCTAAATGTGCATGTATGTGTGTGTATGTATCTGGATATTTATGTAGCGCATTTCGACAGCCTCTCAAAGGCGCGAAACAATCACTGTCGTCTCGACTCTAGAGCGATGTATCCTAAGATAAGCTGCAAATGTTTATTGCGCTGCGTCAAGTGAAGAAGCGTAGCAACCGTTAAGACGAGACGGCGTTGGACACAACTGGCCACACGCCTTCATACGCCGAGGCAAAGAAATATGGAGTTGCTAGCACTTTATACTCATGACTGCTTCTCAGGCTAGCTTAAGGGACTGTTCTTCTTCTTCTTTTCTTTCTCTTTGAAGTAGTGTAAAAAAACACACATAGGCCTAAATTGAGGATAAAATGTTTTAAAACTAAGTTTAATATTTTCAGCGTGCAATTGAATATCAGCTATGCTACCATTATTAAACGATATTGCATCTCATTAGCCTGCATTGTGTCACATTACATAGCAACTCCCTTATTTAACCAGTCTGTACAAGGATGCGGTGTGTCAACCTCATTATGTAATAAGCGAATATAATAATAATAATAATAATAATAATAATAATAATAATAATAATAATAATAATAATAATAATGATAATGATAATGATAATAATAATAATAATAATAATAATAATAATAATAATAATAATAATAATAATAATAATAATAATAATAATAATAATAATAATAATAATAATAATAATAATAATGAATAGGGCCATTCCGGACTTTTTATATGTTACATTAATTAATATTGAAGTCCCTGAGGGATCCTGTATACCTCGGGGCAAAAAAATAATAATAACTTATTATTAACTTTACTTATTTTAATTAATATTTAAGTCCCCGAGGGGTCATATGTACCTTGGGGCATAAAAGAGAATAATATTAATAATAATCACATTGGGACAGGCCAGTCCTTGAGGCCGTCAGATAAAAGCTGTTTGACACCGCAGTCGATGAAGCCGACCGGGCACGTCTCAGGGCGAGGCAGGCGTCGCACACCGGTGACTGGCTTCTGGCCCTGCCTTTGGCGGCCTGCAACCTCGGACTTGACGATGAAGCCATAAGAGTCGCTGTGGGCCTTAGACTGGGTTCTGCATTATGCGAGCCACACAAATGCCAGTGCGGAACCATGGTTACAGCGAGGGGCACACATGGCCTTTCCTGCCCATCTGGATTTGGCCGAATCGCTAGACATGGCTACATTAACGATCTAATATGCCGAAACTTGACGAAAGGCGGCTTTCCATCATTGAAAGAACAGCCTGGCCTATCTAGAACCAATGGGAAGAGACCCGACGGCCAGGCTCTCATTCCATGGGGGGCAGGTAAAAGCCTTGTCTGGGACGCCACTGTGGCCGACACTCTGGCGGCTTCATACATCCAAGATACGGCGAGCATGGCAGGCGCAGCGGCTGAGATAGCGGCGACAAGGAAAGTCTTAAAGTACAGCAACCTTCAGCCCACACATATTTTCATCCCGGTGGCAATTGAAACTCTGGGACCAATGAATCATGAAGGCATGTCGTTGATAGCAGATATAGGCAGGCATCTGACCAACATCTCCGGAGATAACAGGGAAACAAGCTTTCCTGTTTCAAAGCTTGTCAATTAGGCCCTATTATTCAACGCTTTAACGCAGTCGCGCTCTTAAGTTGCTTTACCATATCGCAGCAAAAACTCGCTCGGCGGTTCCAGGAATATTTTTTTTCTTTTATATGTTTCCGGACAATTTTTTATCTACCTGGGGAAAAACAACAACAACAACAACAACAATAATAATAATAATAATAATAATAATAATAATAATAATAATAATAATAATAGTGATAGTAACTGTAATAATAAATTATGATGATGATGATGATGATGATGATAATAATAATAATAATAATAATAATAATAATAATAATAATAATAATAATAATAATAATAATAATAATAATAGTGATAGTAACTGTAATAATAAATTATGATGATAATAATAATAATAATAATAATAATAATAGTGATAGTAACTGTAATAATAAATTATGATGATAATAATAATAATAATAATAATAATAATAATAATAATAATAATAATAATAATAATAGTGATAGTAACTGTAATAATAAATTATGATGATAATAATAATAATAATAATAATAATAATAATAATAGTGATAGTAACTGTAATAATAAATTATGATAATAATAATAATAATAATAATAATAATAATAATAATAATAATAATAATAATAATAGTGATAGTAACTGTAATAATAAATTATGATGATGATGATGATGATGATGACGATAATAATAATAATAATAATAATAATAATAATAATAATAATAATAATAATAATAATAATAATAATAATAATAATAATAATAATAATAATAATAATAATAAAACCTAATATAATAAAATAATATAATCTAATCCTCTGATTTATGTAGCGCTGCGATTTAATATGAAAAAGCACCTTGTAGAAGCCGAGCCTCGCTTCGTCGAACGTATACAGCACGGATTGGAAAAGGTCAGCAGAGAATCATGGTGCTAAATGAATGACGACAGCTGTTACGTGTCACCCCCGACTGAACAAAGCCTCATGACAACAGCTGTTACGTTTCACCCCAGCGGAATAAAGCCTGATGCACTCAGACGTATAATTTGGGAATTCAGCCTCGACCGCGAGAGACCGTCGTGGATCCTATTCAAACTGCGGTTCATACATCCGCTGAATATATCCGGTGAATAGAAAGTTGATATGTTTTTCTTGGTTTAGTTTTTAAATGATAGCACAGAGGAAAAAGATGTTTACGAGTCGAAGAAGTCAAGTCTGGTCACGATTTAGAACGTGGCGCAATCTGCCTTCCCTCTGTTGCCGCCTAATCAGCCAACTGTACTCGTCAGTTTATATAGCGCTTGTATCGGAACAAGCTATACAGGAGCGCTCCATAGCTTTTCTGGCTTTGATCCTGTTCAGACATGAACAGGCGTTGGCTTTGGTCCTGTTCAGACATGAACAGGCTCAAACCATGAACGAACTCTGAATAAGCATCAGGATCTTTCATGAACAGCCATGATCGTGTGATAGGTAATAAATTGAATGGATATTATTTTGTCCACTGTAAAATT
>OY744603.1:84967772-84975272 GCA_963556255.1 Allolobophora icterica | reverse complement strand
GATGATGAAGACCACGAAAGGTGACAATGGCGGTAAGGAAGACAATGATTATCATGATGATTACGACGGCGATGATGAACATGATGACGACAACAACGACGCAGACGATGACGAGGTAGGTAATGAACATAATGATGATGACGACGATAACTATCATGACGATTATGATATAAATTTCGACGCCAGTAATGCAAGACGCTTTGTTGAAAACTGCGATATATTGACGCTGATGATTAAACAAGCTTTACTGTCACCAAGAATGGCGCCAATGTACACATCATCATCGTCATCATCATTCCCAAGGCGCAAGTGCTCACCAGCAGCTGCATCTTCATCTCTTCGACTCCTACGCTGTCCTCTCGTTACCATCAACGTCCTAACTTCAGAGGCGGCTGTCCTGAGCTCCAACGCACCACACGGTTCTCCACAGAGTGTACCAGTCCACTAGATGAACTGCTTGCTGATCGCTCACTTGACTATGTTATCTGCATGCTGATGACTCTTATCTCTTCTTCAAGAGTTTCATATCGACTTCCTCCTACACCTGCTTGCATCCATGTCTTGTCTCAATGCGTCTGATAAGCTTCTACTGAACCGTCTCATAAGTCAACAGTTGCGCATATTGAATTACAGCAGAGCTCTTCTGTTCCATAGCGAAACACCGTGAAGACGCTACTTTGTCGATTACTGTAGCCAAAATACATTTACTTGAAAACATTATAATGACACGTTAAACAACTGTCAAATGCGATAGCATGCAAAAAGCCATGTTGATCGGAATTTTGGTGGCGTTATCTCCTTTTAGGTCTTCTCTTTTGAGTTGCGGATCTCATAGTCCAGATGATGGATCTCATATCACGCATGCCGGCTCAAACTCACGTCCTACGGCGACCACCGGTTGCATAACCACTGAGTCCTACTGTTACATTCGCTATGTCGTTATGCAAATTTCGAGTTGACTATAACTCGTTTCTCGATGACAAGATTAATATGCAAGCTTACAATTAGTTCGGAATGCCTCATCTTGTGCCATAAGAAACAAATCAAAATTCTGACAAATGGCAACACTCATTTTATATTCGCTGCATATGGACTGAGTTCCAGTTTTTAAAATCTGCCTTACTTTATAAAGCATCGCATTTACATCAGTCAAACTATTTCCTTCCTTGCTGGCTTCTCATGCTCTGTACTGCTACTGCTTTTGCTCTGCACATGTGCTGCTTTTAGCATAGGATATTGACTTTTGCTTATCCGAACGAGGAGGGTACTAGCCTCACGGGTTTTCTGTAATTCGTTCCGCAAATCCTAAGATATAATTCTTTTCCAACCTCAAATCTCATCTTTCCACATGGCTAATCCTCTGTTTGTGTTCTTTTGGTCTTTCTACGCATGCGTTATACGTAAGCTAGACACGTAGTAATAGCAACACAATTAATATCACGCCTTTAAAAATCTCAAACCGTCCAACTGCTCCGAAAAAATCCGATTTAAAAAGAAGAGCAGTCCCTTAAGAAAGACTGAGAAGTAAGCACGAGTAATTCATTGTTAGCAACTTCATTTTCTTAGCCTCGGTATATGAAAGCGGGTGGCCATCCTCTTCCTTCCCGTCTCATCTTCTCTCCGACAGTGTACGGTCAGTGTACTCATTATAGCTCAGTTGGCCAGAGGGCGCTGGTGAATCAGAAATCTCGAAACAAATTTCTCGGTTAACAATGTAGCACGTTAATAACCCGACCATCACACACTTACGTCTTAGGTGCGCTGAAATTCCGTGCTTAACAGAGTCGAATGCATTTTCTGTACATGTAAGTCTGTTTTAAGAGAATGTCCGCTTCCCCATTACAGTTTTAAGCTTTGTGTTACAGAGTATAAGGTCACATTTCGAAGTGATCGGCAACTGATGTCTTGCCAATTATGATAACAACTGCACGTGGAGATGCCTAAATTGGATCAGCTCAGGACCGTCAACCACCACAACAATCGGAAGCCGACAAATTCCGCAAACGTCGTCTCATCGGAACCGATTTTGATCGACGGATTAATCGCAGGCATTGTCATTCAATCGCGGATTACATCGGATGCAGTAATCGTACCCAATGACCGTCATGTCTGTCTGTCTCTGTCTCTGGCTCTGTCCCTCTCTTTTCCTTTCTCAGTCTCTGTCTCAGTTTCAGGCTCAGCCTCTTTCTCTCTATCTTTTTGTCTTTCTGTCCTTTAGTATGTGTCTCTGTCTGTCTGTCTGTCTGTCTGTCTGTCTGTATGTTTGCATGTCCCTGTCTTTTTTCCATTTCCGTATTCTTTCCATGGGGATGTACAGGTAGGAAAAGGAAGAGGCTTTATCTATCTGCCTCATCTTTATCACGTTTTCGAAGCATTAGCCTGGAAGTACGGATATCGAGGCTTTTAGAGATCAGCTGACAAAGAGCTTTGATTCGGTTCTATTTGAATCTCCTGCAATTCTGAATTTCTGATACCTTTCGTCTCTTTATTTGTCTCTTTCCCTATAGTCACATGGGTCAGTTTCTCAATCTAAACATGTCCTGTCTTCATGCTTCTCTCTCTCTCTCAATCTCTCTCACTCTCTCTCTCACTCTCTCTATCTCTCTATCTCTCTCACTCTCTAACTCTCTCTATCCCTCTCTCTATCTCTCTCTCACACACTCTCTCTCTATCTCTCTCTCTCTCTCTCTCACTCTCTATCTATCTCTCTATCTCACTCTCTCTGACTCTCTCTCTTGCTCTCTCTGACTCTCTCTCTCTTACTCTCACTCTCTCTCTGACTCTCACACACACTCTCTCTGACTCTCTCTCTCTCTCTCTCTCTCTCTCTCTCTCTCTCTCTCTCTCTCTCTCTCTCTCTCTCTCTCTCTCTGTCTCTCTCTGACTCTCTCTCACTCTCTTACTCTCACTCTCACTCTCTCTTTTGCTCTCTCTTTGTCATAGCACTGGAAATATATATTTTATTATTTATTATTATCATTACTACTATTATCGCTTTAAACTGTTGTAAGCTGTGATGCGGTGTGTCATCCTTCATTGATTTATAATAAACGAACATGCATATAAAAATTATCTCCGTTAACTTCCGTAGAGCGTCGGCCTTTTGGACAATGAGAAATTTACTAAAGCGGTTTACTTCCTCACGTTATTGTTTACTTCTTACTCGGATGAACTGTGTGATTGTACAATGTGTCAACAATATGGTAATGATACTCAACTCTACATCATTCTCTCTCTCTCTCTCTCTCTCTCTCTCTCTCTCTCTCTCTCTCTCTCTCTCTCTCTCTCTCTCTCTCTCTCTCTCTCTCTCTCTCTCTCTCTCACTCTCTGTCTCTGTCTCTCTCTGTCTCTGTCTCTGTCTGTCTGTCTCTCTCTCACTCTCTCACTCTCATTCTCTCTCTCACTCTCACTCTCTGTCTCTGTCTGTCTGTCTGTCTGTCTGTCTGTCTGTCTCTCTCTGCCACAGATCCTGCAGTTTAAAACTGCACTTGAAACTCTGCCTATCATCTATTATAAATTTGTTTCTGCTTTACTTGTATTGCAATCCATCCAGATAAGTCAGAGTCAATCACTTTTGCAACCCACCCGCATATTCAGTCTTCCTATTCGCATTCATCTGTTGATCTTCTACGAACCAAAATCCCCGCATCAAGCAAAATTAAACTCCAGATGTCACCACCGATAACTCACTCGCTGCAATATCCCGTATATTAACTATTTTCAGGTCTTATTTCTGCAACATCGGGAGAATTTGTCACATTGGGCAGCCTCTGTCTGATGACGTGTCATGGGTCACGGTAGCCGATTGGTTAAAACGCTTGCCTTGCAACGCGGAGAGTAGGAGGATCGAACCTCCTCTGACACGGTTACTGTGTAGGGACCCTGAGCAAGTCTTTCATGCACAGTTGCTCAGAACTATCGCTTGATGTCTTGTAATTAGATAGTGGCGCTTAATAAATGCATGATGATGATGATGTTGTTGTTGTTATGTGTTGTTGTTGTTGTTGTTGTTGACGATGATGATGATGATGATGATGATGATGACGATGACGATGACGATGACGATGACGATGACGATGATGATGATAATAATAATAATAATAATAATAATAATAATAATAATAATAATAATAATAATAATAATAATAATAATAATACGTAATAATGGTTAAAACAATTGCTTTTTGATTCTCGGTTAGACTATGCGATATATCTATCCATGTAAAAGCAGGTACCTATGCAAAAACTAATCTTGACATTTATATAAAAATATGTATAAAAAACATACAAACGCGATCATCGGCAGATTCCAGGCCCCTGCTATCTGTGCTTCTATAGCGCAAGCAACTTCTGGTCCGATGAAAGCCACGGTTCCGTTGAAGTACTGGTTCGTCATGCCACGTATAGCCTCGGCTGAGGTGGCCCGGTTGTCATGCAGGTGATAGTCGAGGTGGAACGGGTAGCGCTGCTGCTCGTTGATACGGTCCAGTGCGTACTTGAAGGCACCGATGAAGTATCTGTTGTAGCCTCTGTCGTTAGTCAAAGAAGGTAGGAACCCCAGGGAAAGATTCATCTTTGGTGTCTTTGACGACCTCTGAGTCCGTAAATGTGAGGAGCTTCGAGTCAAGTTCGCTGGTCCCAGGAGGAGACAGAGAAAGAAAAGCAACGATCCGAGTTGTATTTGTTTCGACATCGTTCTTATGTCGAGCACAGTCCGCTAGAGATACGCAGAGGCCGTTAATTCTGAACAAAACTGTCTAATTTGTGATTCCAAGGAAGATATTCTATTGTCGTTTCTAAGTAGCTTATTTGCCACATTCATCGAAGTATATCCACAAAGATATTCTGGATATTTACAAAGAAGAATGCGTTTTGTTTGGCGATTTCTTCAATGCGTTCGATGCAGTTGAATTTTCTGGAACCCAAAGGAGATATCAAAATATCGGTGATAAATATCTACAAAGAGTTTCAAATGAGAATCTGTTGCGTAGAGATCTATTCGACAGAGAAGGCGACGGTGTTTTATACGGTTTATCTTCAAGTGTCTGTCCTATGATTTGCTATCTCACGATTTCTATGAAGAGTTTGACACTGTTTGAAATGTCTGTAATTTTACAGAAGATATCCTACTGTCTGTTCAGTAGGGTTCCGTCCAGAGTATAACAGCTGAATCTGTTACGTAACCAGGAGTATGAGATGATAGTTCCTTTTGGTATCCTTAAGGAATTTGTTCCGTTGAATAAGTTACATGAAATTCTGTACAAGAACATTATTCGCCATATCCATGAAGATCTTGAAATAGGTGAACTGTATTTCCATTCAAGAAGCCGGATAGAAAAATAGGAGTTTATCTTTGGTTAGTTGTACAGATTCTAAACTAGTGTCATCTGTCGTTTACTCAAGTCATAACTGATATCAAACCTTGAAGTGCCGGGTTCAAGAGACTAAAATGTTACTCTTTCTTTGACGAGAATTCCAGGTCATTTTCGCCAGGCGTTTGATAATGTTGTTCTCATGGTGCGAGTATTATTCACCTGCAGGTTTGTAGCCTTCCTGTTGTAGTTCCTGCAGAAACAATGTCACGTAATTAATAGGGAGATTCTACTGTTTTAAACCCCCAAAATACCCCTCAAATATTTTACCCTCATTGAGTTGGAAATAAAGAAGAGGCCATAAAACCAGAAAAGTTCAAAAGAGAAGACCACATGAAGAGGACTTAAAACTGCAATAAAAACTTGGAAAAGAGAATTCTACAAAGGAACTAAAAGTTTATTTTATATTTGGGGCTTGATATAGGGTCTACCCGTGTAAGATTAATAAAACTTTTCCAAAATATTTCTCCAACAGGCTCTGTAGACAAGCAATCACCGTTTCAACCGGAAACATACATTTCGCTGATTTATTATTATGCCGGAAGTGCCTAAAGTTATGAGTTATAAATTGCAAGAACCACAGATTGGTCTCTTCAGCCAACCGCTGGAAACGAGGTATAGCCATTGAGGTATGAAGTGTTAAATTGTTAATGACTTCATTTTCATTGCCACGGCTTATGACAATGGAAGCACGGTTTCATCTCTCCCTTCTGTGGTGTCTGCTTGCTTCATACATAAATTGGCCAGAGGGTTCCATTAGAACATAAGCCTATAACAGGTCTCTGTATTGGTATGCAATTGAACCTCTCCAACCAGTGGGAATCGGTGTAGGAGTACAGTCCAGCACGCAAGCCACTAGTAAATCGTGCCACTCCATATTGGGATTACAAATGCATTGGCCAGTGGCGATACTCAGCGATCTCTACCGCTAATGAAATAACAGTAACGTGGAAATGTGTACGTTTGTATGTATTTAAATAATTATGAAGAAGCTTAGGAGACGCGATAGCGAATGGGTCCGAACATGTGACAGAAAGGATGGAAGAGCAGAAGGCAATGTGCTAACTGTGTGCAATGTAAGGTTGCGGTTCATGTATGCATGCATGTGTATATGTTTATATGTATGCATGTATGTATCAGAGCACTTGTGTAGTTATAATTCATTTTATACGTGCTTTGACCAACATTAGAGCCCCTCCGTTGTGAGACTGGAAGGCATACTCGGCTGGCATATTCCAAAAACTGGATACAGGTAAAGCACGCAGGTAAGACAGGTAGATTAGCTACGTAGTTAAGAAGACCAGGTAAGATGAACAAGTAACATGAACAGGTAATACGAACAGGTAAGATGACTTAAGATGAATATAGGCGATGGACAATAACATAACTGACATAATTATCGTAATCATCATATCCGCATTTCTTCACTGATAAAGTCATGGGAAACAATGATTTGTAGGCAACCAGTCAAAAACCAAGATCAGTGAGGCAGCCATGAAATTAGAATAAACCGTCAAGGAACAGGTTAGGAGTACCGTTACCTGTTCGTGTAGTATAAGAAACTTAAATTTGGCTAGACTATTTGTTCAGGCTTGTTACTTGAATTACCTGAGTATACGGGTGGTGGCGGAGTCTTGCTTCAAGAGCGACTCTCCATCATCTCTTTCTTGTATACTGGGGAAAAAATCTGATCTGGATTGTGCTTTCTCCATTGCATTCTGGGTTTATTCTGGGTTTATTGTAGACTCGATTTATCCGCGATGCTTAATCGATAATTAGATCTAATCCGGATCTATAAGGACAGATATTGCAAACGGAATTTTGTAGGGAATCTGCCTGACGTATACAGAGTATAAGAGAGAAATCATGCGAGAAACTGGGGGAGGGGGAGGAGCTGAACGATAGGCAGACAAATGATCAGACAGACAGAGATCAGAGAAGGTACATATATTTTGAGTCAGACAGAAAACCAGAGACCTACAAATAATGGAAGATTTACTTAGGGCGAAGACAGAATGAGAGAGACAGACAGACAGACAGACAGAGACAGACAGACAGAGAGACAGACAGACAGAGTGACACAGACACAGAGACACAGACACAGAGACAGACAAGGAAGATAACGAGA